>QNUK01000012.1:2092500-2670000 GCA_013621035.1 Clarias magur
ACACTGCATTTTATTTCAGGTATTAATACGAAACCTCCATGTGCAGCGCTCTCTCCGAACTGAGAGACACAGGATGGCAATAACGCCCACATCAACTCTGCTAAAGTCATTTACCTTCAAAATTCAAAATGAATCTAATTTCCTTTCCTGGTTCAGATTTACAAGTCTGGTGGTCACAACATACATGGATAGGATTGGACCGGACAGTAAGGGGGAGGAAAACATATGTGCATATTTTTATTCACTATGACTAACCAAAATAATAATAATAATAATAATAATAATAATAATAATAATAATAATAATAATAATAATAATAATAATAAAATATACAAGATAGTTGAATAATATAGATAATACAATATCTATGTCTTTAATGTATGCATTTATTCTTAATATTTAAATGTTTATTCACTGATCTATGGTAAATTTTGATTTGTTTTTTACACTCTGATTCAACGAGAAGAAACGCACTACTTTTAAAGAAATACACTGACAAAAAAATTAATAAGAGGGTGCACTGCAGAGTTTGCAAATAAATTGATCATAACCCATAATAATTTCATATATACGCTTAATATTAAAGTAGACATCATCTGCATGCGATAACACATTTATATTTAACAAGACAACTTTCCTGTTATGTTTCAAGAGATCCACTTGCGGAAAAGCTGTACCTTTTGTAAGCAATATTTCCATCATAATTATATCATAGAGTTTTGAATACAGGAATAATATACATTAAAAGTGGGCCGGTAACCCGACTAATAACATTAATAATATCAACATTCAATAAACTACAGAAAATGCTTATTGTTTTAATTATGTATGAAAGTATGAAAATTTGCTGCGGTAGTGGGTCTACTAGACACTGGCGAGGCCGACTCATTTCTCCCGCACCCCCACACGCATACGCATATGTAGACTTTGGACATTTTATAGATTCTCTTTCACACTGAAAATATTGTATATAATTGTAAATATTGGTATCTGGTACACTGTAGTGTCATTGTATTTTTTTGTTCAGCTACTTCCATGAAACGTTTTCGTAGATGCGAGGTCTGTTCGTATCTGTCGAAATTCGTAACTTGAATGTTTGTAAGTAGAGGACTTACTGTACTGTATATGCATGAACATTTACAGAAACATTTGTTTCTAGAACTCATTCTCATACATTCAACTAGTTCAAATTTATAGCATTTAATGGTCTTTTACCAGTGATTACGTATCAAGTTTTATTAATCAACAGTAGAAATCCTGAAACAGACATAATGAGGGGAAGAGTTTTTTTTTTAATGTTTAATAATTTTTTAAGTGAAAGTTTTAGATTTCACTTAAAATATGAAGATAGACAGATTTCTTTCGCGTTTTAAAGATACTGATAATATTGTCTATTATAGAAAATGTGGAAAAAATAGAAGAGGAAGAAGAACCTACATTTGCACCCAGGTTTTCTTATTTTCTTATTCTCTTATATTTTTTATATTTTTCTTTTTCTTATATTTTTACTGTACATATATTATATTATTGTATACGTTCTTTGTTATATTCTTTTAGTGTAAATAGTCTTAAATAGTTTTTATTCTAAGGTCACGGGCAGTCGCCTAAGCATTTCACTGCATATCGTTTTGTGTATGACTGTGTATGTGACAAATCAAATTTGAATTTGAATTTGAATTTGATGATGATGATGATGATGATGATGATGATGATGATGCGTAAACTCAAAGCTTGCTATGTACATCTGTAAAAGTAGATTTTAAATGAATAAAGTTGCAGTACAAAGTACAGTACTAAGCAAGCTGAGTTTCAGTCTCTTCCCACTGCCCACCCAAGCCCCCTTTTTCAGCCTACAAGACTCAGTTCTTAGAAAATGTGCCAGCCAGGTCAGACAGCTGAGATCCAAAATTAATTGCCTGCTTTTCCCTTGAGGTCAGACCTGCTTGGCCAGGTTCAAATTTATTGTCTTTCACTTTCTAGAGGAAGACCATAAGCATGTGGTCAGTAGCAAGCAGCCAGTGACCCGGCCTCACTCTCAAGTTACGCCCTATATATAACATCCAACCCTACCACCTCCTCCTCTGAGCCTCCCCCATCTCTGTTCCTCAGTCTCTTCCTCTCTCCTTTTCCATTTCTCTGGAAGCTCCCCTTCTCTCTCTCTCTCTCTCTCTCTCTCTCTCTTTTTCTGTTGTGTGTCACCCGAGCAGCCTCCAGCAGGCTGTGTGTGTTTACCCTCGCTCGGCCTGGCAACCGGGCCGCATGCTCAGGATTACCGGAGGCCCTGTCTTTCATCGCCGCCTGCTCCCTCTTCCTTTTGCCGCTGAAGTCCTGGATTGCGAGAGCCATCAGTACGAGAGGCGCCGGGAGGGAGCAGAGTGATTTTAGGGGCTTTTTCGGTCCTCCCACTACCACTTTTCTGCATCTTCTCTCTCTAGTGTGACATTCAGTCCAGTCTTGAAGGGTATATTTTTGTGTTTTTTTGGTCTGGAGTACTTCAGTGTGGATTTGTGGTAATTGAAGCAAGATGGATCATTCTCTGTTCGGATGCCTGCGGAACCCACACGCTCCAGCACAGACTCTCCACCCGGCCTTCACCCAGTCCTCGCTGACATTGCACGGCCGCACTGATCATGTATCCTACCCCGATTTGCCAGGACCCTCGCCGCCTTGCAGCTATCCGGGCGAGGAGGGAAGTTTCGGAGGGCTTCATACACGCAGTCATCCTTCTCAGCAGCTGCCCCATCATCAGCAGCATCAGCCCGGCTGGCATGTCCAGCAGATGCACTCGTCTGGCAGCTCCCGTCACGCCGCGTGTCTTCCTCACCCTGACACTCCTGCAACCGAGCTGTGCACGTCTGGAGGAACGGCGGGTCAGAATATGTGCACAGCAAACACGGGCCTAGGAAACGTCGAGCCAGTGGGAGCGGTGTGTGGGTCTGGGGACTATGGGCGGCAAACCATGTCACCCATAGAACCGGAGAGGAGGAACAGTAAAGGAAAGAGTGACAACACGGGTGAGCAAGGCATATTAATACAGAATTCCTGTACCTTTTCGTAAACACATATAACTGCTGTATTCTTAAACTGTAATAATTCTTATTCGTGTAATCATGAACTTTAAAAATATGATGAGTTGACATAAAAAACTAAAATTATGTTACCATATAACCCCAACCGCCCTCTCAAGAAAAAAACTTTATAGAACCCATATATCCTAGTGAGTTATTAGAAATAATTACATTATATTTAATTAATTATATAAATACTGTAGTATTATTTATAAATAATATTTACTTATAAATAAAAACATGTTTTTTTTTTTGGTTTGTTTTTTTTTACAACAATTTCAATTGCAATAATTTTCAACCTTTGGATATAATGTGATGTCACATAAAAATCCACTTTTGTTGCCTTTTTTTTTCATACTCTGCCACTCAAAGAATATTTGATACTTTAATCTATGAGATGAGTTTAACAAAGTCAATGACAATTATTGTCTTTTTTTTTTGTTCCAAATTTGGTACAACTTCTGCACTATAACCTGGATTTAAATGACACATCTCACCACTGTAACAACTACACAGAGTCTAATGACAGAAAAGTTTGCTGTACGCGTTTCATATTTCTAAACCAACTTTGGTTTGGTTGTCATCCGTTCTATTTCCATACTCAATAATATGCAGTGCTGACTGGGAAAAGTCTTTCCTTTTTTAGGATTATGTTGTTATTTTAGTCAAAAGTCAGATCAAACATTTGGTAAGGTTTATTTATATATATATAAAGAGTGTTTGAAAATGACAGATGGTAAACAAATAGTATATATATATATATATATATATATATATATATATATATATATATATATATATATATAAAATTGAAAACTATATATATATATATATATATATATATATAGTTTTCAAATTAAATTAAACCAAATAACAATAAAAAGAAATACAATTAAACAAATACAATAAGAGCAGGCCGCTCATACATTGACGCAAATCTGGTCTAAAGTCACACTTCTCACCTCACACATTAAATATATTAACCACAATATATTAAACATACTAATTTAATATAAAGGCATGTTGTTTCGTGGCTTTTTGTTATTTTAAAATCATTCTAATCATATTTTATTATTTACTAACACATGTAATAAAAATGAAAAAAAAAAAATGCTGTAAAACCTCAGTGAATAAATTTGTTAACATCATGTTAATGTTTGGTCCTTGACATCAAATACACATAAATAAAGCCATAAGTACTAACAATATGTACTCATCATTTGCCAGAATATATTTTTTTAAATATTCTGCTTTGTTCTATTCTGAAAGGTGCTGCTAGGGACATTTATTAAATGAATGGTGGCAACAAATAGTTGAGAATGTCTCAGTGTTCAACTCGACGTTCAATACCAATAAATGAAGTGGGTTGTAATTTTCCCCAAATCGCTTTCATGTGGTCAGGACAGAAAATGGTTTCAAACGCTCTTCCTCCTCCCTGAAAGACGAGAGAGCAGTTTCAGCTCTGTAATGGTGCCTTTATCCTCTTCATGAAAACACTTTAGGGGTTAGTTTTGGTTGAACTTCACAGGGGCGTTTAGAATATTACAGCTCAAGGCAAGAAAGCTCTGTTTTATTATTTATGGGCCACTCTTTCAGACATGGCTTTTGTTTTCAACTGGCAGCATGAAAATCTTTAAGTAATAGATGTGCTTGAAGGAAAGAAAAAAAAAATGGAGAAATGCCAGCCAGTGTATGTTTTGTAGGCTGATTACGAGAGGCTAGGCAAGGACACGACTGTAATATTTTAGTAGTAAAAGAATAATCGAAATGCATACAGTATATTGAGCTGCTGTACAATCTGGAGTCTTATTAAGACGTGCGGCAAAATTGTGCTTTACACAATGTCGATTCAGAATTCTATTTCAGTTGTATTAATGCATCATGAAGCAGTCTGTAGAACAGTGAATGACAGTTTTCAGCATGAACACTAAACATATTTTTCTTTTTTCTTTTTTCTCTCTGGTTCTAAAATGCCGTACACATGTTGAGGGATCAAAAGCACAGGTGTGACTGGTTCAAGTATTTAAAGCACAGTTTTACCAGTAGGCTATTAAAGCCCTGAAGGGAAATGCCACAGCAAGTTATCCCTCTGAGACTGATGAGAGAATGACCCGGTGTTGCGCCAGACACGGCCATTAACCCTGCACTCCACTGGCCAGCACACGCACAGCTTACTGTTACACTTAACAAACTCACCTTGCGCTCAGATTTCAATAGGGAACAATCAGCCTTTATTAAAATGGTATTATAAAATCATTTAAATAAAATATTAAAAAAGAAAGCAAATAGTATTTTTCACTATTTTTAATCACAGCACAAAAAAATTATTACTACTACTACTATGACTACTACAGGTTTCTATAGTATTTGCAAATACCCTACATTACTGTATAAAAACATACTGTAAAATTTAAATGCTTTCGAGTTTTAAAACAAAACAAAATATTACTAAAAACACAACTTGAAGTACAGCAAAGGGCAACAAAATGTAGCATGGATTGTATCGAAACGAGACAGAGACTAGTTGAGTTGTGCTGATTTAGTCCAGGTTTTATTCTGCGTCTGGCCTCGATGTCTTTCTGCAAACACATGACCAATATCGGCGTAATAAAAGGTGACTGGAACCCCTAATTGTTTAGCTCTCATTTTATTTGCATTTCTCCTGGGCTCCTGTAGTTTATCACACAATCACAGGTCTTTTTGTCCTTTTCACTAAAACGTTTTTTTTTTTTTTTTTTTTTTGTCCAGTTTCAGCTAATTTTCCTCCAACAGCTGGAAAATGTTCTGTTTTTCATTCCAGATTCCCAAGACGGGAGCTATAAGTCAGACGTTAGCAGTAAGCCCAGGAAGGAGCGCACAGCGTTCACCAAGGAGCAGATCCGGGAACTGGAGTCAGAGTTTGCCCACCACAACTACCTGACACGGCTAAGACGTTACGAAATCGCCGTCAACCTTGACCTCACAGAGAGACAAGTATGCCCCATGCTGAGCTTGCTTTCTAATGAATATTTATGTTTGCACTGAGTGAGATCAGCCATGGTGCTTTTTTTTTTTTTATTGCCAAAAAAATATCATGGATCATTTTAAGGTAAAAATCTTAAAAAGAAAATTTGAAACACAATCAACATATCAAATCTTTTTTCTTTTTTTTTTTTTTGGAATGTTGCAAATGTAAAGCAGAACTGAAGCAAACAAAAAAATTGAAGAACGCCTCCTCAATAGAAAAAAAAAAAAGAGATAAAAACAGACAAATCGTCTTGTAGACGAGATGCACGCTATCACTCTGATGTTAATCAATTTCAAAACACAGGCGGTATGGCTGGTTTGGGTTCTTGTGAGTATCGTGTGTGCGTGTACATGCATGTGCTTATGCACTCTCAAAAAGCGTGTGCTAATTAACAACACACTTTTTGTGTGGTCCGTATTCACGGCCACATGTCTGCTTCCTGATTGTGTGTATGATTTGAGGCCTTTACAATACCTATTTGAGGAAAAGCGGGGAAAAAATCCCAGATGACACTGCTTGAGAATTTGTTGTATTATTAAAAAAAAGATGTATTTGATCAGACACACAGATGTATTAAAAATGTGACCGTAAATGTTTTTAAAACATCTGTTTTGAGAGTGCGTGTGCACATTTATGTAAGTATCCTTAGTTCTCCTGCTGAGCTGAATGTTTCCGCCACTTTTGTAATACACAACGTATTTGACACTCAATAATTCTGACACCCTTAAATAAGGCCAAAACCTACTGAATTATTATTATTATTATTATTATTATTATTATTATCTCACCAAAATAGAAGCAACTCCTCCTTTGGCTTCGGTTGTATCTCAGAATGAGCCTTGTGTCAGACTTGTCAGACTGCATCCCTTCAGCACAGTCTATGGAGGTCACACACGCATGCATGATCCTGAGAATCTGTACAATAAACCCATCTTGAGCACCTTGGCCCAATGAAAAGCCCAAGAAGCCAGACAACTCACATAGGATTCGAGTCTTCCTGTTCAGCCCTGTTTTCCCACCACACTCCTCCACACACTGGCTCTCGAAGATTCCCTTCGCCGGTCCAATAAATCTGTGTGTGGGTTGATCCTGGAACGGCTAAATCTCACTAGCTGATATGCTCACTCGTCACGTTATATTGGAGAAAGTAAGGACTGACGAATCAGTCTGTGTGCAAGTATTCTCAGTACTCCTTGTACGACAGGCTCCTCTTGTTTTCAGTGCCAATCCAAATTACATCTACTTCAGCAAACAGTTAGCAGGACAGTTTATAAATGGTACAGTTCTGGGAATGGTTTAAACTGGTCGAGTGAGCTCGAACGTCATTCTTTTCAAACCTTTAAGCATTTATTGTCTAAATGTGGCCATTCTGTGAGCAATATTCTTCTGACATTGTTAAGCAAACCAACAATACAATAATGGGTTAAATGATTTTATACCTCGACGGTGTTGAATTATTCAACTTGATTGCTCGGAAGCACTATTATTATTATTACTAATGTCCTATAACAACTTGGCTCTGACAGTAGTTCTAGCCACAAATCAAATTGCAAGTTTATATTGGTGCACTTGCTCATACAGTACAGTATATGCAGAAAATTCTGTACTTTACTTTTTTTTGACAGCTGCACCGCATCGTGTAAAGACTGCAAGTGTAGCAAATTAAAAATCACGAAATGTATGCACTATAATAAGGGCGAAACATCCCACCATCTGGTCATTGATCCCATCCCATTATGTTTTTTTTTTCCCCCATACATAATATAGATAGATAGTTTGATAGATAACATATCATTTTTTACATATATAAAAATAGCCACATATATTGGGGCGGTAACCAACTTGGGGTCTGGAACCGTTCGGACTGTTTTAGGCAGCAGCTTAATCATCACTAAGAGACACAAATACTGGGCAAGCTGTTGAGTCAGGCAAATGAGTCAGGGCCTCGGGCCAGCAGGCTGCCAGACACCATGTATCAGCACATTATTGACCAGGTGTAAATAGCCTGGCCACCCGATGCCAACTCCCATGGCGCCAGTCATGTTGCTGTACCTCAACTCAACCAAAATTCATAAAGAAAAAAAAATACCCACAAGCGTGACGTCAAAAGAGTCACCACGTCTCGTCACGGAACGAGAGGTGCTGTTTGTGCTTCTCGCTTTAAAAGCAGTGTAAAGTGAACGAGCGAACTCTGTTACACGAAGCTTGTAAATCAAACAGGAACACATACACTCACATGGCCACATTAAGCAGAGACCTCTCACATAGAGGTGATGGAGGTTTTAGAGGTGGGGCTTATATGCCACAAAAGCTCCTTCTCCAAAGTGTCACGCCCGCCAGCACAGGCACGCAGCGAGGGGCATTGGGTTTCTCTGAAGGCAGTCCTGGCGAGTCAATGTTGCTAGGAGACTCAATTAATCCTGTAAATATTGTGTACATTTGGCGACTCTGTGTCATTATCCACTTTACGATACCAGAAGTCTATTGCTTTTAAAATGCTTTACAGTATACCATGTGCCTAAGTGAAATGTGAGTTGATTGGTTGCGTCTCCGATGTGCGTAGGTGAAAGTGTGGTTTCAGAACAGGAGGATGAAGTGGAAACGAGTGAAAGGAGGACAGCAGGGAGCTGCAGCGCGCGAGAAAGAATTGGTGAACGTGAAGAAAGGGACCCTGTTGCCCTCCGAGTTTGCTGGCATGGTGGGACTGCACCATTCCGTCGGATCCCCGGCGAATGAGGACGACAGTCACGACAGCGACCAGAGCTCTGAGAACGCTCACTTATGACCTTCTGGAAAGTTCCACCTGAACCTTACGGTTTTCCTCAGGAATCAACATTCTTAGGGTTCTAGGGCCTTGAAATCTAAAGACAGCTAAGAATCTGCAAAATATTTGAGACTGGACAATAGACACACACCAAAAAAAAAAGGATTGGGATTATGGATGAAGATAAATGACTGCAATATTTTGTTGTTTTTTTTTTTTTTTTACATGTGAGTTTTAGCTTAACTTTTGGATTTTGCTAATAAATGAAAGAGTTTTGTGAACATTCCACATAAGTGCCTTGGGGAAAAATTTTGCACTGTTTTATTGTTGCCTTAATCGATTGCTACTGTATTGACTAATTTTTTACATATGATGCTGTAAATGAACACTTGCGGCATTGAGGAAGCTGAATTTCAACCCAATCAATCTTCTCTTCTCTTCCTCATTATTATCATCATCATCATTTTCTTAATCACATTGTGCTATTAAGTGCCCACAGATAACCTTTTAAAAACAGTTACTAGTATGCTGTGCACTTCTCCCTGCGCTAGCTATGCACCAAAACTACAATTCACTTTGGATATTTAGTTAAATATTTTCATTTGACTGAATATCATATTAATTATATATAAAAAAAAATTTTTTTTTACAATACTTGCAATGCTTAAATCTTGCTTGCATGAAAGCTGATAAAAAAAAAAAATAAATAAATAATAATAATAATAATAATAATAATAATAATAATAATAATAATAATAATAATAATAATAATAATAATAATAATGCATTTAATACAGTACCATTTCTCATCTGCTCCCTTGGATGTGTAGTCTTGTTTGTTTATTTTACTTTTATTTTTATTTTTTTCAATTTAATATGTTTACTTTTTGAATAAACAAGAATTGCATTTTTGTTGTGCCATTGACCTGAATAAATTTACTACAAGGTTTTTAAAAAATATATTTCTTAGATTTTGCTTTGCTTGCAAATAGTCGCACCTCTGAATAGGTTAATGTGATGTAAATTCGATGGAAATCCATGTTGAAAAAAAAAAAAAAAAACAATATTATGCTTTGACATTTCTGTGATTGCAGAGTATTTTTGGAGTAGCATTTTGGAAACTGACCTGAATTTTGAAGAGTCCTCACTTATAAGAACAGCTGGTGATTCTATCCCTAGAAAATTTAGAGCGATTTGATTTGTGGCTTTACTTTTCCCCCTGACACTCTGGCAAAACCCAGCCTAAGTGGATTTGTTTTCAGCTGTGGTCAAAGCCAGCCATGGCTTTTCCTCTGCACAAGACGGTTTTGATTAGCTGTACAATTTAGATGTTTGTATAAGATATACTGTGATCAAAGCAAGACACCAAGCTATGCTCTTGAGAAAACAATTCGTGGTCATAAGAAAATGCCTCGCAAATATGTTTAGCCCTAGCGTGATCATAGCCAGGTCTAAACAATGACATGAGCAATATGGGCTGGGAGACGTTGCTATGGACAAACAAACCAATAAGAAAAAAAAAAAAAAAAACGTAACATAAATAAACACGAATCAAGACGAACATGAGTTAGTATGAGAAGTACACCACATGCCCCATTCTAGATCATTAGAGGAAATCAAAGCAAGCAAGCAAAACTTGGATGATCGGTTTTTCACTGTGACTGTGTGGTACAATTGGAAGACTGTCATTGTTTCATTGGCGATCTGTTCTCTAGAGCACAGATTTAAATAGATGTGAAATAAGTAATAAAACATGGCAGGATGTACTGTACATGGGAGCAAAAACAATCAAAAACAGTGTGTTGTGATGCAATCTGATGCAATACTGAGTCCTTGTTACCAACTGTTTTTTTTTATTTTACATTTTACATGTTAATTTTCTTATACTACAACAATTTTGCTAGATATTATGATCATTGCCTTCGGAACTGCTTCAGTTCTTCGTGGCATAAATTGAAGAAAGAAGGTGCTGGAAACATTTCTGGTCATATTGAAATTATCCAGCTGCAGATTTGTTGGCTTCACATCCATGACCTTCCAACACCTCCCAAAGGTGTTCAACTGAATTGAGATCTGGTGATTGTGGAAGCCAATTGAGAGGCATTTAAATGATTCTCAGTTTGTATTAAGGAGCCTTAAGAATAGGTCCTCCAAACCATTAAACCACCACCACCAGCCTGAACCATTGATTTAAGGCTGGATGGATCGATGTTTTTATGTTATTTAAGCCAAATAAAGACTCATAAGACTAAAGAATGTTTTCTTCTCCTGTCCAATTTTGGTGAGAGCATGTGAACTGTAGCCTCGGTTTTCTATTCTTAGCTGATAGGATTGGCACCCGATGTGGTCTTCTGCTGCTGCAGCCTCATCTGCTTCAAGGGTCGATATGTTATGTGTTTATTGATGCTTTTTCCTAATACCTTCAATTGTAATGCGATATTATTTGAGTTTCTATTAGCTCGAACAAGCCTGGCCATTCTCCTTTGACCTTTAGCATCAACAAGGCAATTTTGCCCAAAGAACCGCCACTGATTAGATATTTTCTCTTTTGCAGTCAATTTCTCGAATAGAGATGGATTTGCATGAAAATCCCAGTGGGTCAGTAGTTTCAGTAATACTCACCCCAGCCTGCCTGGCATCCATGACCAAAGTTAACTTAAATGACAATTTTCCCCATTCTGATGCTCGGTTTGAACTTGGCATCATCTTGGCAAATGCATCGAGGTTCTGCTTGGGGATTGGTAGTGGCTGGTGTACCTAATGAAATGTTTTTTTGTTTGTTTGTTTGTTTGTTTGTTTTTACATATACTTATAGTTACATTTTACATTATGGAACTCATGACTCCACTCCATTAGTTCAATTCTCACTTAATTGTTACAAAGCACTGACACTAGAAACTCCTTCCATTCATTTTTAAAGATATGCCCCTTCACTAAAACGTCACTGTATTAAAGCCTTATATTATGCCGCATGTCCTGGACGTCCCTTTAAATAAGGTGTTACTTAAGAAATGAAATGGCCCTACCACAGGCTTAGTCATAAAAAAAAAAAAAAAAAGCTCTTATTTAAATTATAGCACAGACCTGAGCTGACGTGATAAATCATTAATATACACCTTAGACTAGAGAATTCAACACTACTTTTGTGCAATTAGTAAAAATGTATTTAGAAAGTATTAAAAGCCAAATCATTATACTGACTGACAAACAAAAAAATCAAAATGTTATTATCCTAAAGATGATTTTTTTCCACTGTGCTACTGGATAAAACAATTCTCTTTCTTTCCCCTATTACTTTTGAGTGATTGTCCAGTTGTGTTCGGTCTCCCTGGGCATTTCCACGGTCTGACTTATCCAAGTCGTGTCAGACGATGCACTGCAAGAGGATGATAAAACTGCTGTTATTTTGGACTGCCTCTGGTCCATGCTACTTTTGATCTTGGATGAACCATCTACCTTGACCCCACAGGGAACAGCTTTCCTTTAGCAGGAAGGGAAATGTTGTCATTTCACTGTGCCATGCCAAGAACAACACAGCCAACTGAAGACTTTTCCACATTGAATTTGGGTGTCTGCATGGCCTCTCAATGCAATGATTTAGGATCATTTTCAGTGGAACTGAAGGTGTTGATGGATGATCCTTGCTGAACTACGATAGCTGGTGTCAAAGTGGTTGTGGGTTCTGAACCCAGTGGCTCAGCGCATTAACAAATCTTTCACCAAGACGGTCCAGATAATGAAACACCCACATATTTAAATTAGATTTAAACAGCCATTTTGCTACAGTATGAGATATGTTTCAAAAGGACGAATGCCATGATTTGAATGTGTGCATTGAATTTCTTGCTGTTTCCACAGACAGTCTGGATCACAACCAATTCACGGTGGATTTGGCAGACGTTAAAATTTGTTGTCTACGAGAAAATGTACGTTTGTTCGAATAACTGAGCACGACCTAGATCAGATGTCATCACAGATCCATCCATAGGCTTAATCACATTCCATGGCTGTTACTGAGCAGAAATCAATTGTCGTGCTTCTAGACAAAAACAAACAGTGTTTGTGGTGTAATAATAAAATGGTTTAACCATGTCACATTTTTCAGTGACTTCAAATTCTGAACTGGCAAACTCATGCTACATTCCCCTGCAAGTGTTTAAGCAAGAGTTCGAATTCATTATGCCCATGGAAAGATTATTATAGCAACTCAAACAAATCCTACATCCAAAATCCAGTGCGGTTTAATGCTGTGGTATCCAAGATTGAGAAATCGTCTAGAGCTCAGGAAATTGTTCCGAATCGTAAGATTATGGCCGGATGATATCGAATGACGAAATGCAGGAAACCACAACCCCTCCAATAAACTGGCAGGGGACCATGAGTGACAGCTGTTTTGTCCATTTAGAGTCTAATTTATTGGCACAACAGTGACTTTAACTACAGTAGATCTGGGCCAAGAACTGAAGGAAATAGAGCAAAATGTGACTTCACACCTGGAGCATTAAAGACCAAGTCACGCATATGACCTCTCAACCAAAAAAAAAAGAGAAAAAAAAGAGATGAATATTTCAAATGGAGAACAAAAGCTAAAAAAAGATTAAGTGATGAAGTAAAATGTCATAAGATTTATTGCATTCACACAGGCAGTTCAGCAAAACAATCCAGGCACTTTAATAGTAGTGATACAAGCTACACAATGTATTTCTTGAGTTGAACATATGTAAGTTATTTTTGATAAGCCTCTAATCAGGTCATATTAAAAGGTGTACTAACACCCACCCATGCACACACACACACACACACACACACACACACACACACACACACACACACACACACACACACACACACACACACACACACACACACATACATACACTCAAACTAGGCATAACATTAAAACCACCCTCCTAGTATTGAGTTGATCCCCTCTTGTGCCACCAATACAGCTCTGACCCACTAAGGCAAAAACTTGAGCAGAAGTTTAGCAGTAAATCCTTTACATCCTGAAAGTTGTCAGATGGGGCCTCTATGGTTCGGAGATCTTTGTCCAGTAAGGCCCTTACTGATTGGATTCTTGATTGGATTGAAATCTTGGGAATTTGAAGGCCAAGTCATCACCTTGAACTCTTTGTCATGTTCCTCAAACCATTCCTCAATAAATTTTGTAGTGTGCTACTCTAAGGTGCATTATTCTGCTGAAATAGGCCATCAACACTAGGGATTATCATCACCAAGAAGAGGTTTACTTGAACATGTTGACAACAAAACATGACTGATATTTTTGGACTTTTACTCATTATGGCATATTATTTTGCACAGGCACACTAGGAACCTAAACTAAAACCACTGCATATTTTCATTTTAGAAGGTTTGATCTTCAACATTATTTGCCGTCCATGACACAGAATGGCTGCATGACACAGCACAACAAGAAAAAAAAAAAGTTTACACTTTGTTACTGCCATTGCAGTTACCCCGGCATTAAGGGACTACAGGTATGTGTGGCTTACCGTCTGAGAAATGTTCTGTGAAATAAGACATTAGATGTTGTGCAAACACCATATCATATACAGTACTTATGTGGGATGCTGTAGTGAAACATTTTGTTTTACTTCTAAAACAAAACCTTTTTCCTCCTGCTGCTGCAATCACAAGCACTAGTTTTGCATCATTTGGGAGCAATGATGCATGTTGCTGTAATATAAATAAATAAAATTACACAAAGAGATGACTCAAAAGAGACTCAATGGATGCATATTTATTTTACAAAAGACATGAGATGCTGTGTGCAGGAAGCTATTGTGTTTGCTACGTCCTCTTCTCCTTTCGGATTAATAAACAATAATTTAACATTTCATGCAGTACATAATATGGGTGGTAATATAGTGGTTAGCACTGTTGCCTTGGACCTTCAGGGTCCGGGTTCGACTCCTGGGTTTGATTCCCGCCTCTGTGTGCATGGAGTTTGCATGTTCTCCCCGTACTTGATGGGTTTCCTCTGGGTACCCTGGTTTCTTCCCACAGTCCATAAACAGATGAAGGAAGATTAGGCATTCCCAAATTGCTCATAATGTGTGAATGTGTGTGCACAGTATATGTGTGTGTCCAGCAATGGATTCCTTCCAGGGTGTACCCCACCTCGTGCCATAAGTTTCCTGGGTTTGGTTCCAGCCCTCCACAACCCTGTATACGGGATAAAGAGGTATAGATGATGCGTGAGTGAGTGAATGAAATGCGTACATAAAAGTACATTACAAGGTGCATATCTGTACTATGATATGGAGATGTTGTCTACTAACAAAGTGAAATTGAAACTGATAGAGCAGGAGGCTGATGATGCTGTAAACCGAACTCTAATATTGTTTTTTTTTTATTATTATTATTATTATTTAAGTTTCTGATGATCTTCAGCATTATTTTTTGCTTGATCTAATTTGCTGGCAACTACAAAATCTAAATATAAAAATCCACAAAATCTAACTATCAAAACATGAGATATGTATATTGTCTCAAACACAAATGCAGCTAATTTACTTATTATGCAATATCACACAAATTCCACGAAAAACAATTGTGATATGATATTTAGTCATTGGTGCTTTTTAACTCCCCTTTTGCTTGAAAGAAAGCATGTACAAAATATTATTTAAGACTTTGCAATATTGTTTTTTTCTCAAACTGCAAAAATGGAATCATCTCATTTTGCTGTCAAACTGTTCTGCAGAAATGTTTAGGTAGGTGGTACATGTCAAAGTAACATTCACATGAATTCCATAACCCGACGTTTCCCAGAAGAACATTGGCCAGAGCATCACACTGGCTCCGCTCACTTGCTTTCTTCCCATGGTGCATCTCTTTTTGACACCTCTATTTTCCCCCAGATCAGCAAAGACACAATGCTCATTTATATAATGTAAAAGAAAGCATGATTTACCACTGTCTCTCATTCTGCGATGGCTAAGCGAAACGGTTCGTACAGTACAGTATGTCCATTACAGCCGCTTTCGGTGGTGGACAGGGGTCAGCACTCAGACATGTCTGCACGTACCCCATACAGTATGCAGCTGGCTGTTCTGCACTGTGTGTTCTGACACCTTTCTATCATAACCAGCATTAACCGAATCAGATTCTCTGCAAGAGTGTTGCGACCACATTTGACCATAATAAATTACAATGCTAGTTTTTGTGTACAACAAAAAAATCGTTCTTTTTTCTTTCGTTAATTCTTTTTATTTAATTATCAGTTTGTGTTTTATGTCACTCAAACTACTCTGTTAACAGCACTCATGCATAAACTGAGGCTTTACAGAAAACACAAACATCTGTTTGGCAAATGCTGTCGTTTTCCACCCGGGAACGCAGTCCAAGACTTGTAGTCTGGAAGTGCGAGCAAATTAGTCTTAAATTTGGCACGACGGGAGCACTTAATGTATGAGGTTTAGGAGGACAACTTATTGTAATCTTGCTGATTCATCTTAAATTGTAAATCAGAGAGTAAGTAGAAGCTAAGCATGTTCATTAATCTTTTTTTTTCTTTTTTTCTAGAACAATGAAAATTATGAATGATTGTGCATGTTTTTCCCAGAGCGTGTGTTCTTGCCATGCTTCCCACAATAATTGCCGCATTCAGAGCCAGTAAACTGATTTCTATAACTCTCGGTTGCTTTGTTTTTTTCTTTTCTTTCAGTTTCATACTGTATATGGACTTTTTGTTTTTCTCATGGGCTCATATGTCCTTTTATATTTCCCAATTAAGTGTCTTGATCCCAATCCTATCCTATTACCTAGCGCACCTGCACACACAAACTATGACATTCCTCCCATACCAAGGCCCTCCCAAATACTCCCTATCTCTAGTGGAAGACCACCAATTGTGAGAGCATTTTGAGAGCATTTCTCTACATCACAAGTATAAAAAATTATAATTAGCTTTTTACATGGGAAAGTGGAAATTTAAATGAACTTACACATTTTTCTTGAACTTCCAGCCTCCTAACATGCAGTATTATCGTAAAATCAATCCCTGCCATCTGATATCAGCCAAATCAGGATGGGTTCCCTGTGGAGTCTGGTTCCTCTAAAGGTTTCTTCCTTTTTGTCATCTCAGACAGCTTTTCCATGCAACCGACGCCCTCAAACCCATTTCTATATTTATTTTTGATTCCGTAAAGCTACTTTGTGACTATCGTCATTGTTAAAACTTATGATCATTGTTAAAGCTGTATAAATAAAGAACACACAGTAGGAAGTTGCAAAGACAAGCCATGTTCATAAATAGGTAGTGCATTAGATTAGTGTTCACTCCTTTTTCTTTAGTGAATGCTTTATCCTAGTCACTGTCGTTGCAATGAATATATTTATCATCGTTTTGGGGGAAAAAAATTCATGAAAAAGCTAAGTTTGTAAGAAAACATCTGAGGCAGGTACAGACAAAAACATGAACTTAGAGAGTGGGTGGGATTGGCCAAAATTCCTGTGGGAGTGGGTGCTTTAATATGTGTTTTATTACATCATTCTAAGGCAGGAGCTCTGCACATTTTCAGTCCTTCTGGATCATTTGTATTTATCTATCAGACTGAGTCAAATAGCTGTTACTACTGTCAGCTACGCAGCAACGTTTCTATGCAATAAGAAAGCACAGCTTTGCTTCCTTTACTGCACAGGGAGATCTGTTTTGTGTTGCGCATGAATAACTCCAGATCTGAAACACCCACACTCCCAGTAGGTTATAACGCCCACGTCCTTACTGGACTGGTGCAGTCATTAGGTTCATGCTTGTAAATTTGCCAATTCCAAGATCAATTGGTTTTTGACGTTGGCTCTCTATGCAGTGTTGAAGCTTGTCCTATAAGATTCCCGTTGGATCCTACCAACATTGCAAAATCATTATGGCTTAGATTAATCTCTGTCAGAAAGTCTGCATGCACACTGGAACTGATGCACGCAGCCCTTGCACACCTGGACGAGAGAGTTTCAGAAAGTAAGCAGATCCAACCAGCTCTGTGATAAAGTCTTTACAGGCTGATTTATATTTCCTTTCAAAACAGCCGTCGAAAGCATTCAAGAGGTCGGAAAGCACAGGTGAGGCAGTTCAGAAAAAGTTATTCTCGGAAATCAAAATGTCTGAAGACACCAAGCTGGTCTGCTACAATTGGTTAGTGTCGCTAGATGTAGCAAATGTTTTTCGTTTAACTAAATATCCCCAGTCGGTAATGCAGTGTTTGTACTACCGGACTGTAAAAACGAATTTAATAAGCTATGTATTACTTTCAAGTTGATTATAGCTGTTGTTTAAATCATAACCAGCTGGAATTGAATCAAGCAAATGTTCCAGGTCCTACTGCAGATATAAAACTGTAATATGTTGTGTCGACAATTTATTATCGTATCCTCAGGTGAAGTAATACCGGAAAATGGGACATCTTTGTTAAAGTGTTGCATTTTTATTTCAACCAACAAAGGCAGAGTGTAGACTATTTGTTCAGGACATTATTAGAAAGTTCATTTTTCTGGCGGAAATACAGAATCAGTGGAAAGAAATACAAGTAGCACAGATTTCCAACATGAATGGCAATATATTATAATAAATCTCATAATGAGAATTTTTGTGCCTTGCTTTCTGGATTTTTGGCTTCAGTAACAGGTGTTGGTTTCCAACTAGGTTGCATCACTTACTCTGCTCTCTTGAAATAACAATGTGCAGGCTGTAGACCGAACCTTTCTGGGGGACTCTTCATCAAGAAACACATCTGTCTGGTATCAATATATCTATAAAACTTTGAGTTCTTCTGTCATATTACGTCTATGGATCACAGAGCCATCGAATTATGCAAGAATATCATAACAGAGTTTGTGGTGATGGATTTTTTTTTAGGTCCTTCGAGTGTCAGGGCAGCATGATCAGATTAAATATTATCATTGCCCTAGTGGAATAGCATATTAAATCCTTAATGAAATGCTCAGCTGGGGAAAATATGTTTTTTATGTATTGAATGTAAAGAATCTTGAATTTGAAGAATGGCAAAACAATAAACAACTTTTATTTTTAAGGAAATAAAAATATTCGGTATTTCAAGCATAGTGTTTAGCACTGTGGCCTCGTAACTCCAAGTTGATTCAAAGTATGTATGCTTGGGGTTTACATTTTCTCCCTGTGCTTGATGGGTTTGGACCTTCAGGGTCCGGATGATGGGTTTCCACGTAGTCCAGTTTCCTCCCACAGTCCATTGCTGGGAATCAAATTTTTTTTCCCTATTGCATCCTCATTTCTTTTTTTTTTTTAAATGTGTCAGTAAGAAGATTCGATTTTTTAGGTAGAGGTTAATGGGACATCTTTAGCAGAGTTGGAATAGAATCTTCAAATGCATTTTCCTCCTTTTGCAGGTTCAAGTTTGCTTGGATTTGATATGTTTGCGCAAATCTTAAATGGCTTTCACTCTACACGTTTAATACTATTTCCTAAAATGCCCTGATAACTATTTTAAAGACTTTGGGTTCCAAAAAAAAAAAAGGGTTCCACATATAACTATAGGATTCTAACCAAAGATTCTTCAAGAAAGACGAACCGAAAACTCTTGAGAGTTATAGATTTTTAAATATTTTCGTAATGGTACAGTATATCTACTTCGCGTTATCACTGAACCACAATGTGAGGAACCCTCAAGATGAAAATGGCAACAAACATTTTCGATGGACTACCAAAGGAAACTATGATTTATGGACCCATCCAGATGTTTTAAAGCCAGCAGATGTTCAGCTGTGAGCTTTCACAGTTTCACAGGCCATCCTACCTGTGCCACTGAAGAGAGACATCGTAAATAGCTCTGATGTTAATGATATCGCTGCAGGAGGCAGATCTGGAAAAATGCAGTTTGGTGATTTGTTGTTAATATCTGATATACACCTGCGATTCAAATGTCTGAAAATCAGATCATCCCCATTCATAGATGAGGAGTTAAGATTTATGTCTGCAAATTGAAATTCATTTTTTTCTTCATGGAGCATGTCAAGTTCACAACAGGATTCAAAAGCAGTGAGCTCAGGACAGACTTTATTTCCTGGTTCACACACACACACACACACACACACACACACACACACACACACACACACACACACACACACACACACACACACACACACGCACACACGCACACACACACGCACGTATATACTGTAAGCAGACCGGTAACATCTCTCAAAAAGCTGCAGTTTTGTGGTTCCGCTAATCCAACACGTCACCCATCACAATTTGGTCCTTGTCACAGTAGCTAGAATTGCAATATCCCATTACTATGACACCTGGATGTGGGTGGGATATATTAGGCATCAAGTGAACATTTTGTCCCTGAAGCTGATGTGTTGGAAACAGAAAATTGGCAAGCATAATACCGTACACTATAGCAAACTTTAGCATAATAATTATTAAACACTGTTATTTTTTATTAATTAATATTTACTATAGTAATTGACTACTATAGTATACTATATTATTTTCAATACAGTATGGTATAAAAACAGTATTGTATTTACTACAGCATTGACTATCATATTTTTTTCCTGTGCGTATGGAATGTGTGGTCTGACATTTCTTCAGTTCCCCTCTCACAGTCTGCGTTTCCAGCCTGAAATTCCATCCCATTAAGTGTTTGACAAAAGAAAGGGAAGAAAAACCTACTATATACGCTTAATTTAATTGTATCCTGTCATATATATAGCTTCTCTTTAAATATGTATAGAGACATTATGAAAAAAAAAGTTTTGGAAGGAAGCAGTAGATCATTGTTGCCTTTGCTTAGTGTACAGAATGTAGCAAGTATCTTGTAACTTATCTTGTTTTTCTACCCCGTTAAGCCACTGGACTGTTCGTCCTGCGTACAGGAAGACATTTTCCTAAAGATTTTCTAAAGGGTATGGCTGTAGTTAAAGTCCATGAAGCTTAGGAGTTCGGAGAGAGATTAGCTTACGAGAATGGTCTGTAAGGAGGAAAGAGGAGAGGAGAGGACTGTACGGGTCCAGATAGATAGAGTCGCAAACATGACAAACAGTGAGCATAAAACCAAGGGCATAAAGTTCAGCTGAACTAACAAAAAAATGAGAGATATATAATCTGACTGACTCCTGCTTGCTTAAAGCTCCCTGGATCTGGTTCTCTTAAAAGGAGAATGTGGTGAAGGGGATCCCTGATATTCATGCTCCTTTGGAAATTGGCTGGGAAACTTAAGGGAAAATGGTAGGAAACTGGAGAACACAGAGGAAACCAACATGGGGAGAACATGGGAAACTGTAAACAAACTAAACAAGATGAAGCAAAACAAATATTCAACAAATCTTGATTAAAAGTGATAGTCATTTCCTAAAGGGTGGCATGGTTTCTTTGCACCTCCAGGTCCTGGGTTCGAGTCCTGCGTCGGGTCTGTGTGCATGGAGTTTGCATGTTCTCCCTAGCTTGGTGGGTTTTGTCTGGGATCTCCGGTTTCCTCCCACAGTCCAAAGACATGCAGATTAGGCTAATTAGTGTGTGTAGTGTATGAATACATGTGTGAATGTTGAATGGAGGTCCTACCATGGTGGTACAAATGGGAATAAATACATTGGCCTACACAGTACCTATTTGGACTACAGAGGTTTTTAGATAGATGGATAGATGGATGGATGGATGGATGGATGGATGGATGGATGGATGGATGGATGGATGGATGGATGGATTTCCTAAGGACCAAAGATCTAAAACAAGCAACCTTGTCTTGGTAAGAATATTATCTTCAGAGGAGTTAGTCTGTGGTCTTCTGCTGAGAAACCAATGGTATTTTGTCCTGTGCTGTAATTACAGAAACATGAGACAGGTTTGACCCACACATCTTCGGTCATGTGGAGCCTAAAACATTGCACTTATTCACTCGTGATAATCTTGTAACACATTTTCCTGCGTAACCCTTAACCCAGTGACCTTAGGTTTGTTCAAACAAATCATGTTCGCAAATAAGAAGAGCACCACACTCAGTTTATCAAGAGCATGAGTGAGGGGTCAGGGTGTTCACATGCATGCATCCATTCGTACAGACCCTTTTCATATATGAAAAAAAAAAATGCATGCACCTTTTCCAGCTTAATAACACCAAATTCATAAGACATGGAGGCCTCGCAAGAAAACCATATGGATTAATGGCAGTTCCACACACATGTTTTGACTGGTCTTTCATCACCCCTGCTTCCTCCACACATTTCTGCCGAGGTCTGGCGTGTGTTAAACCGTCCGGAACAGAAAAGCAGGAAAGTAGGAGATGGAGAGTGAAAGAGGGCCAGTTGGAGTGGAAAGGAAGAGGAGAAGTTAAATGAGGAAAAGAGAAAGTGGAATTATTGGGACCATTTGAATGAACTGAAAAGCATAAATGGTTTAGTATGAGTCACATCTCATATCCTTTCTCATAATAATCACCTGGAACGGAGTTTGGATGTAGATCACACAGATCCCTTTTTTATATTCAAAGTGGCTCTTAGTGTAAAAAGTACACGAACAAACACATAAAAAAATATTTTTTATTACAAATGCTGTTTGAAAACTCTTGGGTTTGTCCCCAAGAGTGGTGACAGAGCTCAAATCGAATAACATGTAATTCTACAGAGCGGTTTTTACATGATCACATTTTACAACATGAAGAAGAAGAATGAAAGACAGAGAGAAAGCTTTCCTGTACGTTTGGATGTTATTGTTTAAAAAACAAACCTGGTACAGCTGCAGTGGGGCGAGCCCCTGTCGAGAGCAGATTCATAAATCTGGCCCGTGTGACTGGAAGTTCCTGGCTGAGCAGGTTGGAGAGTGGACAAAAGCAGCCGAGTGCTCAGGATGTGGAGAGACTGAACTGCAGCCTGGCCCAAGGGGCCATGAAATAACATTAACACCAGGCCAGAGCCAGCACAAAAGGAATCAGAGAGATCACTTAACCTCTTTGCATGATGATGTAGATTTGATTTAGTTTGAAGATATAAACTATAAAAATAAAAATGTTCAGTGCCATCTGTTGAATTGTAGAAGAACTAATGATTTTTCTAATGTCGATTTTTTTATGATGTAAGAGTGTTTTCCATTTTAATTTCAAAACAACATATCTTTTCCTCTCGTGGGCCGATTGTGATAAAACAAAGCCTGTATGTTACCCCAAGCTCGACCAAATACACCTGTGAAAACATCATAAAAATTATGTGATGTATGCACAAACAAACAGACAGACAAAAATTCCAAAAAATATCTTGATGTGTTCTATTACTTATGTTATGTCCCCCCGCCCCGAAATACTTTTTCGCAAATATCTTCAAAGTATAGACACGGCCAAATTAACAGTTTTGTAATAATAATAATAATAATAATAATAATAATAATAATAATAATAATAATAATAACACCTGCACAAATTTTGCCATGCTTAAGTTGTATTAGAAAAAGTAAAACTTTGAATCAGTTGTTAATAAATTCTTTCAATGTTTTTTATTCAAAATTTTAAGATGCTGTTTGTCCAGATGTTGGACAGTAACATGGTTAAAATACTAAATAGTTTTTTTTTCTATATTTTCTAATTACTTGTATATCCACTTTTGTCTTCATTAAAAAACTTTTAAACTTCTTCTGACCTCTGACCAGCTTATTACCCTTTTAACATTGTCCACCCCTATTTTCCAGACATCTGGCAGACCGTTTTTTGATGTATATTTAATAATCATTTACACAACATCTGGACAATGTTGGTATCACAATACTTTTAAAATTCTCTTTTTTGCTCTAAATTGTGCCTCAAAACAAAATTAAGTGGCTATCAAATTACCTAAGCTCAAGGCTTCAAATAGTGAATTTGACTAAAAAAAAAGACAGCAACAAACAGTCATACAGTATATACAGTAGTTTGGCAGCTCATTTTAAATAGTTTTAGTCATACCTTCGTTCAACAACAGTGCATGATGCAGCAGGTTAAACAAATATATCTGAACCCTACACAAAATATCTGAAACTAAACGTAACCTCAAACAACTGGATAACGGAAAAGGAAGACATTTTTTTATTTACCTTTTGCATGGGTATTGTGCATACACATTTCTACATATTTTATTTACTCATTTCTACATAAACCACCTTTCTTTTTCCTAGTCTTTGTTCAACTGTGTTTGCATGTGGTTTCCTACACTGCCTGGTTAAAAATAAATAAATAAATAAATAAATAAATAAATAAATAATAATAATAATAATAATAATAATAATAATAATAATAATAATAATAATAACATAATCAGATTTCTTTTACTGCATTTTGCAAATGACCCAAAACTCTTACTTCCTGTTGAGTAAAGCCCATAACATATGATACAAATATGAAAGTTGTTCAGCTCAAATGTTTACCAGGTTTTGTGTGCATCCGTACTCAAGTGTGTATAAGCTATGCAGCACAATCTCGGATGGTGTAAAAAAAAAAGAAATCCTTGAAAGAACAAGAGGGCTCTCACACACTATAACGACATAGGGCTGATGTCATAGAGCTTGGGCCCTAATAATAATAATAATAATAATAATAATAATAATAATAATAGGCTGAGGAACCATCAAAAACATTATTAAACCCTGAATTAATAGTGCTGAACCATCAAAAGAAGTGTGATCAGAATAAAATTATGAATCTTAAAAAATGGAGAGCAGAATAGCACAGCTATGTTTAATCATGACGTTAAAAGCATTTCTACAACCACTATGCAACTAAAACTCATAAGAAATCCACTTATTAGTGACAATAATAAAATAATTATTTTAAAAAAGGAATCAATTTGCTAGGGTGTATAAAGATGTGATTTTTCCCCGATTTTTCTCCCTAATTTAGTCGTGTCCAATTCCTCCCCGTCACTAGGGGGCTGCCACATTAAGGCTACTACTACCACTCAGCCGGGAGGGCCGAAGACGTGTATCACGTGTTTCCTCCGAACCACGTGACGCCAGCCGACCGCATCTTTTCGAACTGCTCGCTCGCGCACCGTTGGGGGCGGCGTAACACACTCGGAGGACAGCGCTATCCGCTCCCTCCGCTGCGCGAGCTCACAGACGCCCCTGACTGGCTGTAGAGCCGTGGTTAATGTCGGAGCACTAAGTACCTCTCATCCCTCCCCTCTGAGAGAGCTCGGCCAATCAGCTCTCTCTAGACCTCCGGCTGCGAGAGGTTACAGCATCACCCGGAATTCGAACTAGCGATCTCCGGATGATAGGGCGAGCGCTTTAACCACTGCGCCACTCGGAGGAAAGATGTGATTTTAAATAATGGAAAAAAGTTATGTGGTCTGATTTATGCATCGGGGAAGGAAGAGAAGCACCAGAAGTGATCATGCAAAGTGGCCACTGTACAAGCCTCTGGAGGCAGTGTTATGATCTGAGGTTGCATCAGTTGTTCGAGTCTAGACCTTTCGATTATGTGACAATAACACAAAGTCAGCTGACAACTCAAATATACTAAATGACCACGTTTTCCTATCTGAAGTTTTTTCTTCAATGATGGCATCGGCATAGTCCAGAAATCAAATTGTGAAAGAGTGGTTCAGTATATACAATACACATCAATTGGCTTCTACATTGCACACCATAATTAAAGCCAATAGCATGATTCCTAGCCCAATGAATATTAATTAATGCTTGTCATTTTCATAATTATAAAGCTACAGTAAATGGTGTATTGAGTATGGTTATTCACATTGTACAACATCTAGATCTATGATTAAATCAATGTGGCACTGACTAATAAAATGATTGAAAAAATGGCTTGGTCACTAAAAAGAAGTTATTAGAAATGTTGGATTTGTGATTGAGGAGACAATATATATTATTCCATATCATTGTGTGTGGTAATAAAGCAAATCTTGGTGTGAAAACTAATCTTTCCAACAACAACAACAAAAAAAACCTTTCTGGACCATTCAGGCATTCTCACAGGTTCTCTCTCAAAAAAGCTGGTTTTGTACATTTGGCGAGCGAGTGGTGGAGACAGCGTGAAGTATTGCGATGACAGAGAACGGTTTGTCCAGTGTCATGGGGCTCAAGCTGCTGTTTAAGTTGGCACCCAGCATGAAGAGGCTTATGTGCCAAATATGAAAAAGGTTTCACAGCCCATTGATAACACAACTGGCAGAGCATCCAGTTACTCAGCAGATTGCAAATCAATGCCTCATTTGATACCACTGGTGATTGCAAAGGGACCGTATTCTTTATGTGGTACTGTATTTTATCCTGCTGAACAGCAATGAAGATTTTTATACATTATCATTAGCTGGTGTATAATTAAACACATGATCCCTTCTCCTTGTGAGATTCATCACGTTTGAAGCTGCAACTTGAGCAATAAATATATTCAGTGTGTTTTGCTGTAATTCATATTTGCAGGCTTTGGCATTGCTTACTTAGACAGTTAATCTCTGTGGCTTTCCCTGTATAAGACATGGCATTAATACAACTTCCTACTATGCACGAAGGCAGGGACACACTCCACTACCGTTGTTCATACACCCAATGACATCTTGTATCAATCTTCCTCGACGCTCATCCAGATGAAGGGCAAGTACACTGGAGGATCAAAAGTAAGTTTGCTTTTCTACTGCTGCTGTTTCTAGCTTGGCAGATACATTGTTTATATGTGCTTTTGAAGTAAGGAAGCTGTTTGGAAAAAAATAACATCTGGGCCAAGACTAATGCATAGAGGCACTCCATGATGCTTCCACATACTGTAGAATAGATATAATAAAAGTCTGGAGTTTGCCTTTTTTTTTTTAAAGGCATGTAACAAACTTTGCATGCTATCCAACACCCAAGACCGATTATGTTTTGACTACTGCAGAATATTGTTTTTTGTGGCACACGAAAGCAATGGCTATAACTATAAAGATAAAACTTCACCCCTACTTTTGTGAGTTTTTTTTTTTTTTTTTTTAAGTTATGAGCAGTTTGCAAAATTTATGATGTAGATAACCTTGGCATTAGGAGAGCTATATGAAATAATAATAGACTGTTTTTTGTGGTCTCCTGAACCGCCTGATGTGCTAAAATCCCATTTGCTGAAACAATCGGGTGGTCTGTCATTAGGTCTGGGCCCCACTAAACTTTACAAGCATGTAATTAGACCCAAGTATAATGCGAGATGCCAAAGTAATGCACATTTTACCTTACCATATGAGAAAGAAGGAAGTAAACTAAAGGCGTTAGGCTTATCTGTGGACCAGCTGTGAGTGAGCTATCCTCACTCCAACACGTTCATTTCCAACCATAATAAAACTCAGTCAGAATAACAAGTAGTCTATAAAAAAAAATAGTACAGCCTCACAGCCTCTCCTCCACCCTTCTCAATTTTTTTTATTTATTTATAAAATAATAAACAAAGGGCGTGGTGAATCTGTGAACTAAATTTAGATCTGTGCTTTTACAGTATGACAGAGGAGATTTTGCGACCGTATAGTGCCCGCATTTTATTTCTATGTGAGTTCCTAAACATCAATGCTATAAAAGAAAATGTTAAGGCAAATAGTACTGTATAGACGCAGAAGACACTGTTTCCATTCTTCTTTATAGTGATTAATATGATGTGCTGGTACATTTTGGGTGGACGCCACACAGTAGTAGATGTGGTGGTGTTATTTCATTTACACATGCTACTTTCCAATCAATCTTGCCATTTTACTGACATTAATAAGGGTAAGGAAATAAAAAGTCTTTGTGACATTTCCTGACAGTTTCTATACTGTAAATAGTGTTTAAAATAACATGCCATGGCAGAATATCATTCAGTAACATGTTTATTATGAGCAGGGAATTTGGTGAGCATGGGGCAAAAAGCAGGTATACACATCCAGGATGAGGTGCCAGTACATAACAGAGTATCATGCGTGCGCGCGCACACACACACACGCACACACACACACACACACACACACAAACACACACACACAAACACACACACACAAACAAACACACACACACACACACACACACACACACACACACACACACACACACACACACACACACACACACACACACACACACACACACACACACACACACACACACACACACACACACACCACCCCACACACAAACACACATCCACACACACACACACACACACACACACACACACACACACACAAACACACACATCCACTTTTACACACACACCACCATGCACACCCCACACACACCACCTTTTACACACACACACACCTTTACTAGCGCACACACACACACACACACACACACACACACACACACACACACACAAACACAAACCATCACACCTGACACACACACCACTTTTGCGCTGCGCTGCGCTGCAGCGCACACACACACACACACACACACACACAAACACACACACACAAACAAACACACACACATCCACACACACACACACACACACACACACACACACACACACACACACACACACACACACACACACACACACGCGCACACACACACACGCGCACACACACATGCTCACACACACACGCGCACACACACACGCACACACACACACACACACACACACACACTGATCAGCCACACCATTAACACCATGGCCAGGTCAATTAAACTTGCCTGTCTAGTCTAATCCAACAGAAAAGTTAATTATGGCATAAATTGATGAAAATAACCAATGCTGGCTATGAGAAACAGGCACCTGAACACCAAATGCATTACAGCCTGCCATGTATGGTGCTTACCAGGCAAAGGTTGTTTATCCAGCCTTCAGATTTCCCAGATCTCAATCCAATCTTAATTCATGGAAGCCCCACCACGCAACCCAAAGCACCCAAAGGATCAGATGCTAATGTCCAGCCGCCACACGCTACACTCCCAGCGGTCTTGTGGATTCATGCCAGAACTGCTACAGCGTCACAAGGTGAACCTGCACAATGTTAAGCGTAATGTTTTGCATTTTAATACAGTGAATGTTCACATAATTACCTACTATATTATCCTACATTATCTGCCTGCAACATGAATGTTTATCAAGAAAGAAAATTGAATAACTCAGAGGTGGAAGACATGCGAAACACGAGGCAGTCAATAGCCCAAGTTCAGAACCAACCTAAAACTGAGAGTTGTGAGGCTGCAATGTGTCCATTGTGCCACATAAAGGAAAAAATTTATAAATAATAAAACCTAATTTTTCCTCCAGCAGTACACTTCTGCTAGTTCATTAACTCACCCTTTATGTAAACTTAAGAATGCAGCTACAGTAGGTGCCTTGTAGCTTTCAAAGTGAAATAAGAAAAACAATGCAAATTAGTCCTTCAATTAATCCAGTGTTTCACTATTGCTGTCGGTAGTTAGAATATAATTAAATAAATTATGGGACACTTAAAAAAAAAAAAAAGAAACATATAAAACATATTGATTAGCTGAAAGGAGTCCAACTGTGTGCCACATGACCTCAGTATAAATACACCTGCGCCTGGAAAACCACAGAGTTTGTTGGAGAACATATCTAAACAACTCGCATTATGAAAATGAAGAAGCAAGAAAAAACAAAGTTCTGGAAAAATATCAAACAGGGTTTATATAGAATGAATATGGCACAACTGTGACCCCCTAGAGGGGGCCATGCACCAAAAATCAGCGACTGTGTAAGGAGCGGATTAGTCAAGCAACCAAGAGAGCGAGGTTAAAACTGAAGGAGATGGGGAGGTCCACAGATCAGATGGGAGAAGCTGTTCATGGCACAACTGTAGCTCGGACGATTTACCCTGGAGGGTTAATGATAGTAGGAGCGGAGAACCAATAAGTAATAAGTCTGGTCTAATGAGATCCGAATTGAAATTTGTCAGTCAAATCTTTATAGGTGTGCTACATTAAAACGAAGGTTTTATTATTTGCATTTGAATGAATGTCACTTTATTTAATTATTGTACTTCTCCGAATTGTATTTGCATTTACACCAAAGAGCTATTAACTATACAAAATACCCGTAATTCACATTTTTGTCTATGGTGTATAGGGCTTTTTATTTTTTTTATTTATTTAAAGAACTTTATAGCCTTCTTCTTTAAGGGTTTAGACTCAGTTACTATCGCACTCAAAGCATCAGCATGGAATTCAAACTCTCCAATAAGAGAGCCACGTTACCGTGCTCGAACTGCTAGCTTCGGATTGTATTGGTTTTAGTCGACACATTCTTTTCACCCTCACATTTATCACTGGATTATTAGAGTTGGTTGGAAATCCCTCTTGAACCATAATATGGTGCCTGATGTCCAGCAGACATTCCCTTAACCACCTAGAGAGGATTTAGGTTTCAGAGAGAGAAGCTGTGATCCCTATGAGCAGTCCTGGAGAAGCCTTAATGGCATCAGGGATACAATCAGACCTGTGTCTGCTTCTTGTGCTCAAACAATACGCCTTTATTGTTACACTGAGTTGCACAAGTGTACTCTTTCATTGCATGTGGGTGTACGTGAATTACGCATATCTGTTTTTACAGTTTGCTTCAGCGACCAGGGAGCGAGCCGGAATTTATTGCCTTAGATTTATCTCACAGAATATTTTTCATCAGGTTAATCATAGAGCTACTAACCAAAGGTGGTTTAGTAATTATGAATTGTGCTTTCCTAATAGTTCCATATTTGGCAAGAAATCATGAGGTTGATTTGTATAAAATATCAACTCAAATATTGATTGTACAGTATATTCTCAGCACATCTTCATATGAGTGCCTTTAAACGGCTTCATAAAAATATATTAACCTTGTGAAATTTTTTGTTTTTTTTTCCCGCAATATACAGTAGGGCGTGTTTGTCACGCTCTGTAGGTAGACACTGAGTGTTCTGTTCACCAATTAATGTGACCGATTCAGACTTGTGCGCAGAATAGTGCTAGCTCCTTCCTCTTTCTGTCTGTGAGGATTCACCCAGCACCTCTCGGGAATCAGGGGCGAGTGCTGGTGGTCCACAATGATGAGGGAAGTATTTGTGTGGTAAGAGCAACAGTTTCCTGTCTGAATTATCCTTAAGTCCCATCAATCACCAGGGCTTTCCAGGCAAATAGCCCTCACTTTAGTCCATATCCCTGATGCTGGGGCTTAAGCAGGTTTATAGCTTTCTGGTGGTCTGACATGTTCAAATATAAGTTCCTGAATAATTGTGCCACTGTGCAGTTAAACAGATATACAGTATATGTCAGGTACTGCATATAAGTTTTTTTTTTTGTTGTTGTTGTTGTTGTTGTTTTTTCAGGGAAAGTACATAGTATAACGTAAGGAATGTTGTAAGAACTGGAAACAACTGCAATTTTCAATTGATTCTTAATAGAATACAGAAAAAAACTTTTTAAGTTGTTAAATAAATGTAGTTTATACATCGAGCATGAATGTTGTGAATGAGGTGGTGTGTTTCCACAAAGGTACAAGATAACAGTAATGCAGCAGGAAGAACGAATGCTCAAGAGTGCTGTCAGCAACAGGTCGCCGTTCCAGAGAACTAGTGATGTGTCCTTGGGAGACTGGAAACACAGTGAAAAATGTAATACGGCAGAATTGGCCATCGTCTGGGAAATTAAGATGAAAAACACTGGTTCCAGACAGTAATTGAATCTCCTGCGTCTGTTCTGCTCGGGGAATGGGAGAGTTTGTGACATTGCTATGTCGTGATGAGCTAAACTCGAATTGCACCACTTTGAGTTTCTTTTGGAAACTCTGAAGTGCCAGCGTCCGGGTTTATTTTATAAGCGAAATCATTTGGGTTTGTGTTTATGCATGTGAAGTGTACATCCTTTTCTTTGTCAAAGCTCATCTGAGTAGACTCTCTCTCTCTCTCTCTTTCTCTCTCCCTCTCTCTGACTGACTTGCTGGAAGCTTCCTGCATGTCCAATTTGTCCTTGCAGCTGAAGGGTCCAATGGACCATAAAATTGCAGAGCTTTGCCGAAGATGTGTGGCAGCGGCTTTGGCTTGGGTTGCAGATCAAGAGTGACCCCTCATTATTTGACATCGTCCCCTGCCAGCCCATCCCACATCTGGAATCAATTACACATGTCTGGCGTTAACGAGAAGCGGAGAGCTTGATTCACACGTGAGGCCTGATGCACTTTTTATTATTACAGCCCATCTGCTGCTCACTTGGACTCCGCTGCTGAGAGTTCCTTCCCCTTCGGGATTTATATGACATCGATGCTCATACGCTCATCACAGATATAAAAAGGTGAAGGAAAAAAAAGAGAGTTTCTTACCGTTGCTGCACCATATGTCTAAGGGCTGGGATAAAAAGTTGGAATTTCAGTCACAGAAAAACATATTAAGCTATGTAATATGTAAACATATTAAGCTACATATTAAGCTATGAAAAACATATTAAGCTATGTAAAAAGCTATGTCCATTAAGCTATGGACATTTTGTTTGCTATTTTTTACTAACAAATGTTTTTAAACATGATTAATAACAACTAATAGTTAACAGAACTGCCACAAGTGTTTATTCATGCTACGATAATTACTGTATCTGTTACAGGAGTTACATTTAGAGTCCAGTAGGGGTTTTGGTTGCTCTGGTACTCCTTTAAAGGGTCTATGTAGAGCCCTACAGTACATCAGAGGGTTCCCTTTTTAGATAGGTCTCCAAATAGAAACCTGTTAAAGAGGCTAAGAAACCCATAAAAAGAGGATTTTTTTTAGCACTCCTTATACAGTTTTAGTAATAGTAATGTAATAGTAATGTAATAATATCAGTTCGCCTGTAAATACATTTTTAAAATTTGAAGTCAAATTTTAAAAGATTCGAAATATATAATTCAGAAATCGTTGCCCTTCTATGCAACCTGTAAATTGTCAGCATGCAGAAGTATTTTTGGCACTATTCAAAATTCAGTAATGTCTTCTTTAAATATATATTTATATTTGAGTAAATAAAAATATTATTAATTTTAAAAAATAAAAATAAATGTTATTTCATCGTAGACCATTTTAATGTATAAACCAGATCCAGTGATGTTTAAAGTAAAGTTTTAAGTAAACCAAATAGCCAGCAATATTGCAATACATACTGTAACTGGACTTTCAAATATGTACATGAAAATGTATCTTTTACTAATACACGTAGTTCTTTATTCTTTTTCTTTTATGTAAAATAAGATGAATATGTCATTTCTATTGATTTAACATTTTTGTAAAATCCCATTATATATGCTGTTTAATATACGTTTTTAAACCGCTGACTAAAGAATTATTTTTAGAAATTGCGCGAAACATCCTCAATGTTTGTAACTGAAAGATATAAGACTGGCTGAAAGGTATATCTTTAGTCAGTTAGAGGCTTTCATCAAAGCCACTTCCTCTGTTACAGTAATGAATTTTCACCCAGCAGCACTGGAGATTATATGGGAACCCATTACAGATGGAATAAATATGTTAACAATATAATATCTGCACTCCTTGATGTGAACGGCCATGGCTTTTCCTTCTAGAAGGTTGTTTTGAAGTCGCTCCAGTCGATTAACTGTGGGTAAGACCGAGGACTTGGAAAAGCAGAGTGGGACAGCATTTAATTGCATTTGTTATAAAAAAAAAAAAAAGTGCAAGTAAAACAGTCTTAGGCTATGGCAGCACCTTAAAGCCAGGCCTATATGATATATGTCTGTGGTGTCGCCACAGCCGGGCACGAGTGCTTGCTCACTAAAAACCACCAGGTTTGGTCCATAAACCTAGGTGACACACATCTGCTGTGCTTTCTGCTTTCACTGAATAAGTAGCAGCCCTCACAAAGCCATCACGTGAATATACGTGCTTTAAGAATGTATGTGTGGTGATTGCTCTCTAATGATGTAACACTTGGCCCTGGCTGGGTGGTTTTGAAGGCAGCCCTTGGTATTTCCCTCAGTAATTACCCATTCTCCCCGTGCACTGATGGAGGCTGGCCCTGACCCACCAGTGAAGTCATTTGAAGCCATTTCAGAGGAAAGCTAATAAAAACCCACCTGCCTGGCAGTCCATACGCTGCCTGGGGTTGGGACACCACGAGCTGCTCCGCATTACTAAGCAAACCGACACTGATTTAGGCGCCTTACCCTATCTGCCCGTCTCCCTTCTCTTAGTGCTCTCTTTCACTGCATTTGATCCACAGGTCATTGTCCAATGAGATTTTTTTTTTTTATTATTAATTTTTGCAGCGAGAGTGAGTGTCAGACTTAAAATGGAAAATATGTCTGTGTGTACAAAAGTTCATTATAGCATATACAGTATTTGACCATTTAGGCAGAGACTTCTGTGCTGCAGGACTGGGTTCAATTCCCAGGAAAAGCCCGCTCCCAGCCTCTAGGCTTGCATAAAGAAGGGCATTTTCCACAGCATAAATCCTGTGCCAACTTAAATGTGCAGATTGGATGGACCACTGTGGCAAATCCTTAACAGTATCAGCTGAAAGAACAACAAGAAGAGAAACTTGAAAATATAATAAATATAATTGTGAAATTACATGAAAATAAAATGAATAGACATGTGAAATATACAGTGTGGAAAAGATAATAATTAGTAATCACATCTACCTCATATACAATAGGAATGATGAAATACAATTACCTTAACTAATAACTGCTTACAAAGATAGATAGATAGATAGATAGATAGATAGATAGATAGATAGATAGATAGATAGATAGATAGATAGATAGATAGATAGATACATACATACATATATTTATTTGCGTCATGTTTTCATTAGAATTCTTTTCATTATTCATACTCTACTTAAATCCTTTTGTCAAACCTTTTTTTAAAATGCCTTATGAATATGAGTATGAAATAACATGTTTTATAAAGGCTTTAATTGACATTTTCCAATAACCAGGCTGTTTAGGGGATTGTTAATACCATGGCTAAGAAATGAAATAATAATAATAATAATAATAATAATAATAATAATAATAATAATAATGTTTGTGTTTGTTTGTTTGTTTGTTTGTTTGTTTGCCTTTTTTCTTTTTGGCAAATTATTACCAAACACTGAAAAAGAAATGCATAATAATCAAATCAAATCTATTTTGTATGTTCAGAGAAGCAAACAATATGGAATTTATTTGTGTTCCAGTGCTACTTGGACACTATAACGTTAACGTTACAATGCTTCTACATCACTACTGGAAATTTTTCAACCACTAGGTCAACTACTTGTGGTGATGTCACTCAGAAATCCGACAGAGTGGCCCTTCTATAAACCTGGAGTTTTCCAGTAATTAAAGACTTATGTGCATTGCTTCATAACTGCCCAAATTGGACTTTTTTCATGCATATTTTTTTTTGTTCATGTGAACCCATTCAGTGTTACATAAAGTTCAGACCGACTCCTTGCAGATTGGTGTTTTCAGACAAGATAGTGCCTTCACTGTTCCACATGTTTATATGCTCTGGAGGTTAGAACAATTTATCAGTGAGTCAGTTCCTCTTCTGATAAATTCAAGTTAACCTCTATTAAGGGGTGACTATACCGGACGTGGCCAACAGAAAGGGCTGTTGGGCTGTTTGGAGATTCCCTGGGTGTCGGGACACACAGCTGCAAAGTCAGAGATCAAGCGCAAGGAGTTGGAGAGCAATACCGAGTGCAGATGCGAACTTCACTGTGATTGAATTAAGGTGTGACATGTACAGTAACACTAAACAGCCTGGTCTTTTCTAAAGGTGCTTTACTCAGACAAAGATTTCTTTGGAATCTTTGGTTCTTTTAAACTGTGCTCATTAACAGTAGTATAATAATGTGTTGCATGCTTTTTATTTATTACAGAGTTAGCTTTATTGGTATTATTTGAAGTCACAGCTTATGCTGACACCAGGTGTATGATTCAGTGGGAAAATATTAACATATCAACTATGTACAGTATGAAACTGCGACGACGTTTAGTTTTAGTACAATATGAAATCATAAACCAGGACAGAGAACAAGTGTGCCTATACAGATTAATGAAACTGTAATTCTACTTGAATTTGTCAGCGCCAGAGGAAGTGTGTGTGTGTACGTCTATGTGTATGTGCGTGTGTGAGTCTGTGGGCCAGATGTATTTTACTGAGAGTCCCAGGCTCTGTAGGCGGTGGGTGTTGCTGAACGTGTCGGCAGCCATATGGACAGAGGAGGTCTGGAAACATCCCATTACAAGTCGTACATCAGAGGACTGACAGGCTCGCCTCGGCCCTGTTTTCTTTTCAGTCACTAGTGCAGCTGCTACGAGCCTCTGGACTCTGGCTGCCACCTTAACCCCTCACTATCCACACACACACACACACACACACACACACACACGCGCGCACGCACGCACGCACACACGCACACACGCGCGCGCGCGCACGCACATACACACACACACACACACACACACACGCTCGCACACACACATACACACACGCACGCACGCACGCACGCACACACACACGCGCACACACACGCTCGCACACACACATACACACACGCACGCACGCACGCATACACACACACACACACACAGGTCACCTGACAGCCTTAAGATATCTAAGAGGTCTAATGTGGCTTATTCTACCTCTAAAAGTCAGCAGCATACCACATTCAGTTGTAATCAGCATCTACTGTACATTTGCACTCGAGCATATTTCTCGGCCCAAGTGTGATTTATAATAAACTGCTTCCGTTTCTTTTGTTGTCTTTCCTTCCGTGTGATCTGCTCCACTTCCCCGCCTATAATAGCCAATAATGGGATTAGTTTTATTGCAAGCCAGGGACACTTTTATAGAACATGGTCAAATGAAAAGGTATCATCTTGTACGGCTGCTTCGGTCTTCCTGGTTTATTTTTAATACAGAAGGAGCAAAAGTGCTAAATGAATTATGAGAAGAGCCCAAGAATGTGGGGGAATGTGCCAGAGCTCAGCGGTGTTTCTGGATTAAAGTATTCGCCACTCTCTGCAAACAGCACCACGCTCCAACTTCAGCTGCTTCCAAATGCGTCTGGGAGCCAAATGCAAAAAAACAAAAACAAAATACAAATAATCCCCTAAAGATGATTCTGTCAGTTCCTGGTCTCAGTCGACATGGATCATAAATGAAGAATTCTGAAGGTGGGCGTGCTGAGCTACGCTGATGTTTCATATGAGTATAGCTTGGGTCAGAGCTATGGATCAGCAATTGGGACATCTCTGTTTTCACACATACTGTATAAGGAGATAAAAACTGGCCTGTGGAGTAAATGATACGGTTTTATGAATATTATAAATATTTATTTGTTTTTTTTTTTTAATCTTGCAGTCAGATCAAAACCAAATAAACATCAATAGCTAACATAATTAACAAGCTCAAGTCTAACAGACGATCATTTGAACAGACATGGGCACATTGCTAGAAAACATGAAGCAGATTAGAGCATGTTAAAGATTTTAAAGGAAATAAATACTCCTTGAAGTTGTGAGGTGGATTTTCCTTCCTCTCATGTGGTGCTTGTAATAAATCCACCTCGGGCCTTCATCAAACTCAGGACAAGTGGAATCATCCAAAATAGCTGGTGAAAATTATTAATTGATTTTTTCCCCAAACGTCTCCCAACCTGTTCGTTTAAGTGGAACTACATCTGGCAGTTTGGTATTCTTCTTTATTTTATTGCTACAGTATACTGGAAAATTACACTATTGTCACAGATTTTTCGTGCGTCTACTTCTGGAAAGAAAGGAAAAAAAAAACCTTTGAGGATAAACAGCCCTTACTATTTTACTCATTGTACAGGATAGCTTCTGCAGTGATGCCTGCATCTGGGACGAGTTTACTGGCGAGAATATGAATGACAAATATGTTAATTAAACAACGGCATTAAATCAGTAGTACATGTACAGTATAACTGTATTAAGCTGAAAGACAAAAAAAAATTAAGATTTGTCACAGATTTTCTCTGATTTGTAGCTTATCGCTTATTGTAGCTAATGAATCTCAATATGCTACTGTATCTGTGCAGACCACTGAGCTTCATCTTCATCCTCATTTGTCATGCTCATACAGATTATACTAAATTACTGTACATCTCCCAACTTGTTTCAGAAGCTTATGACGCATCACTATGACAAAGAGCAGAAAAGGGAACTGCATTTCATCTGAGTGTGGTCATATGACTTCATGCTGATGCTGTCTTCTATGTGCTTAATTTGATTCTGTATTAAAGCCAGTACTACTGTGATTACACTGACATCACTGAGTTTTGGTCTGTTTATCTATGACATCTTTGGTAGTTGAACAAAAAGCAGAAGCAAACCAATCTTGCCAAAATCCAGCACATGACTTGTATTATACTGTAGATCCACAACACTGCGTATATCTCTATCATTAATGCAGTGGCTTTTCCACAAGCCAAAGAATACTATTATAAGTACTACTGCTGCCGCTGGTGTGAATAATAATAATAATAATAATAATAACAATAATAATATAATAATAATAATAATAATAATAATAAAAGTAATAACTACGGGCCATGGTGGCTCAAACCGTTAAGGTGCGGGGGCTCTGATCGAAAGATCGAAAGCTCCAGCAAGGCCCTTAACCCTATCATCTCCGGGGGTGCTGTATTCTGGCTGACCCTGCACTCTAACCCCAGCTTCTTAACTAGGATATGCGAAAAAATCAATTCACTGTGCTGTAAGGCTCCTGTAACAAGTCTTTTATTATTAATCAGAATAATAGTGTTTATCTGATACTTTTACAAGTGGTTGAACAAAATGTTGAATTTGGAAAGAGTTAAATAATGCCTTACGTCTAGATGAAAAAAAAACATAATAATAATTAAAAAAAAAACATAAAAAAAAAAAAAACAATGAAAACAATGAAAAGTTTTTGGGACACCAGACAATTACAGCCATCTTTCCCACATTGTTACCATAAAGTTGTAAACACGTTCTTGTTTAGAACATCTATTATTATTATTATTATTATTATTATTATTATTAATATTATTATTATTATTATTATTATTAGTTCTTAATAAGAATACTAAAATTATTATTATTATTATTATTATTATTATTCAAAAGAATAAAACAACAATAATGATTATAATAACAATAATAACAGCAATAATCATAATAATAATAATAAGTTTGTATTCTTATTAAAATTAATAATAATAATAATAATATGATTATTATTATATTATTATTATTCGAAAAATTATAAAACAACAACAATGATGATTATAATAAATAATAATACAGCAATAATAATAATAATAATAATAATAATAATAATTTTAGTATTCTTATTAATAATTAATAATAATAATAATTCTTATTATTATTATTCGAAAATAATAAAAACAACAATGATGATGATTATAATAACAATAATAACAGCAAAAAATAAAATAATAATAATAATAATAATTTGTCATAGCTCTGTAAATCCTGCTGATATTGAGTGCCAGTATAAAATCATACAAAAGGCACACAGCACCCTCTTGTGGTCATATTTAGTGATGGGAACAGTTAATTATTATTAATGTTTAACATTTAATAACATGTATTATGAACAAATATTTTTATTCTGATATATTCTATATATATACAGCTGCTGCTGCTGTCTTGTTGAGAATTTGACACCAAATATGAGTAAAAAATTGTCATTTTATTTTCCTAGTTGTCCATGGTTACACTTTACCTGCCACTAGATGGTAGTATATCATTCCAGTGGAACTGTCCATGGCTTTATACAGCTGGAACTGTTAGTTACCATGTTATACTGTAAGTTAGGTCTTAAATTATCCACAATGCACCGCAGTAAGTTAGTGTCAAAAGTGTATGGGAAGCAAGGCACCCATGATGAACTTTGCTCTATTACGAACACGAAGAAAACCTTCAGCAACATCTGATCAGTGTCAGGAGTAAATTCTTCAGAATGCTACAGTAGATGGGCAGAAATGTAGTGGTGCGCTTACATTCTCTAAATCATACTGTACAAGTCTCTACCCATAGCTACATATCAATGTTGATTTCAGATAAGGTCAGATCTACTGTACACCCAGTGCTCTGCTATCTCCAGGGCAGACACAGCATCTTAAGAGCGTCACTCCCGATGTAATCTTGAGTGCAACACCTAGGCACTGTGAGCTGCCACTTTCTCATACCAGAGGAATTCTCCAACCTGTCGAATCTTTGTACAATAAATGACTTTATACATAATGTAAAGTAGCTGCTTCAAGAACAAAATCCTATTTTTACAGGCCAAGCGTTCCTCAGTACACTCAGTGTGCTTCGCTAAACACTTACAGGCTACCGTGGCTGGTTTTATTTTGAGCTGTTTGGTTTGAGCTTGGTTTTATTTTGAGCTAATACTGCACGCAACACTACAGCCTGGGAGTTGGGAGGCTTTTTGAGTCACGGGAAGGTTTGCAACGTGAGTCTTTCACCTCAAATGAACCTGAGCACAGAACGCAGGAGGGCGAGACACGTAATTATGCAGTCATGCTTGATGGGAATCCACTTCATTGTCATCTTCTTCTTTTTTGCAACGCCCACTTAAGGGGAACTTAAACTATTTTGTGATTCATTTAATTTTCTCAGTGTACACTATAATGCCAAAAGTATATTCAGTCCAATGCAATTGTATTTGTATAGCTCTTTTAACAATGATCACTGTCATAAAGCAGCTTTACAGAATAAAAAATTATGGAAATAAATTAGAACATGTACAAAAAAAAAAAAAAAAAAAACAGTATAGACTATAACTATGTATCATTTTGTTCCATGGTCAAGCTGAGGGATGGTGGCAAGGAAAAACTACCTTAGATGATAATATGGAGAAACCTTGAAAGGAACCAGACTCAGCAGGGAACCCATCATGATTTGGGTAATATATCAGTCCTTGGTATATCTGTGTGTTATGAGGTTGAAAGTAAAATATAACATGATTTTTTTTTTTGGCATAACACAAACCAGCAGAGAAAAACTGCCTGCATCAGGTGCGTCCAAGACCATCATCATCTCCATCTTCACCAGCAAGAGGGTAGAACGGGTTGGGAATCACTGCTAGAGCAATATGTAGAAAGAGAGAAAGAGAGAAACAGTTAGTGCAAAGGGTTAGTATTATATTTAGTGCAGAGTGCAAATAGAGAATCACAGACATGAGGGCAGGAAAGCAACCACTCACCCCCTTTCTGTGTGCAAATATTTATGTATAATTAATAAACGTGCACGAGCTGAAATACAGTAGCTAGTTCTCTAAATTGTTAGGGCTATGCTGTATTTGATAGCACAGACAAGGGCAGACATTAAGACAAGAGTGGACCTTATTTGCATATTGGCAGACATACAGTAAATGAACAATAGTAGATAAAAGCTGCATGAAGTAGATGAGGGTGAACATAGGCTACCTAAGGCAGATAAAAAAGGACTAAACCTGGCAGACAAAGATATACAAGTGTGGACTAGAGCTTCCTAAAGTGGTTGATAGTGGACTAAATCTGCCTGCGGCAGACAAGGACAAAGTAAAGCTGCCTAAAGCCCAGTTCTCACAGTGTTTGCTATGGATGGATACGAATAGTATGCGTACAGTAGGATCACGGCGTTCCTGAGTGTGTTCGGTTGACCTTCAGTAATCCGCAGCTTGCTGGCATGGGCCACAGATGTTTTCAACATACATCTATTAAAAAAAATTAAAAATCACGGTGAAGCTACGGGACGGTGAGGCACCTTGTGTCATTACGGAAGGATTTTAAACAGCTAGATTTCATTACTTTAATATTTATTCAGTAAATTCTGTTGATAAACGTGATGCGTTGTGCATGTTAAAATCAGTACAATGTGCAGATATCATGCGCAAGTTGATGGACAGTGAACAGGGTGCTTAATGGTTTTATGTCAGAGCACTTGATGTAATATACAGTGCTGTGCAAAAATCTCGAGCCTCCCCATATATCTTCATATTTTGCCTTCAAAGAGCCAGACAGGTATTTTTAATATAGTCTTTAGAAATAGTTCTCCAGGCTTCCTGAAGGACCTTTTTGGCTCTCATTTTTGGCAAGATTTTGACTTTTTTTTTCAGTCCAGTCCCCTATACCTGAACAGTTTCAGATAATTTTTTTTTTTATGCCACACAGTGAATTATAAATCACTTAAGCATAAAAAAAAACAACGTTCAGGCGGTGATTAGTATACTGCTGATGCTGAATGCTGAGTGGTTGGAACAGACGAGAGGGGAAACGAGGCTGCTGCTGAGGCTGTTAAATAAACAACTAATTTGTATATTTAGACACTTTGCTGGCTGTTGCACTGAAACATTTGAACCCATTTCTTTGATTCTATTCTAATTTAATTGACTTCTTTTGTACAGCTCTGTAAGAGGTATAAAATACCACCCATTTGGAGCTTGCACAGGCCACCACATTAGGGCACCAGACATGCAGAAGCACACATGGCTCATCTGATTCACCCCAAATGTGAGCGAACCGATAAAAGAAATGGGTACATGCTGTTAATCTTAAAAGATTGAAGTGATCAGGGACGGATACATATGCATATTTGATTGTCATAGATCAAAAAAAAGACCATAAAATATGAATGTAAAACACTATAATCGCATTTTCTGAGTTCGACTTTTAGGAGATCCAGATGACAAGGATAAAATCAAATAAAATCCTCCTGAAACCATTTTAAATTTGAGAAAGTGTATCCATAAGTAAAGGTTCTTCTGGATCGACGTGATCTTTTTGAAAGGCAAGTGTGGTGGACATGTGTTTTGGCTTCAAAGAAAGAAATACGATGTGGTGTCATGTTGAAAAGTATGCTGGAGATATAAAAAAAAAAAAAAAGGAAAGCAGGGATAGTGAAGGAGCTCTGGTATGACTACAGCTGGAGAGAAAGTAGAGCTTAAAAATGCTAGTCTTTTCACATGAGTGTTAAAAAAAAATACATTTAAAAAATAGGAGAAATGGAAGAAACAGCCACTTGGTATTCACTTTACGTGTCTGCTTTTTTTTTTTTCTTTCTTTCAGGAGAGGGAGAGTGAAAGAGCAGAGAAAGCTTTGATGTCGGTTCTGTCTGAGGCAGAATATGCAAAGAAACAGACGAGACAGAGAGAAATACATAACATTTGTTTTGACATATTCACATAGTCAGAAACGGGTGCGAAATGTTACATATTTTCCCCCCTATAGTCTCCTCCTCACAGAATACTTCCATTTGTAGTATTCCTTGTGATACTGGATGGTGCACGATACAACACATTCCCACAATATCCGACTCCATTGTCCTGCATTCTGTGCATGGTGTGGGTAGACATGAGTGACAGGAGTTCCCTTGATGCAGCTCTATTCCTTCTCTCCTCTTTTGCATGCTCAAACACGAATCCAGCAGCTTCCATTCCAGCTTGTTTGGGAATACGTTCTCATGTCCTTTATCTCTGTTTATGCTTCATTCCACAACTACAATAGTCTATTCTCCAAAAAAAACGAAACAAGGTGAATAATAAGGTAGGACACACCCTGTTCGGGGCAGACATATGGCCTAAGCATGCACATGCACATGCACATGCACACACACATACACACACACATACACACACACACAATGGGCAATTTGTAAATGCCAATTAACCTACCATGCATGTCGACGGATTATTAGAGGAAACCATCAGGGGAGAAACATGCAAACTCCAACCCCGATTTAAATTCTTTTGATTATAAATACTAACTTTCTTACTCATTATTATCCACCAATTTTCGATTAGATATTAATGAGAAATCTCATGTAGAAGTTGTGGACATACAGTACGTAGCAGACACCGGAATCAAAATGTGATGTTGCCATACAATGCATTACTTTGTTAACTGGTTTGGGGGTTGAACAGACAGGATGAAAGCAATGCCGTAGGATTCGTTTTACTGTAGGTAGAGATGAATTCTTACTGGAACCTACTAATGAACATACTGGATAATAAATAATTTCTTGTTTGCTCGGCACAATCCGTAGATGCTACATTAGGTCGGATTAAGATCTTGGGAATTTGGAGGCCGGATCAACCTTAAATTTCAGCCTTAAACTCTATATACCCACACAAAGCAGTCTGTGATGCGCTGGCTGTTCTGATTTCTTTCTATCATCGCCAGGATGGTCATAAATGAACCAGGAGTGTATACCAGGAGTATACTTAGGAGGAGTTTCTAAGTATAGCTAGATTATACATTACATTACTATTTATTCTATTCTATATGCACAAGTCACTTGAAGTATGTACACTTTACAGCATACTTACACACCCCCTGGACATTTCTATTTATATTCCATATTTTTCGAGGCTTTCTTATATTTTCTCATATCGTATATATATTTTTTCTATATTTACACTCTTATCTCATTCTTATTTTCTTATATTTTTCTTATATTTTTCTTATATTTTTCTTTTTCTTATATTTTTCTTATGTTTTCTTATTGTATATTTGTATATTTCTACCGTATATATTTTTTATTCTTAGTTAAATCTATTTCTACTTTCTTTATTATATTCATTTCGTGTAAATAGTCTTTAATAGTCTTTTATTCTAAGGTCACGGGCAGTCGCCTAAGCATTTCACTGCATATCGTACTGTGTATGACTGTGTATGTGACAAATAAAATTTGAATTTGATTTGAATTTGATTATAACAGTTTATGTTTTTAATAATTATCCCTTAAAACCCAAGTGGCACAGATGTGTGCCAGCAACACAGCACTGGTCAATGACAATAAATAAATACATTTAAAAAAGTCCTTATATGGAAGCATTGCTGATGTTTGTTAACAAATATATATATATATATATGTAGAGTAAATAATTTATATATTATATATATACATATATATATTATATTTTGACATCATTCCCATATTACTGCAAATATCCTCGTATATATATATATATATATATATATATATATATATATATATATATATATATATATATAATTGTAAATGTAGTCTTTACATACTATTTTATGAAAAAATGTCTTCCCCACTCACATTGGTTACTCAGGGATGTTGATGGTGGAGTGACTGGTTGCTTTACATCTCGGTCACATTTCTGGTCACAGAAACAACCGGAAACAACCAGAAAAACATGTGATTGTGTGTATCTGTGCTATTTCTTTGCCTGTGTGAACTATTTATTTATTTTTTTTACTTTTTGCTGAGTCATGTTTGGCTAGTTGGTTTAAAATGAACTAAAATTCAGTTCATCATATTGCCTATTTTTACTTAAACTAACGTAATAAATGATCCGCTCTTCGGTTATATTATTAGAAGACTTAAAAAAAAAAATTAAAACAGTATGTAAATACTACATTTACAGTTACAGATCTTATTACCACTGTTACTCCATGCTATGATTTGCACTTTCATTGATTTATATCATTTTTAAAAACATTTGATAATGAATTAATTAGATAACTACAATAGTGTAACACCAGAGGGCATACTAAACGTGCAGAAGTGCAACTGTAATTTAATCAGGTTTCTCACTGCTGGAATATACAGTACAGTACATGCATAACCAGATATGAAACCTAACCGTCTTAAATTATCAGACATTATGCTGCTGAAAGGCAGTCTGTCTTTCCAACTGCAGTGACGTCACAGCTTTTTTCAAAACCTTGCCTAGGAAAGATCTACAGTACAATCCCCCAGAATTGTTCTCAATTAGCTAAGCTGCTTTAATTCAGTAGATTCTCTAAATATCTTATTATTTTTATTTGACCTAACTGAGTAAAGACTTACTGTAGCTACACCATAAAGAAGACCATAGATTTCTTAATCCCTTCTGTTTTTTCCTTCTAGCTGTAAGCAGCTGTTCACTTATGCTCAGCCCAGACCGCAGCACAGTAGAAGTCTGTCCAGCAAATAGAACTTTGATCTAATTGCTTTCCACACATCTGGTCACTGTAAGCCTTAGCAGATTGTTTGTGTTATGATGAGGAGAAAAGGGTCCATCTAAGGGATCAGCGCTGGCCTCCTCCCCAGAAATCCTTAAGCTCCAACCACACAGACACACACGCACGCACGCACGCACGCACGCACGCACGCACACACACACACACACACACACACACACACACACACACCTGATGGTGCCAAGCTGTGAAGATTGTTGCTATGTTTGATCCCTTGTCAGGGGAGGGGATTAGTTCACCACCACGCAGACAGACTTGCTGCTTTATCTGGCTGGAATGAGTGTTGAAAAAAGTTATGGATAGTTTCAAAGGATTTTAACCTTCTAGGCGTAGATATGTCAAACAAATACAGGTCTATAAGCATGATGAAGAGTTACAGCCACTATTCGGTTTCTATTCGGCTTTATATTCCACAACTGGCATTATTGACATGTACCTATTGTACCTGACAGAGGGTTTCTAATTAGTAACATGTTAATAATTATTTACATTATAAGGCTGAATCAAAAATGATCCACACTCTGGCTGTAGATTTAATTTTAAATATAAAATTAAATAGTAAAGAAGGAGAATAAATAATTTCACTCATCATCTATGCAGCTTTATTCTGTATTCAGTGTCACGGGGGCCTATCCCAGAAGACTGGGTGCCCTGGAGGTGCAAGGCGACAAACGTTTTAGTCTGAGCGGTGAGCCACGGATGCACCACTGTCCTCATTTCTTCATCAGAAGTGAATTTCTGCAAGTTTCTGCAAAGTGTCGACAGTGTGGGCAGAAGTGTGTGGATGTGCTTCGTCATGCCAGATCATGACGTCCTCGGATAGCGGTCCTCTGCGTTCAGCTCTTTAATAAGCGCCTCATCGTAACGAGCACTGTTGATTGTTGAACCTTTTTCCTGATAATGTTCCAATACTGGCCCATGAGAATCCCAGAAAGTTGTAAGCATACTGTAAATAAATTTTCCAGCTGATGGTTGACTTTTTAACTTTTTTTGGTCGGCGATTGAGGATGTTTCCGTTCCATACTCTGCCGTTTACTCTTAGGCTCGTAGGGATGAACCGGCATCTCATCATCAGTAATGATTCTCTTCAAGAAACTTTCACCTTCTTTAGAGTCGGGTCCATTTTTTTTTTTGTTGCAGATATCCAAGTGCTTCTGTTTAATCATCTTCCATGAGTTGTTTTGGCACCGGGTACTGCCTCAGACTACAACAAAAACGGATCACTGCATGCTGCGCTTCTTTCGTGCAAATCACAATCAGGGCATCCATTTTTGCTCACACTGCAGTTACAAATGAACTGATATAACATATTCACACACACCTGCACAGCAGAGACCGGAGAGATGGTAGCCTTGAACGGAAAGCACTGACGAGACAAAGAAATTTCGATCTAACCGGAGTGCGGATCATTTTTGACTCACCCTTGTATATTAAAGGAAATATACTGCATACAAAGCAATAGAAAGCAGTAGGCTGATCAATAAAAGTATTATTTCGAACATGACATTACTTGGATAGTAACCATGCTTCACTTGCTGTTGTTACCTCTCTGTTCACTTTCTATTTGACAGTGTTTATCTTCCTCTTCCACTGGGCGATGAAGTAGTTTGAGGTGAAAAACAGTCCTGATCATGGGGTTAAGTGTGCAAGTCAGTGTGGTTAGTAACAGCCCAGAAGGAAAGCAGACAGCTGGAAGGAGCTGCCTGCTGATATACAGTACTGATATACACACTGTGTGTCTTTTGGGGGGGGGGGGGGGGGGGCTAACAGCCCTAACCCTAATCCTAATCCAACTTGGCACAGTTTTATTGTTTCGAAACCCCTGCAATTCCCAGATGTTTTCATAAGTGTAGAGAGTTCACAACATCTATCACAAGTCACAGATTTGTACTTTACTATGTCTTTTGTCTCTTCCTATGATATAATGACTATTGACAAGGAACCTGTAATCACATGAAATACAGTACAGATGAGAAATTTTAAATGTACACATCAAACATCAAAATAGTTTTAGAAATATTAGATATTACTTTGTATATTGGCACAAGGAGTTAAACATACTGCATATTGTGTCAAAACAAATTCACATCATTTCACTTAGTAAAAAGTACAGTATCACAATGCTTGAAAAGATATGCATCATTAGACATCAACGGATGCCAACAAAAAAAAAAGTTTTTTTGCCTGAAAGAGAAACAGGATGATTTTTTTTTTTTTTTTTTTTTTTACCAGAAAGCATTAAATGGGCCTAAAACAATATGTCAGAACTATTAATTAAGTTATTCATCTTCAGTAGCCTTTTAATCCTGATCAGGGCCAGATGGTGTTAGATCTAATGCTTTACATGCACTGCTTGGCCCCCAAAAAAGCATTATTTCAAATGGGTCTGCTTCAAGGAACAAAAACAAACAAACAAACAAAAAAAAAAAACAGAGGGGTTGCTAAAAGTACTGGAATTGTTTTAAGAACTGTCCAACACATTGTTAAAACCTGGAGGAGTGGTGCTGAACTGTCAGAAAAAAAGTGGTCAACTTGGCAAAGTGGCATAAAAAAATGACATTTAATAGTGAAAGTAAGAGCTTTTGCCATAGACGCAATGTCACAACAACTTACAGAATTGGAACTAAACAGCAGTGTGACCATAAGACAAACAACTAGTGATGGGAAGTTTGAATCATTTTAATGACTCTTTGAATCTTTGAATCTCGCTCATCAAAATGAATCAATCTTTCTTTGAGTCATTTAGTTCATTTCGTTCTTTTGATCAGAAATCAAATTAAATGTTACATTTTCATAAACAGACTCAAAACACGTCTATATACACAAATTTTGGCCAGAGTTCCAGTAATGAAAATATTACAATGCAAACTAAGGACATATTATAATGAACAGAATGAGCCGCTCGCGAACGTCGTTCGTTCTTCTGAATCTATTGCACCGCATACCGTCTATGGGAGTAACATGACAAAAGAACGAAAGATTAGGACTTGGAAGACTCATTGAGGAGAAATGTTCAATTCTGTTTCCTGTGTACTGCAATGCATAGCATCTACGGGAGTCACATGACAACAGAACGAACGATTAAAACCAAAAGACTTAAAGGTAACTACTCATTTCTGTTTCCTGTATATAACCTACAGAGGTTTTGAGATGCGCCCAGTAGATCACTCTCCAAAACTACTCATGTGATTCACATTAAAGATTTGTTCAAAAAGCATCACTACTAACAACCATCAATGAGTCTAATCAGGCTTAAGCATAAAAGCCTTAAGGGAGCATAACGATTGGACTTTGGAGCGATGAAAAAAGGTCATGTGATCTGATGAGTCCAGACTGACCCTATTCCAGAGTGATGGGTGCATCAGGGTAAGAAGGGAAGCGCATAAAGCGATGCACTCATCATTCATAGTGTCCACTGTACAATCCTCTGGAGGCAGTCTTATAATCTTGTGGTTGCTTCAGTTCCTCAGGTCTAGACTCAGCAATGTTACGTGGCAATAAAACAAAGTCAGCTGATGACCGGAATGACCAGGTTATCATGTGTGCCTCAGTGCATTTCTTTTTTTCCCCTGATGGCACAGGTACAGTATATTCCGGAACTCAAACTGTGAAACCAATTCCGGGAGGATGAGGAATCGTTTTCTCAAACAAATTGGCCAGCATGGTAATAAAAGCTAACGGCGGTCAAACACAATTTTAAAATGTGCAAATAATTTGTTTGTTTGTTTGTTTGTTTTTGGCCAGGAAGTGTACTGTATAATGTTAATGATATTGATATTTAGTAATTAATTTTAAAATGTTGTGTTTTGTTGTCAGGCATCAGTCAATGCATAGATAGATAGATAGATAGATAGATAGATAGATAGATAGATAGATAGATAGATAGATAGATAGATAGATAGATGGATGGATGGATGGATGGATGGAGGCAGCATACAGTATAAGTAAGACAGCCAAATGTCACAGTACTGTATGACAGGCAGCAGCCTCAACCTCAGCAATGTCAAACCATTGCCCCCTGTGTGTAACAGAGTGACAGAGTGGATTCATTTCATACTGTGCATGTTTATGCACTCCACATGCTCCTGACCTCATGCTGTACAAGGAGATGAGTGGCAGAAACAGACAACAGCTAAGAGCCTCACTAAGGTGTCTCTGGTTCACATCTATGGAACATACACTATTTAAAAGGCTTTATTTATTCATTTATAAATTTCTCCAAACATGGCATTGTTTTAATTAATAAATGTTAAGATCCATGAACACCACGTCCTAATGGCATGCCTAATAGCTAGCCAACTGGCTCACTAATAATCCTGATTTTTACACTTCGCTATAGAAAGAACTCCATCTTCTTCTTCTTTTTTTTTTTTTTCTATGGTGACACATTTTATGAGCCTAAACTGGGTCAAGGCCACCTGTGCTGTGTTTGTGATGCATTTCCACTCCACTCATCCTGTTCTAGCTCCAGCAACAAACAATACGTACAGTAGCAAAATAATAAATGATAATGTCCTGTGTAGAGAACAGTCACAGCGCAGCACTGCGAATAACCTGCCTGAGATATGAATTTGGACTCATCAGCGGCATATCTCTTCATTTCCTGCCTGACTATGCATTAAGGCAACTGTTAGTGAACAGAAAGTGATACATGGATTCAGTCAGTGTGGGTGGCCCCAAACAAAGTCACCTAAACCTATAAAGTGAATATTTACATATAGTGCCTGAGCATGCAGTCTGACGAGAATGGGTTTACACACAGTTTGGTCGCGTGAAAGGGAATACCACCCACATAGGCACGCAAACCCTGGGCACTGACAATATTATTGTTAAACATCATTCCTGGGGGCTGAATCAGTGATGACACATTGTTGTGTACAATGATTCAGAAAATTGTATTGTACACATAGTTAAAGAACAAAACAGGTTACATTTTTACTAATTCATGAACCCCTGTCAGCCTATCTGTCTTTGTTTTGTGTTTAAAAATGAAAACAGTAGATTAACTGGAAGTGTAATTTGTCAAGGTTATAAAAGAGGTGAAAACTTGATAGTGCTCTACATAATTTCCAGAGAAATCCTAGTTGCTACTCCAGATCTCCTCACAAGGGATAAAGATACAGGTCGTAAGCTGATTTGACCTCTTAATACATCTTTTGTCAAGAAAAACAATGAAATTTTTTCATATTTTGGGGTTCTCTTTGGGCCCCCCCTAGGGTGGCACTGGCCCCTTAAGGCGTGGCTCTAATGGGATCTCTATTGGTGTGTGCTGTGGTGTCTGGGACCAGGACAGTGGCAGCGCATCCTTTCATTGGCGTCGGGTGGGTCCTCTGTGGATCAGACTTGTTTTTCCGGTGCATTCCATGGGTGCTCAATCAGACTGGGATCTGGGGAGTTCGTTGGTCAGAGGAGAGTCCTTGGGCTTTTTCCCTCCAGGGCGGCGTGTTTAGCGGACTGGGTCTTCTGGTGTCTTTCTATCATGGCCAGCATTGATTTTTTTCAATGATTTGTTGCTGCATTGGCTTTTCTGTCAGGTCAGACTGGATAGACTGGCCCTTGATCCCCGTGGGCATGAGTGAGCCTTGGGAGCCCATGATCCTGTCACCAGTTTACTTCTGTTCGTGATCAGTGTTATTCACTTCACCTCTCAGTGGTCTGATTGGTGTATATTCATATTAATATTAACCCTTGTTGTTGCCATTGACACTTTAAGCTATACAATTTTGTCCTGTAATAGACAAAAATTGGACGTCATAAAAGATTCTTTGCTGAGGAGTTCAGATCAGTGGTAACACGTGATTTAGTGCAAAACAACATGATTTAGTGCCTTTGCAAGCAGAGACAGCCGCAACAAAATGTGTGTGAAGCTTTGATCCTCATCTAAAAGCCAGCAATACACAGACAGTATGGGATTATGCAAAATTTATGGGACAGCTATAAAAACACTAGTGGCAATAGTGAAACATGTATGAATGAAATTAAACATCTTAATGGATAGGAAAAAAATATGATTATTTTTTTAGGCAAATCCATTTATTGTTCAAGCCTGGGTTGTGCTGATTGATGATGCAACATAGTTATCTTTTTCTTTAAACACAGGTCTATGCTTATAGGACTTTAATTCTATTCATTGTAATCTTTCTAATTTAGGGAATATTTTATTGGGATCATCTTATACAATATGACAAGTAATACTCTTAAGGGCACCGTAATTGCAAATTCTAAAATCAGCTTATCTTAAATAGCTTATAAATATTTAAGGAGCTTAACCAAGTAATCACAATTACCCAGGTAAGCGCGGAGAACTCTTGATTCATTTGGCTTCCATTGAAAAAAAAACAACAACATAACTTTTGTGTAAGAATCACCCATCGTCCATCGATCATAAACATGCATACTCTCCACCAGACACTGATATTACACTGATCCCTAACTCTAGATAATGTTCACTGAAGCCTCTTCTGATTCCAGCAGAGATACAAAAGAGATACAAAAGATACAGGAGGAGCCTCAGGCCAGTCCCATGACCACGGTTCAAGACTCCAGACAGTCTCCAGTTAACCCCACTATATTAAAAGCTCATTACCATGACTTTTGACCCTTAGGCACATGGCCTCAGCAGGGGTTTGTCACCTGGTGTAGCAAGAGCTCTAATCTTCTATAGGACTAGGTGTAATCCCTAATAACCCTGCCTTTATGCCACACAAATCAGCCAATGTGTGTGTGTGTGTGTGTGTGTGTGTGTGTGTGTGTGTGTGTGTGTGTGTGTGTGTGTGTGTGTGTGTGTGTGTGTGTGTGTGTGTGTGTATGTGTGCGTCCGTGCGTGTGTGTGTTTTTAAATGTTTTTATGTTGAACCTTTCTCAAGGTTACCACAATAACACTTGTGAAATATTGACTCATGCCACGCTATGAGCAAAAACTTACATAAATGTTAAATATAAATTATGTAGCTCAGATTTAATGAACCCTGAACAGGAAATGAAGCACTCCATACTGGGATCAACCAGTGCTCCCAGACTGAAATACAAGAAGGTAATCAAACATTTCTGGATTATTGCCTACTCTAGAAATACACAGGGGTAATAGGAAGGGTCTGTAAATGGTGACATGTCTTCCATTATAACCAAAAGACAGAAATACACAGATTCTATGCAGCTGAAATGCTACTAAACAAGGACATCCTGTAGCCAATGCTCTTAGAGCAAAGTATGAGATGACTTCAGGTAAGTACATTCAGCACCAAAAAGGCCCTAACATATCTAACTACAGTAAATAACCTCACTCTCATTCACACACTCTTTCTATTTTTTCAGCAAACTTTAATCCATTATGATGCAATAGCACACCGTGCATGATGTTGACAGTGAATAAGTAAAGCAGTCACTGATTTTTCTTTCATTATTATAAAAATGTATGTATGAATGAATGAATGAATGAATGAATGAATGAATGAGTAATGGCATATGATGGGGACAAGAATTTTGTAAGCCCACTTACAAAGAAATGAAGGGTCTATCTTTTTTTTTTTTTTATCGTAGGTTTATTGTAAAGGATAGAGACAGAATATCAACCAAAAGTCCAGAAAAAGCACATGATACAAAGGTTATAAATTGAGTTGCATTAAAATAAGTATTTTGAGTCGTTGGTGGAGAAAAGCTTGTTGGCAAGCACAGAGTTAAGACGTTGCTTATAGTTGGTTACCAGGTTTGCACACTCCTCAGGACGGATTTTGATCCACTATTTTTACACATCTTCTATAAATCCTTAAGGGTTCCTGCCTGTCTCTTGGCAACACGAAGTTTCAGCTCCCTCCATAAATTTTCTATAGGATTAAGGGCTGGAGACTGCTTCTTCTTGAGGCACTCCTTTATTGGCTTGAATTTATTTTTTTGGGTCATTGTCATGCATGTAATATGTTCAATAGATACATGAATAGATAAAGGGGAAAAAAATACTTGTATACTTTTATTTATAATTGAATGTACTTTTGATGCATGTGTCAATTTCAGATTTGCACACAATGTATATTTTTAATAATTAGAATCTCATTTTAAAAAAAAGTTGATTTAGTTCAGTAATTCAAAAAGTGAAACTCATATATTATATAGATTCATAACACACAGACTGATATACTGTATTTCAAGTGTTTATTTCTTTACATTTTGCTCATTATGGCTTGCAGCTAATGAAAACCCAAAATTCAGTATCTCAGAAAATGTGAGTATTACTTAAGACAAATGAAAAAATGAAATAAAATACATTTTAACAGAAATGTTGGATACTGAATAGTATGACCACTTTTCTTTTGCATGAATTACCTGGGCTAAAGACAAAAAAAGAACTGGACTGTTATGTATAATATATTACATATAAATATAAATACAGTATATACATATACGTATAATAATATATACATTGTATTCATAACCATAAACAAAATATGTTTTTAAAAAAAAATTGATAAGAAAAAAGTATTCATGCACCACAAATCTTCACTTTGTTGTAAAGCTATTTTCGGTGATTACAGTTTCAAGACATCAACAGTAGGAAGTAATTTGCTTTTCCCCCACGTTGTTGTTCAGTTTGTCCCATTCCAGTTCACAAATAGCTGCACCAAAAACGAAAGTGTCTGAATAGTAATTTCTCCTCACTGTACAGGAAATGTGATGCTCGATTAACTGCTGATGTGTCAGATTTACATTCAGCGTTGTTATTCAGTTGCACTACGTATAAATGCTCAGTTAAATTCAATTAAAGCTAAAAATAAAAAGGCTTCAGTGTTTCCATGCTTAGTTTCTAAGGTAATCAAATTTGAAATGGTATTCATGTCAGTTTCACTATATATCTTCTTTGACCATCAGAATAGAAACAGAATACTGTATGTGGAAGCAATTACCAAAGGTTATAAGAGAAGTGTCTGGAGACGACAGATTCGGGTCACAGCCTGAGAACCTACTGTGTTACTCCCACTTGCTCCTCATCTCACGGGGAAAATCCTACATGACCGCTGATGTGACACTTAAGAGTAGTTACACGAAAACATGTAGCTTGAGAGGAAAGAGGAATTTCCACTCAGGTTTGGGCTGAGTGTAGGTTACTGTAACTCCTCCCTTTCTAGAAAAAGCATCATCTCATGTTTCTCCTCCACCTCATTTGGCTCTATTGCCTCTCACTTCAAGGACACACACTACAAGGTGGTATCATGTCTGCCAAGAAAGCCATTAGCGCCCCTAAAGCTCAATATCTAAACACGATTGCTAACAAACACATTAATCCATGTAACAGTTGCAAAATATTCATTTTAGGAAAATACTTTCATTGCATTAAAACCTACAGAACCACCCGAGTAGCTTCCTGCACATGCTAGGTTTAAGCTCTGTGTAAAGCTCTCTTTTAGGTCTCTTGATCCAACCTGCATATTCCAGTACATTTTACTGTACATAGTTAGTGTAGCATTGTTGCTGTACTACTGTACAAATCACTACGGAAAGGTTTACATAATAGTGCTGGAACTACAGACAGGTTTTAGAAGGCAATATTACAGTTTTATGATATCTTGAAATGTTTATTTTAAAATGTTTCATTTGTTTACCTACAGTAATCCATCCATTCATCCATCCATCCATCCATCTAGGAACCTCTGTAGTCCAACCAGAGACTGTTGAGGCCAATGGTGGCCATTGTATTCGTCCCCTTTTTTATACGACCGTGGTAGGATCTCCGGTCAACATTCACACGCACAAACTATGGGCAATTTGGGAACGCCAATTAGCCTAAACTGCATGTCTTTGCACTGGGAGAATGCACACAGACCCAACACAGCAAACGAACCCAGGACCTGGAGTTGCAGGGCGACCAGGGAAACCACTGTTCCACCACCTATAATAATGCTTTTTGGATATAATAATCTTTAATTCACTTAGAATATACTATGTGGACAAAAGTATTGGACCAAACATATTAATTATTTAATTCAGGTGTTTCAATCAATCAGGCCCTTTGTCCCCAGTCAAGGACAGTCAAGCATTAACATTGCTATGCTTTCAACTTTATGACAACATGACTGTCCCCCAGTGCAGGGACAGCAAGGACTATAAAGACATGTTTTGAGTTCAGTGTGGAAGAACTTGACTGGCCCGCACGGAGCCCGGACCTCAGTCTCATCGAGTACCTTCGGAACTGGAGATTCCGAGTCTGGCCCTCTCATCCAACATCATTGCATGACCTCATAAATGCTCTACAGAATGCATGGGCACAAATTCCCACAAAAACACTCCAAAGTCTTGTGGACAGACTTCCAAGAATCGTGGAAGGTGTAATAGCTGCAAGAGGGGGATGACTTGGGGGATTGGTATGTATGTATTAGGATATGTCATTGCAGGTTTGGCCAAATACTTTTACTTTTTTTTTTTTTTACAGTAGTGTATATCACCAAGTTAATCCAAGTCCAATGATCACATAGGGCTGCACTGAAACCTTTATTAAAATTGTAAAAATCTGTTCATTAAACACACTCACTGTATCACTTAATGTGGTGTTAAGGAAGCACCACATTAAAAAAAAAGAATAAAAAAAAAAAGCCTAAACTACAACATAAGGTGTCTTAGTAAAGTTTTGAACCACCATGAACCACCAGAACAGCTTCACTGTACCTTGTCATAGATGTAAGTCTTCCATATTTATCATTTCAAAAGAGGGTCCCTTAATTAACCATTCGATAATAGTGGTGGAGAATGCGATCAACTACATTAGGATAAAATATCTCAAGTGTTCTCAGTGGGTGGAGTTCAGTGGTCAAGTGAACCAAAACTCAAAATGCCTTTATTTCAGGCAACACCTGTTGTTTCTGTATCTGAAAAATACTTCAGTATCTTTTGGATTTACTGTAGATCTGTGATAATAATGAGGAGATCCATGTGAGAATCATGCAGTATTTAGCAGACAAATCGCAAACTCCAAGCACAGAGACTCGAGGCGGGAACCCGAACTCGGACCCTGGAGGTGCAAGGCGACAGTGCTGACCACATGGTGGTTGTCGTGCCTCCATATTATATATTGTCAATTGGTTTTACAGTAAAAAATGATGATAAAATTAATAGTATTTTGCTGTTTTATATATTATCCGAGTCTGAGTTATCACACCCTGTCCTGGATGAAACGTGTCACTAAATATGAACGAAAGAATCAATAAATAGCCCATACAGACCACTGTGATGTTCGTTATGTATGTTCCCCATGTGTTATAAGGCTACGTTGTGATTTGTAGTAGCTCCATATAAAGGTGAATAAAACTGCTTCTGATTCTAACCGAAGATGTTTCTGGTACTGTGAAGCTGGTGATAGTAGCAAAGGAGTACAAACAGAAGGGTTGCATGGCTCTGCTACACACAGGCTGCAGTGTTTCCATGACAACTAGGGAGGACCATGGATGCAGAGATGAGCCGGTTCTTTCACTGGACATCTGTTCTTATTGTATCATGCATGCTTACATGCTCGCATAGACACACACAAAATACACATGCGAGTCGGTAATGGGCCGCTGCCCTGCTCGCAGAAGCTTATCAGGGCAGTACAGCAAAGAGGAGTGGAAGGAGGGAGGAGAGAGGCACAATCAGCGGAAGCATGGCTGTGTACTGATTATCTTCCTCTTTCAAGCAGCAGGCTGCACAAAGCAGAGAGAGAGAGAGGGGACAGACATGAGCTCAATGCTGCACACAACACAGTAGTGAGAACTGCTTCTTTATCTCATCCACATCTCTCTAGATAAGAAAACCGATAAAGAGATCATATGCTAACTGACTGTGTATGAGCAGATGAGCAGACTTATGAATGAGCAAAACTTATCCATGTTGAGTGCAGGACACTGTACTGTACAAGAGAGTTTGTGTGTTATATATGGATTATGCCTTTAAAGACTAGTGATATACCCATACATTTCATCTCTCTAATATCTTTACCAATATTTGTTCTGCTATCAAAGCAAAAACGTCGCTTGCTTGTCTGCTGGGAAAATTGTTTTCCCCACACGGAATTGACCTACTTCCAGATTCCCTGCCCACTCATCTCAGAGTGAGAGATAAAGAGTGAGAAAGCTGGAGAGAGGGTTTATTTTTCTAGCCTTAACAATCTCCCAGCAGAAGTTCTAGATTAGAAGACTTTGTTGTGCCTTCTGAAAACCTTTTTTTTTTTTTTTTTTGCTTTCTTTAGATTTTAACTTGAAATACATAACCGCAGATCTTTTATGTTATTATACACTTTTCTATGCACTGATAAAACCCTATATTATTGAGACAGCTGGAATTGGTAGCTTGTGGCTCGAGTTGATAGAGTATGATACATTAGATTATTATTATTTATCTAATGATGTGATTTAACAATTAACATAGGAGAGTAAAGTTCACTAGCATTTCAAAAAATGGCATTTTGTGCATCTTGCCAACTAAAGCTTACAGAGAGCCGGATCAGTTACTGAGAGTATGTAAGTATCGGCTTTGGATCGAATATCAGATAATGCTCCGAGCTCTTGGCATCGTATTTGTCAAATTCCGAGACAATAGATTGCATTGTGCATTCTATTTCAGATCTGATGAATAACACATGCGATTTATATCTTCTTTTTGAACTGCATAATGAAGTGTAAATGAAATCCATCCCAAGTTGTTCACAGGGCTGTGCGCAGACCTTTAATAAGGAAAAGGCATCTCCTGAACAATCCCACCACCAACACTTGAACAATACACGCAGATACCATTCACACTACTCTAATCCAAAGGTACTGTATGTTTCTAACTTAATTATTTACTTAAAGACATTATTCCTTAAGTCATTTAATAATCTGTATATCACAGAGATCTCTCAGTTGTATTTATATCAATATGATGTTGTTAAAAGTGTAATTTCTTAATACAATCATAAAACGTAAAATCATTTTTAATGCACACTTTTATTAATTTTTCTGTTATTATGGTCTTGGATATCTTGGGGCAGTGAATCCAGAGCCTATCCCAGGAACATTATGTGTGAGGTTGGAATACACTGTACACAGACATTTATACATTTATTCATACCTAGGAGCAATTTTAATATTCCCAATTAACCTACATGCATAGCTATTGTTAATATTAACAGTCATCGTACACTATACCTAGACAGGTTTCATTACTGGCATGCATCAAGCCAAGACAAAAAAAAAAAAAAAATCTTCTTTGGAATTGGATTAAGAACTGTATCATGCATTATTAAAACTTGGAACAATAGTGCTGAACTGTCAAAAAATATAATAAATATAATAAATGAAGATTACTTATACACTTGGTAAAGTTGCATGGTAAAAACAACTCAGTAAAAACCACATATATGTTTAATAATGAAAATAAAAGCATTTCTACATCCTGAAAAACACACAGGATTGGGACTGTGTCGGCATAAGAAAACCACTTTTTACTGAGTCTAATTGGGGAAAAAAAAGAGATCATGAGATGTGACGAGTCCAGATTGACCGTATTCCAGAGCAATGGGTGGCTCAAGGTAAGAAGGAAAGCACATGAAGCAATGAACCCATCATGCATAGAGGCCAGTGTACAAGCATCTGGAAGCAGTGTTATGATCTGGGGTTGCTTCTGTAAAATAAAGTCATCCCACTATATGAATGTTTTATAATATTTTTCCTTTCTTCAGATGTTACTCTGGTACACTGAAGTATAATTACAAGTATTTCATAAGTGTCAAAGGTTTTTATTGACAATTACATTACGTTTATGCAAGTCAGTGTTATGCAGTGTTGGCCCCTTTTTTTCAAGTCCTCTGCATTTGCCCTGGCATGCTGTTAATCAACTTCTGGGCCACATCCTGACTGATGAAGCAGCCCGTTCTTGCATAATCAATGCTTGGAGTTTGTCAGAATTTATGGGTTTTTGTTTGTCCTTCTGCCTATTGAGGAATGACCACAAGTTCTCAGTGGGATTAAGATCTGGGGAATTTCCTGGCTATGGACCCAAACTCTCTATGTTATATTCCCCAAGCCACTTTTGCCATCATGCAGGAAAAGGTATTGTTTGTCACCCAACTGTTCTTGGTTGGTTTGGAAAAGTTGCTCTGTGAGAAGGTTTTTATCCCATTCTTTATTCATGGCTGTGTTCTTAGGCAAAATTCTGAGCGAGTCCACTCACGTGAATGCTTTACTATTGGCATGATAAAGGACTGATGGCTGATGGCAGGGACATACTGATGTTTTGCAAAACTGCTGATGAATGGGGTATAGTAATTTTTTGTCTGACGAATCCCCTTTCTGATTGTTTGGGGGATTTTGGAAATAAAAGATGACATGATGATATGATGACATAGGCGTATTCTAGGATTTAACCAGGGAAAGAGTGGTTCTGGGGGCATGAGAATTTATTTTTACACATGTATTGGCCACTACATTGCCCTACAATCAAAACAACAGGTGGTTCGAATGAAATCTTAGAGTGTATGATTATTTTTTTGTCCAGGCAGTGTATACACTGTAATTATGACCAGAGGACATGTATACAGGTGTTTATGATACACATGTGCTGAAATCATAGCTATTATAGTACTACTCGCATTTCGGCAAGCATACCAGAGAGTTGTTGTGTTCATGGTCTAAATTCTGCCTATCACATGCACACCCACTCAGTCAAGAGTGCCTGAGTCATATCTGGCACAAGGTTCAAGCTAATGCTCTAAACCACCATATTCAGGCCATCAGATCCACAGTCTCTTTATATATCAAGTCTTTTGTAACATCTGTTTATCAAGCCTTCTGAAGCTCACTAAGGGTGCATCAAAAACTTAACAAGCCAACACTCATTTATGACATAAGAAATGAAAATGATTTTGAAATTTTGCATTTTTAAATTGATGCAAACATTTCTCAGTTAAAATGTTTACGTAATTAAAGAGGCTTCATAGACAGACAGATTGGTAGTCTAAGCATTCACTGGAATGTGTTTTTGATAGCCCAAGGCTTTATTTAGTCATCTACTCAGCTGTTTCTGTACATACTGTAACCACATCCTGACCATCGGCTGTTGTTCTGATTGAGCTTTTCCGTATCAGGAGCTGTGCTTTATCACATGGTCCACAGTCCACTCGATGCTACTTATAGCACTGACTGTGCGACATGTTTGTAAGGACTCGTGAATGAGGAGTGTGTCAATGGAATGTGTGGCACGCTGCTAATGAAAGTGATACACAGATCCAAGGGCATAAGAAATGACACATACAGTATCACATAAAATTACCATATTAGAATAGTCTGGATTTAAATATCGCCCCGACAGCCTATCTATAGTAATGAGGACAACGGTTCACATCGGATTGCTATTTGCAGTAGAAATAGGTCAGATGTTTGTGTATACCCGCTTATCCTGTCCAGGGTCACATGAGGCCTGGAGCACGAGACGGGGTATGCCCTGGACAAGCATATACACTCACACAGTCACTCACACACTGTGGCCGGTTTTGACCTGAGTACCTGGAAGAAAGCTTCTGCACCAAGAACGAGGAGAGCACGCAAGCTCCATGCACAAAGACCCAAGAATCGGTCTTCTGGAAGTGTGAGCCTACACCACCAGGACCAACCGCTACACCACAGTGCCACCCAAATCATTCCATCATGAGGTTATTTATTTGAAAGGTTTGTTGAACGTTTTTGAGCTGAATTTGTTTTTGCACCGCAGTAGGTTCCTAACTTCATACATCAATGTGCTGCCACTAAAGATTGTCTCCAGCATCTATAACCGATACCCTACTATTACCTTCTGCTAGTGAACTGGTTTAAAGCGCATCAATCATTTTTGCGCTACAAGATGTTCCTGATGTAAATGTCCTGCTGCTTTTTATACATTTCTTGGGATGCTGCACCCGCTGTCCCACTCCCATCCAGGCAATAATTGACTGTTAACAGTATATATAATCCATGAGTATATATTACCTATTATACTGTATATTGCACAACTAATCTACAAATGGTCGTTTAATAAAATGCAGGTTATACAGGAAGAAAATACATTCATTTCTATTTCTATAAAGTTAATGCAAGATTGATTGATTGATTGATTGATTGATTGATTTATTGTTTTTTTGGGGGGTGGGGGGGGTGGGGGGGTTGGTTGTTTGCTATCGCTCTATGACTAATCTCAGAATAAAATTGCATATACTATCCCTGCATAAAAATGCAATCACTTTGAAATGGCTGGGCCTCACCATTAAAAAAATGAGGATGAGGATTTTTGGCCGCTACATTGTCTGGTCCCGGTGTACATCAGCGACATGATTAACCTTTTAAATCTTAGGCAGGGTTCTTCATGCTACTGATGAATGACCACTATCGTCCCATAGTCAGGATTAAAGCACAAGTTTCCTGTGCATTTTCAGTAGCTGCCCCCTAGGCTGTGGAATAAGTTACTTTATAAAGTACGATTATCTTCAACTACTAATAAATATAAATATTGCCCATCTTCTTCTTTGGCATATGAGTGTAGGGAGTCTCTTGGTTTATATGTCATGCATCGAGTCAATTATTTAATAAGGGACTTTATGCATCGTATTAACGTTTTGATTGATCTCACATTAAAGACTGTAATGTACTGTAATGATGAACATCGTGCTGTGTTGTGCCTAAAACTGTGGGGCCAGCTTCAGTTTTTAAATGTGCTTTAAAAATAATCTGAAGATAATCTTAAATCATCAAGGTCACCTCATATGATACGGTGCCTCAACATGGACTAGCAGATGATGAAAATCAGCTTAAAATAAGAAAAACACTGGATTAAAAAAAAAAAAAGTCTACATATAACCATGAACTAAATCAATTTCAAAACAATTATGAGCAAATCTATTAAGGGGATACAGAAAACCTCACAGGTAGGTAAAAGGCTTGTAAACTGCAAGCATCCAACATGTAAAGCTATAAAGGGATACAGCATAACTTACTAATGTTCCAGTAGTAGTATGGGCATTTTGTTCTGCATTTATTTAGCAAGAAAATTGAATTAATTTGCCATTATGGAATGTTGTTGTAATTTTTGTAGTAATGGACATGGCAATGTGGTTAACTAAATTTGTCCATATACTGTACTTTCAACCTACATTGTCAACATTCTCATCGTCTGAAGGTAAAATAATCACGGTGAGATCGCTGATAGACTGACAAATATGATAGTGGTGTACATGAGGTTATCACTGATACACTGATACACCGTGTTTTTCTTTATTTAACAAAAATCTCAATTGGAATAAAATTTTGATTTAAATAAAAAAATAAACAATTCAGTCTTGGTGGCGTGGCGACGTAGTGGATAGCAATGTCACCTTAAACTTCGATGGTCCAGGTTTGTGTGCATGGAGTTTGAATGTTGGTTTTCCTCCAGGTTCTCCAGTTTCCTCCCACAGTCCAACGACACGCAGATTAGCCAACTTGGCATTCCCAAATTGCCCATAGTGTATAAATGAGCGTGTGTATGTGTATGTGTATGTGTATGTGCCCTGCGATAGGCACATTATCCAGGGTGTACACTGCCTCATGCCCTGAGGTCTCCCGGGATAAGCTCCAGGCCCCCAACGACCCTGTACACAGGATATAGACGTTGAGATGATGAGACACCCCATTCTTGGAATGATGCATAAAGACATACTGGTGTCACTAGTGTTGTGACATGAAGTGTGTCACCATAAGCAAATTCTCAGACTGAATAGGCTTTTTCAACCTGTTCCTTCCAAGGTGACTTATTACCCGAAGGCCATGTAAAAAAATAAAATAAAAAAATAAAAAATGATGGTCCAGACAATATTAAATCATGCACCATAAAATTAAAGTAAGAGCAGAATTTACACTCATGTAAAATATACAACTTGAAGAAAAAGAAATAATGGTACAGAATGGTATGTTGATGGTAAAGTCAATAAACAAAATTACATATTTTTTACAAATTTGATTTATTATACTAGAATTGATATAAAGCCTTTTTTTTTTGAGCATGGCCCCAAGTTACACATGAACATACTATAGATACTGTAGATACTTAATATGCTAAAGTTGTAGCCTTAATGTATATGTAAGCTTAAACTGTTCGCTTGTCACCTAAATGTATTAACCTAACACCTCGTTAAAAATAACCCCCATGTCACCACATCGACACTGCAGTTTTAACGACGAAAGTGTCATTATTTAAAATGAGATAATATACAGCCTTGTACCTTTTTCTTATTTTTATTCTCGTGTATGTGTGTGTGGTCTGGTGACTTCTGTCTACAGACTCTGACCTAATTTGTACTCTGCTTGTGTTGTTACCATGTGACCTTCAATAAATGCTGCATGCTGTCAGTAAGATTCCTGCCTGTGTGTGTGCTGCTGTACATTGCCTTGACGTGTCCTCTCTTCTTTGTGCACACTCTCCAAAGATATGCTCTCTCTCTCTCTCTCTCTCTCTCTCTCTCTCTCTTGCATCAGTTCAGCCTGCTGATACAGAGAAGCACACACTCCATCTGTTAACACGGGACTTGGATTGCTGTATAATAGGCCTTGAGACGAGGACTGCTTTCTCTGCACCGTCACACACATACAAATAGCGTAGACAAAATATGCCTGTTATTTAGAAATTCTTTTTTTATTGGAACCACAATTCTGATCATATTGTAATTCTTTTATCTCCTCATTGGAACCTCATGGTTGAACTTAGAAATGACACAAACACACATTCATTTCAAACATACTGTAGTTTGATTCAGGTTTTTGGGTTTCCAGTGTGCGCTTGATCTCACACACACAAACACACACACACGCACACGCACACACACACACACACACACACACACACACACGCACACACACACACACACACACACACACACACACACACACACACACGCACACACACACACGCACACGCACACGCACACACACGCGCACACGCACGCACACGCACACACACACACACACACACACACACACACACACACACACACACGCACACACACAGAGATTTGCTGATTCAGTGGTTAGTCGGCATTGGGAGATGTTGACACTGGAAGGTTGAGCAACACAAACACACCTGCAGCCATTATGTGACGTATCAACTCACACATAGCTGAACAAACACACACACTGAATGAACAACTCTCTCTTTCTCACCACAACCTGGTGAAGGCAGCCAAGACGTATGTGTATGGAAGAGTGTATATGCAAGAAGAATATTAAAGAAAATATTAAAAGAAAAATAGGAAATCTTTGACATGGTGAAGGTTTCTGTGAGACATTTACGAAAGTCTCAGATGTCAGGGCTTTGCAACCGTCATTAAGTTTTCAGCACTCCTTTGCTTTTTTTTTTTTTTAGTAACATAACTGGCTGCATTTTTGTCTTATTAATGTTTTGTCTTACGAAATTTGATATGTTAGGAAACAGCTATTTATAACTGCTGGCATGAAGGGTGAAAACGAGAAGTGACTATTTTTTGAGTATAGACAGCTGAATGTGGGGTATAAATGGAATAAAACACTTTGAGACTCGGCTGTTACTGGATAATAATTAACTGCAGGTGGTAATGGAAACTGCGTGGCACGGCGGCTTAGTGATTAGCACTGTGGCCTTGCATCTCCAGGGTTCAGGTTCGATTCCTGTCTCAGAGTGCGTGTGTGCATGGAGTTTTTATGTTCTCCCCGTGCTTGGTGGGTTTCCTGTGGTTGCTAATACCATGGATGTGTAAATGTGCATGTGTGTGTGTTTCTTACCATGGATTGGCACCCCGACCACTGGGTATCCCACCTCGTGCGTTAAGGTTCCAGGCCCCATGCGAATCTGTACACAGGTTAGAGTGGTAAAGATGATGAATAAATGAGTGAGTGAGTGAGTGAGTGACAAAACGTCATTTGTGTCAGGCTGCATCGCGCCAAGGTGGCTTAGTGGTTAGCACTGGCATCTTGCAGCGTCGAGGGTATTGGTTCAAATGTGCTGGGTGGGTTTCCTCTGGGTACTCTGGTTTTCTCCCATAGTCCTAAAACCATCCAAATTAGGCTAATTGGTGTTCTGAAATCGCCCATAGTGTGTGAATGAGTGTGTGTGCCCTGCGATGGATTGGCACCACATTCAGGGTGTAACCTGTCTTGTGATCTAAGTCTATTTAAGAGCTTAAGTCTTTTAAGATTTCCTTTTCTCCCCATGTGTCTAATTATGTGTAACCAAGTTTGCCTTTCTTAAAGTTAATATAACCTTCTTCTTCTTTGTCTTTCAGCTGTTCCCTTTTATGGGTCACCACAGTGAATCATACTGTACGCCTCCATCTAAGCCTATCCTCTGCATCCTCTTCTCTCACCCCAACAAACTTCATGTTCTCTCTCACCACATCCATAAATCTCCTCTTTGGTCTTCCTCTAAACCTCAGCATCCTTCTACCAATATGCTCTCCTCTGAACATGTCCAAACCACCTCAATCTGGCCTCTCTGACTTTATTTCCAAAACATCTAACATCGGTTGTCGCTCTGATGAACTCATTGTTGATTCTATCTATCCTTGTCACTCCCAAAGAGAACCTCAACATCTGCTGCCTCCAGCTCTGCCTCCTGTCTTTTCTTCAGTGCCGCTGTCTCTAAGCCGTAGAGCACCGCTGGTCTCATCACTGTCTTGTACACCTTTCCTTTCATTCTCGCTGAAACTCACTTTTTTTTTTATCACACAACACACCTGACACTTTTCTCCACCCGTTCCACCCTGCCTGTACCCGCCTCTTCACCTCCTTTCCACAGTCTTCATTGCTCTGGACCGTTGACCCTAAGTACTTAAAGTCCTCCGCCTTCTTTACCTCTATATCTCATTCACACACATGTAGTCTGGCTTGCTATGGCTAACCTGCATTCCTCTGCTTCCCAGAACGTACCTCCGCCTCTCTAGGTTTTCCTCCACCTGTTGCCTGCTCTCGCTACAAAACACAATGTCATCTGTGATCCTGTCCATCACCAGAGCAAACAAGAAGGGGCTCAGAGCCGATCCTTGATGCAGACCCACCACCACCTTGAACTCTTCTGTCACATCTACAGCACATCTCACCACTGACTTACAGCTCTCATACTGTACATGTCCTGCACCACTCTAACATACCTCTTTCACTCCAGGCTTCCTCATACAATACCACAGCTCCTCTCTCGGCACCCTGTCATACGCTTTCTCTAAATCTACAAAGACGCAATGCAACTCCCTATTACCTTCTCGGTACTTCTCCATCAGCATCCTCAAAGCAAATACTGCGTCTCTTGTACTCTTTCAAGGCATGAAACCATATTGCTGCTCACAAATGCTCACCTCTGCCCTTAATGAAGCTTCCACAACTCTTTCCCAAAGCTTAATTGAATGGCTCATCAGCATTATATAGGTAAAATAACCTATGGCTGCTAATTTCATTTTACTGTAATCATGTTATCCAGCTTATCTACCTATCTATCTGTGTATGTGTATGAATTTATCTCAAATAATAACACAGCCATGTATTATGGCACGGAATTCTGCTCGAACAGGTCTATTTTTCAGACAGACAGGCTTCCTGTCTCCGCTCTGCTCTCCTTCCTTCCGTTTATTCGCTTTTGTCCTCCCCATGTGTCTTATCATTGTGTCTTAACAGCAGCTAAACTACTCAGAAATTTTTTAAGCACGTATAGAAGGCCAATTGTTTTCAGAATTTTTTTGGCGGGGGAAAGTCCGCGTGCCCGCGTGCACATGAACTAATTACAGTAAATACGTACAGTATATAAATCACGGTTTTTGCTTGTGTTTTATAATGTGACTCAAAGTTAGTCTGAAAGGTTATGGTTGTGAAAGTTATTTATGAATAAATAGTAACACTATCAGCTGAGGCGAAACCCCAGAGACATTACTTTGTGTGAAACTCAGAGATGAAACTACTGTAATTTAATCCATGGAAGGATCTACTGTATGATGCAAGCTGTCTCCTACGTGGGCTTGGCATTGGGAATGCACCCTGGTTGTACTTGTCAAATTGCGTGCGATGCATTTGCTTGACAAATCCCACTACCCTGCCCAGAAATGTACGGTTTGAAATGTCGTCAGGAAAGGGTAAACAAGCAGGTTTCGCGAAATCTGAGAGACGGTGCTTGCGTCATCTCTGCACACAATTTCCTTCTTGCTCCCCAGTGTAGAACCCAGTAATGGCCTTCTGCATTTTTAAGGGAAACATCTCATCACCGGTCAAGGCTGGGACAAAACCGTTATTGTTAGTTGGCAGGTTTCCATCTGAGAAATGTTATGCAGAAAGGTTTTAGCAGTTCAAAATGTTTGCTGTTTAAGATAGCAATTATCTGTAAGAATTTACCAAATATCTACAAGTCTGTTTGACTTTTTTTTTTTTTTGCTCTTTTTCTGTGACTTAAGCTGCCTGCGGAATTAGTCTCATTAGTCTCACATTTCACTGCTCTCTTATTAAAACCTTTAACACATTTGAATCCACTTCATTCATTCTGAATGGCACTATTACGGCTGTGTAATAATGTTCTATGATATTTAAATGTAATTAGATTTTTATTCTTCTTCTCAAATCTGATTGGTCAAACAATGTGATTCAATTTTTATAAGAGCACTTTGGACAGTAGTTCCAGCTGCAAGACACAGTTTATTTTAATGTACTCATTGTAATACGCTACTGTTTCTATAGTAACTGCTCATTCAAGGGGACATGTGGCGGATACACCATCGAATACAAGGCGAAGTCTCAAGTGCCAGTACTTTGTAATAGTAAGTATGTTTTCTGCCATGCAACAGTCAAAAGTTTCTGATTTGTTGTTTTCGTTGTATTTAATTTGAGAGAGATAATAATAATAATAATAATAATAATAATAATAATAATAATAATAATAATAATAATTCACTAGATCAGCTTTAAAGTAAATGTTAATACATCAGTCTGGAATTATCATCTGGAATTAAAGTATGATTTCTTTCAATGAATAATAGAAATATATTAGGCAGCATGGTGGCTTAGTGGTTAACACTGTGTGCGTGGAGTTTGCACGTTCTCTTCATGTTTGGTGGGTTTTATCTGGGTTTCTCCCACAGTCCAAAGACATGCAGATGAGGCAATTTGGCATTCCTACTGTAAATTGCCCTGTAGTGTATGTGTGTGTGTATATATATCCCACCTTAAGCGTTAAGTCTCCTGGGATAGGCTCCAGGCCCCATGCGAATCTGTATACAGGTTAGAGTGGTAAAGATGATGAATAAATGAGTGAGTGAGTGAGTGAGTGAGTGACAAAACGTCATTTGTGTCAGGCTGCATCGCTTGACCAAGCTGCACTGCATGTGCTGGGTGGGTTTCCTCTGGGTACTCTGGTTTTCTCCCATAGTCCTAAAACCATCCAAATTAGGCTAATTGGTGTTCTGAAATTGCCCATAGTGTGTGAATGAGTGTGTGTGCCCTGCGATGGATTGGCACCACATTCAGGGTGTAACCTGTCTTGTGATCTAAGTCATTGTGATAAATATATATACATATGTGTCCGTGCCCTGTGTTGAATTGGCCAGGGTGTACCCCACCTCATGCCCTAAGTCTCCTGGGATTGGATCCAGGCCCCCTAGACCCTGTATACAGGATAAAGTGGTATAGTGATTGAGAAAAATAGAGTTCCAGAATACAGAGAGAGAGAGAGAGAGAGAGAGAGAGATTTCAGACTGGCTCAAGCCTTAGAAATAATGGGATATCACACTGAGAGTAAAAGGAAATGCTATGGAATGCCGTCCTTTTTTAGACACAATAAATACAACAACAGAATCTGGCCTTACGCCAGAAACCAAACCAAAATCTATTTCTGTCCAATAACTCTTTCCTGCGAAAAACATTCTTCTGAATAAACTGTGACCAAGCAGCTAAAGCAGTAGTCAAAAGGATTATGGTTGAGCAAGGTGATGAAGTATTGTTCTGTAAAAAGCCCTTTAGAGCAATGCAGGCTTTGGGTTCTTGACAGAACAAGGGTGATGTATTCATCAAAAGATTAACGAGATGGTGATTTGGAATGGGCCGGAACAGGAACTCACTGCAGCAGGCCTGCCATTAATAGTCAGCAGTAGATGGCTTCTTTTTTTATATGAGTTATTTATGGAGGGGCATATCTGTGCCCGGCTCTGGTTCCAGCTTTTACTAAATCTTGTCTCTACACTAATATGTATATGTGTGTTGGGTGGAGGGGGGGGGGGGATTATTGGGTGGTTATGACCTTGATATAGGCTTCTTATTTTTTTTAAATAGCAAGTCTGGATAGTAATTTGGAAGTGATGAGTTGGAGAGGGATTCTAGATTTAATTACATCATAAATGTACTAATCTTGAGGAAATAAATCAACTTGCTTAACACTTGAGCTGCCACTTGGTTACTCACTGAATATTTATTCTTGGAACACTGCAGGTCCACACGTATCTGTAGCCATATGAATCCATTATTGTGAAAAAAAAAAAAATTTTTTTTTTTAAGAATGCAGTGACATGATTCTGAGTAATGCAGCAGGAAAGCTTTTGCCCAGTTGTTAAGAGATATTGTCTGGAGTTTGAATCCAAGTGATGCCACAGCATTTCTCAGTCAAGAGAGAAAAATTGGCTTTTATTGCTGGGTGGAAGCATATGTGAGTTTGAGTATGTGCAAGAGGGTAGATAGCCCTTTGCTCTGACTCAGCATGAACAGAAGTTTTAGAAGAAAAAAAAAAACAAGGCTGGTTTGACTGTCTCACAGGATGGATGTCTTTGTCCTACCCTCTGGAGTGGGTGGGTGTTGGTAGGTTCTTACATGCTGAATACACATGTGATTCTGGGTTTGAATCCTCACGGTGCTCTTGCTTTTGAAATGAGTAGTTTTATGGTATACAACTGGTAATCTCTATCCAGGAGAGGAGAGAGACAGCGAGAGTGAGAGATCTGAAGAATGGACTGCAGATCATTCCTTTACACATGAAGACAGAACAGAAGCAAACCTAAAACACCTTACATTGTGACAGACACCCAGATGGCAATCAACTCAATCGGTTAAGGGTGTGGGTTACCGGGTTACTGATCAGAAGGTTGCGGGTTTAAGCCCCAGCACTGCAAGGCTTCCCATGGTGATGCTCTTGACCCTATCATCTCCAGGGGCGCTGTATCCTGACTGACCCCGGCTTCCTAACTGGGATATGCGAGAAAAAGAAAAAGAAATTCACTGTTCTATAAGGTGCGTGTGATAAATAATTTCATTAAAAACACACACAATTAGTGGTTAATTGTGGAATAGTACGGATCACTCTGAATGTAACTGTGGTTTTGCATCTTTGAACACATGTGGATGTGGGATTTCGGCATTAATTGTTTAAGGATAGGTGTCGACTGATTCGTTCGGAAGGGATATACCCCCCCCCCCCCACACACACACACACACACACACACTGCGTTTTGCCTCTTTAAACCGAGGTGTTGGTCCCACACAGACCTGCAGGGTGCAAGAGACATGACTCTCATTTGGATTTAAGTGAAGTGTGTTCCCTTAAGCCTCTGCAGCTGTTAATCTTCGCTCAGTGGATGTAAAGCAATTTTCTGGGAGCTTTTATCACACGCACAAAGCTACAGACAACTCTGTTAGCGTGAGATATGATATTAGAGTAAAAACCCCAACGGAAAATCCACTTTAGGTATATTGCCAGTGAAACAGGAGAGGGGATTTAAAGGACTTATTTTTGGATATGGGACTCTTCTTTTCTGCGTCTTTGGTAGTTTAGTTTGATGATGGTACATCATAACAAGCGCTACATTTACAAACACTGACTCCCATGCATTGACTACTCGTGTCGCTCATCCTGTGTAGGGTCATGGGGGGACAAGGCATGGCATATTCCGAATGAGCTAACTCACACACGCATGCACTACGAACTGTATAATTCATGCATTTTACTGTAGGAGGAAACCCAGAGCGAGGAGGAAACCCACCAAGCAGAGGCAGAACAGAAAAAGAAATGCAAATAAAATAATTTTCATTGCTGGAATTGATGGAACAATTAGTAAGTTGGTAAAGAATGACCCTTTTTTTCACTTACAGTTGTCATTATCTTTCTTATTTGCAGTTATATGCAGTAATTCTCTCCCCAGCATTTCTTCATCTCTCTCTCGAAGCTGACATGATAAAAATGTATCACCATGAAACACGTCTACATTTTACGGCATTTGGCAGACGCCCTTATCCAGAGCGACTCACATTTTATCTCATTATACAGTTGAGGGTTAAGGGTTGCTCAAGCTCAATAATGGCAACTTGGTGGGGGTGAAGATTGAAGCTGGGACCTTTTGATCAGTAGACCAACACTTTAACCATGAGCTAGCTGGTGTTATGGAAGAAAAATCAACACATTTTACCCAACTAGATTGAACTTTATTTATGGTGTAAATATTACTGTAAAGTGAGAATTAATTTTTTTTCACATTTAGTTCCCCTCAGCTTAAGTCTTTTATAACAGAATAAAATAGAATAGTCTTTATCGTCCTTGCAACAAGTACAATGAAATTAAAGTGCCATCCCTCTGTGCAAAATAACAAATTAGGTAAACAAAATTACACACAAACACCCATCCATACATACACACACACACACACACACACACACACACACACACACACACACACACACACACACACACACACACACACACACACACACAGACAGAGCATATTCAGCTACTGCACGATCAACAGTAGTTAATTATTGCACATTATTTGTTTTTGTTTTTTTCTTTCTAAATAAATGTTTTGCATTAATGTTGCAAACTGAATAACAAGCCAAAAGATCCTGAAATATTTAAGGAAATTAGGGGGAGGTGAGTTGTATTCCTAGACCTCAGATTGTTTCCCGCAATATGACTCCACTTTGCTACCCTTTATCACAAGTGTTGCCCTGAAAAAAACAAAAACAAAAACAAATGAAAAATAAATAAACAACATTTATGACATTTCACAAAACACAATCAGATTTCACAAAACACAAAAACGTTTGACAAAACAGAATAAAAATTCACAAAGCACAACCACATTTCCAAAACTCAAAAAGGTTTCACAAAACATGAAAAAAAATAATAAATAAATCATGTAACGCAACCACGTTTCTCAAAACACACAAAAAAAGTTTCACACACGCCCAAAAAAGCTTTATGAATGCTGTACATTCCTTTTCTGCCATTTTATAATATGGTAGTGTTTTACAAATATGGTTGTGTTTCGTGAAATGTTTTTGTGTTTTGTTAAATGTGGTCATGTTTTGTGAAATGACTTCAAGACCACCATACAAGCGTCTATTTTAAGGTCTAGTCATTTTTGCTAGTCCAGGCTCGTTAAAGCACAACTATAGATGAGCAGATAGTGATTTCCACTAAGTCTTTTATTCAATGACAGGCTGGCAAAGAAAGGCAGTTCATGTTTAATAGAAACCATGTTACCCATTACTCTTACATATTAGCATGCTTTTGTCAGTCAGTTAGATTTAGTCATTTCTTTTTTCTTGGGGTGACCCAGTAACCATGATAGTTTTGTTTAGCTACAATTTATATTAATAGACATAGACAGCTGGGAAACTTTTTATTTTTTATTTTTATAGATTGACCTTGACACTTGAAGAATCAGAATGAGGTTACGTCTTCAGCTCAGTCCTTACATACTGTACTTTATAGGGGATAGAAACTCTGAACATCATTCTAAGTGTTAACAACATGAGATTGCATCATACTATGTATGAATATTTACCCTGAAATAATATTTTAACACAAAACCCATAAACACAGAAAATACATAAAAACATACAAAATATATTTTATTGTAAAAGCTGTATGGATTTACTGTCTTAATGTTGTTCCCATGGCCACCTGGAAACAATAGACATTTTTTCCCCACTTGACAATATTGTTTTGATTACCAGTACCACTGCTGAATTTGGGGACAATTTCTGGGTGTACAAACCTAAATCATATGGGGAGAAACCGTGCAGATCATTCTCTGATCGAACGCAATCACCAGTATGTCTCGGGCAAGATACGCCATAGCAGCCTTCATGTGCAGTATAGTGATTATCTGAAAAAGCTTCTTTTTTTTTCTGTCTCTCTACAATCGTTCACTTTTGGTGAAAATCTATCTTTAAGTTAGTCTCAATCCAAAATCTATGTCGAACTGAAAACTCTGTGCGCTTTCACTAAAAAGATTCTTTAAAATACTCAGTGTGTCTCAGGCTTGATGGTTTTCCCTATGATGATGTCATCGACATGAGTGACAGATTAAAGAAAAAAAAAACAAAACACATCAAATGACTCAGTAAAATGTCAAGCCACCATCTGTCACCAGAACAGCTTTAATATGTCTTGGTATCGATCCAAGTCTCTGGAATTGTACTGAAAGGATAAACAGCCTTCTTGCTAAATATATTCACTGAATGGGTTTTGTAGAGCTGATGCTGCTGTAAAGCATTGTCTAACATGTCAGTCGAAAATCTCCAACAGGAGTTCAACTACGATGTGATCTTGAGCGTGCAAAGCCTGTAGCGTATGATTTAAGCGATTTTCATCCTCATCAATCCATTCAGTGAACCCTCGTGCCCTGTGGATCAGGACACGGTCATCCTGGACAAAATGTCATCTTCTCAGGATCAAAATGTTTCATCGTAGGATAAAGGAGATCAGTTAGGGGAATTCCGTATTGAGTTTTTACTGACTTTCCCCTCTAAGGGGACATGTGGAAATAACATGAGCAAAATGCCTTCCAAGCATAACAGAGCCTCAGATTTCGTGGCGTGGTTTATGTCTATTGTATGCCCGGCGGCATGGTGGCTTAAGGGTTGCTACTGTCACTGTCACCTTGCACGTCAGGTTCCGGGTTCGATTCCCACCTCGGGTCTGTGTGCATGGAGTTTGCATGTTCTCTCCATGCTTGGTTCCTCCAGGTTTTCCGATTTCCTCCCACAGTCCAAAGACATGCAGATGAGGCTAATTGGTGTTGCCAAATTGCCCATAGTGTGTGAATGAGTGTGTGTGTGTCTCCTGGGATAGGATCCAGGCCCTCGCAACCCTGTATACAGGATAAAGCTGTATAGATGAGTGAGTGAGTGATATATATGAACATACAGTATGGACACTGTTTTGGTGGCGGGGGCAATTTGTGAAATTTATACCATATGAATAAGCGAATAAAGTTAAGGCTGAGGTTGTTATGTTAAGCTCTATGGAACATAAAACACACAATGTGTTTGTGCATTCAGGTTCGTGTTATTCTGTTCCTCATGCTGCCTTGAGGGATGTTTCCCTGCACATGTTATTGTAGTACTCTCTGTCTCTCACACACCCACTCACACACACAAGCACACCCGCACACTCACACAGTAAAGACAGTCCCACAAGCGTTGAAAGCACGGTTCCCCTGAGGTTTTCCTATGAAATAGAGTGTGTGCGTTTCGGCTTAGTCTTAGATTGCTGTAAATATGATCACGGTTCCACTATGCTTGCACTGAACCCTTATCTCGTGTCACTCATCTCACATATATGCTTAGACTACAGATCCGCAAAAAGAAATGCAAAAAAGACACACACACAGTGCAACTTAAATGTAGTCACAGTTGAGGGACTTCAGCCTCATCACTTGGAGAGTTAACGGGCTGCTGAGGTTTGAGTACCTGTTCCCCCTGCTGCCTTCTGAGACTCGGCTCCTGACGTAAAACAGCTCATATAGTCAAATGGTTCCTAACCCTGGGTAAACTGTAGTTTGGTCTTCAGGCACATGTGATGGCAAAATGGTATTCTTAATGGTAATGGCAACGAAGAATCCGCAGAGGGATTGTCGGATATAAATAGATTTTGTAAAAGGAAATGGGTTGTTAGTTTCGTTTTGATTTACCGTTTAAACTGTAAGTATAAACATAATTATAGTGACTAAGACTTTTCAGATCCCACTCATCTGATACTGTGATTGGACGATCTCTTTGTCTATTTAAAACCAAGGAAGTTAATCATCTGCCTCAGATTTTTATCCAAATGTATTTATATTGCGGCCTTCAACAGCCAGAGAATATTGTTGCCCTCTCAACTATAAATTGCTCTTCCAATAATATCAAAAGGGCTAGGATGTTTTCCACTGGGCGATGCAGGACAGCCTGGCATACAAAGTTATGATGAAAATGTAACTGTGCAGAAAACAACATGAATCACTTATGCATACACTACAACATTTATACGCGCACAACAAAACAAAGTAATAAACCTTGCATTTTGGTTGGGTTGAAACCCTTAAGCATACACACTTTGTAACTTTAGTACACAGCAAATTCCCCAGTGTTAAATTAGCAGTGTTTATATGAGTCCATTTAGACCCAAAAAAGCTGGAAAGTGATAAATCAACAAGGGGGTTTTACTGTGCATGTATCTTTTGCATGGAAATGTGCAACTAATTTAACATTGCTGTACCTTAAATAATTTAGAAAAATTCACTATATTCGCATTTTCAGGTGAGAAATACAAATTAGAGGCTTAACAGGTGTATCTGGGGCATCTGTTACTGGTGATGCACCTTTAATGCATCACATCTGGAATGCATGAAGAACACGAGACAGATGGCGTTTTTTCCCAAACAACAGAATGCTGAGCCTTAAATATTGAACATATTTTATTTTAATTATTCCATATTTTATACTGAAGTGAGCAAGACTGGAATGTGAGTACAGTAGATTAGAATGGTTAAGATTTTACACACCTCATAATCACAGGATAATTCATCAACTCATTCATTCACTTATTGATCTTCTATGCCACTTATCCTGTAAACAGGGTCATGGAGACTATCTCAGGAGACTTAGTGCATGAGGTGGAGTACACCTTGGACAGAGTAGCAGTACATCGCAGGGCACCCACATATACAGTACACACACTACGGGCATTTGGGAACGCCAAATAGCCTAATCTGCATGTCTTTGAACTGTGGAAGGAAACCCACCAAGCAAATGCAAACTCAATGCACAAAGAACCAAGGCAGTAATCGAACCTTCGGCCCTGCAGTGCACAGTTCTAACCACTACACAACCATGCCGCCATTATAACGTGGTGGCTGGAATGACCATCATGTAATGACCAGCCTCATATAAGGAGGATTTTCATAATCATCAAGAGAGAGAAAAAAAAAAAACAGTTCAGTTATTATTTGGCACAGATATTAGATACCTAAGGTTTGTGGATACTTGACCTTCACAACCTTATGTGCTTATTGCAATTAAAATTTAAAATTCCTCTTTTGCAGTGATAATATAAATTTTCACTATTCTGAAAATTCTTTACAACATATTTTGAAGTGTAAATGTGGGGATTTGGGTTATATATTCTATATATGTCCAGCAACATGAGCATTAGTTAGAACAGGCACTGATAGCGTGCAAGGAGGCCCGGCACATAGCTGACGTTCCTGTGTTTACTGGGGTTGAGGTCATGGGCCTGGAAAGACCATTAAAGATCTTCAACTCAAAAATTCTGACACCATGTCTGCATGGAGCTCACTTTCTGCGCAGTCATGCCTGAACTGCTTTAGCGAAGTGAAAATGCAATGCTATAGAATACAGAATGCATTCTATAGGTTGTGAGCTTCAAGCTTCGTTGCAATATCTTAGGGAAGAACCACATTGGGTATCATTGGGAGTCTATAGATATCTAACAAATGGAGGATGGTTTAACTAGCTAAGAAAGAAATTACAAGACAACAGAGGTGGGTAGTAACGAGTTGCATTTACTCCGTTACATTTACTTAAGTCACTTTTTTTTTAAATGTACTTCTATGAGTAGTTTTACCGCATCATACTTTTTACTTTTACTTGAGTAGATTTGTGAAGAAGAAACGCTACTCTTACTCCGCTACATTCGGCTCCACTCGACTCGTTACTTTTCTAACCATTTATTCGACACTTTAGATATTCGTTGTTTTTGCCAGAGAAATGCAGCCGGTGGATCTACCACGTGACTGTGTTTCACCAATCAGATGTAGCAGCAATAATCACATAGCTCCGTTTGACCAATCAGCCTCAATAACAATAACTGCATGGAGTCACATGACCACACAGAAAGGGGGCGGGGGCTTGTCTTCAGCAGTGGTAGACAGTGAAGCAAACATGTTGCGGTTAGTTTAGCTGTTTTATTTAATGTTGCAATTTTAACATATATAATTAGCAAATAAACTAGAGGATAATATTTAAATGTATATATACATTTATATAAAATATAATTTTCTGACATTTGTTCTGCTGAACACAGTTTATGGTTAAGTAAGACCTCTTGTACGTACTTTATGTTCTAATGTGATTTTCTGCTGAGTCATTTGCAGGGCAACTGAATATACAGTGTATCTTACACAGGAAATAGTCAACACTGTTCAAACACACATATGTTACCTACAGTAGGGATTTATTTCAAAAGCTTTATATTGTAGCTTATATTCTTAGTCCTTAATTTGCTATTTTGTAAAATTATTTAGTTTTATTAATTTATTTTATTATTTGGAAATGTCACAATTTGTACATTATTTTATCATTTTGTCTGAATGCTTAAATAATTTCGAAAAAATAAACAAATCAGACATTACGATGAAACAGTTCTTCAGTACTTGATAAGTCGTTTCACTGAATACTTTTATACTCTTACTAGAGTGATATTTTGGATGACTACCTTTTGCTTCTACTTGATTAATATTATTTTGAAGCACAGCTACTCTTTCTTGGGTACATTTTTTGGCAACTCTACCCACCTCTGCAAGAAAAAATGCAGCTGTTGTATTGTGTTATAAACAGCTTGATAAGATATTTACAACAGGCATGGAATTAGACTATCGATAACGATGTGTTTTATGTGATATGGATTAAAAAAGGATGTGCATATGGAGTGATGTCCATTCTCTAATGTCTAATGCATAAGAAAATATTTTTTGCATGAATAATACAGCACCAAGATCAGGTGCGCAAAATAAATAAATAAATAAATAAATAAATCAAGAAATAAATAAAATGCCATATGTCAGTTTGACCCCTATTAAGTATGACATTTAGAAAGAACATTTGTTGGCAAGAATGTTCAAGTGACGTACACAGATATTGTCTTGTTTTCTCACGAAATGGCACCAGGAATCCTCCCACCTTTTTCTGTATGAGATGCTAATCTTCGGTAAAGTTTAGGCTGAACACTTTGCTAAGAACAGATGTTTCCTATCTTCCCTGTGTTTCTGCAAGTGTTGACAGGTAAGCCAGTCCCACCACAAGCATGCCGGGAAACCGATGTGAGGAAACTCGGTTATACAGTATACCCTAAGTGGGGGAAGAGGAAAGAGAAATCATACGTTAGACGAGCGGTCCTTTTTATTATTTACCCAGGTCAGATGTACAAACCCAACCCATGAGATGTTGCTAGATTTACAGCATGTCTCATTACGTAACCAACACGGTTGTGGTGTGAGCACAAGGTCATGCACCCTGCAACGAAGGATATCGGACAGTTCATTCGGCTTTTTTTCCCAGCCCTTTTCAAACTGAATCTCAATTGACTGCCTCTGTTGAGTTTATAAGATTGCGCATGGCCAAGAATCACAAGACATTAACCTGTGTTTGTTTGTATTAACAGTAAAAAAAAAAAAAAAAGCTCACAGGTCTAGACAAACCACAAATCGTTCCCTTCAAAATATTTCCCCCTCTTAAAAAGACGAATTACCCAGATGAAGAGTTACATTTTCGAATACCATAGATGGCGAATATGCATGAAGGATAAACTGCCTTAGACTACAGGTAGACGATTTTAAGTAAGCATGTTCTCCCTTCTTATTTTGCTCGGCAACGTGCCTATTTTGGGTGCTGATAGAGAGTACCGTATAGTGAAAAATGTTTTTGAGAATTGCTTTGAAACCACGCTCGGAGACACCATGAGCTGAAATCTAGACAAAACATAGCACTATTTCAGTTTCAGCAGCAGAGACAAGATCTTATCGGTCTCTCATGCGGCCCACTTCGAATCAGATGAATGAGCATTTTGTCTTGTTTTGCCCTTTGTACTGTATTTTGACCAGATTTACCCTTGTGCAATAACACTTTGTTTACAGCGTCGAGGACAGCTTCTCAGCAAATGTGATTTGGCCGAAGAACAAAGACGGAGCCTGCTTGCCGGTGATCAGTTACAGAGTTAAACTCTACACCACCGCTCTGGCACCACTGAAGGCCCCTGGCTGCATCCTCCCCCTGCTGTGACCCCAGGATAAGGGAAAACAACTCCTCTCCTGCTATTGTTCTCACACCACTGGGTCAGTTATCTTCATATCAGCCAACCTTAACAGACAGCAGAAAGATGGAGAGGTAGTGCAGAGCTATAGTACAGATGGGATTGAGAAGTTAGAGGGCTGAGACGGAGATGGCTTGAGGTATAGGTTTGGAGAAGAAGAAGAAGAAGAAGAGAGTCAAAAAGTTATCAAAAAAATAACAGACGGGAGAGGAGAGGAAAGGAAAGGAAAGGAAAGGAAAAGGAGGGAGATAGTGTGTGGAAAAGTACAGGGCATATGAAAATGGAGGGAAAGAGGAAAAGGTACATTGATGGAATATGAAAGAACAGGAAAATGAACTGATAAGAGATGTGTCAGTGACTGAATAGGAAAGAGGGAAAAGGTTAGAGCACGGACTACATGCAGACTCATAGACTGTGTGATTGTATTCTTTTTGCATAACCAAAGCTTCAAAGCTCAACACTGTTCATGAGTTAAACTATTGCAGAAAATATTAAGACACCTGATTAAAAGTGCTTATATTATGTTCCATTGCATTTGGGGGGGGCAAAATGAATAAAATTCCCATTGAATTATTTATTATCCACTCGCAACTACAAGTCTTTCAAGATTACACTAAAAGTTCATTCCCAGCTCGTCCCAATCCCAAGCAACTGTTCCACAGCATGAAGCAAACCCATTACTCAACTCTACCCCAAACATTATTGTCGGTGAAGACAGTGCCCCAGGCTCAAAGGCTGCTCTCCCTCTCTGTTCCAGCAAAACAAGAACAAATTGGCGTTTGGTCTTTTACAAAAACACAGGTGGCTCCTGCTGGACCCCAGTCAAGCCTTCGTCACTGCATGGGACAGACAGCTGCACACACACACACACACACACACACACACACACACACATAAGGAAATGCCGAAAGGATTTTATGTTACGCAAAGACTTTTAAGCAACTTGGCACTTCCTTCCTCCAAAAGTCTATGTTGTTGGATTTTTATATTATGATCTCATTTTACATTTTGTTATTAGCTGCTCTGTTGAAAACAGGAACTGACTACATGCATCATAACAATAGACACACTGCGTGCACTTTATCACAGAAGCATTCTACAGTATCTCTTAACCTCATTCTTATTCAAATAAATCTCTACAAACCCCTTGAGTCATATACCGAACGCGAGTTATTTACCTTTTGTCCCCATCCGTTTTATTTTTATTCCCAAATTTAATAAAAAGAGCTTCACTTCCTGGAACAGTTTAAATGTTGTGTTCTGTTGTGCCGTGTGACTCAGAGCTTTTACAGGCCTTTTCTGGGTAAATGGTGCTTTGCGCTGAGAGATTACTCAGCCTCGTATCCTCATGCCAATCCGAAGTGATAATGAGTCCAGACCTAGTGGTGCTGTCCTGCTGAGAGGATGAATCCTGTTGGTTTACTCTGGTAAACATCTGCCACGTAACACCAACCGACACACACAAACACAGCTCTTCACACATGGTTATTCAATCAGTCCTCACCTGAGCTCTCCAGCTTAACAGCAGGTGTGTGGAGCCAAGATGGTGACAACCCTTTGTGCTTCTAGTGGCACTCACAGCGCATTTCTCCCGCTGTGCCAGAAGAGTTATATAACACAGATGTCTGAATTACTGCAAGGTCTATACGTCTTCCAAGTGAGTGAGCAAAGTGCAGGAGCAGTAATCTTTCCATACCTAATTTGTCATATCAGTAGGTAAGCACTAAGAGATCGCAGTCATTTCAGGCCTTTAAGGCACATTTGTTTTTACTTTGTGTATCATGTAAATGTTTATTTAAGAAAATGACAGGAAGAGATTTCCTAAGAGGTAAATACACTATTTGAGATTAAATTCTGCCGACACGGTGGATTAGTGGTTAGCACTGTCCCCTTGCACCTTCAGGGTCCGGGTTCGATCTCCACCTCGGGGTCTGTGTGCATGTTCTTTGCATGTTCTTCTCCTGTGCTTGGTGGGTTTCATCAGGGTTCTCCAGTTTCCTCCAAAAGACATGCAGATAACTCTAATTGGTGTTTCCAAATTGCCTGTAGTGTGTGAATGTTGAGCTTTCCATGGTTGTAAAATGGGAATAAATACAGTGGTCACCATTGGCCTCCAAGGTTTCTAGATGGACTGGATGAAAGAATACATTCTAGGGTTATTTAATACAAAAGAATGGATTCAGGTGCAATATGTATGATTTCAACATGAAAACATGACATCATTCTTTAATAGTTTATAGTTACATCATGTTGAAACAGCCCTGGGCAAATTAGTTATCTCTTATCTTACAGCAGCTATAAAAAGTTGTGCCCTTTCCAGCCTCTACTTTTTTTCTCATTCTTGTAACTGATAAGACAAAAATGTCAGTAACTGAGAAAGCACAAAATCCTCAGAATGGAAAAACGTATTGACCTTTGCAAAATGTTGAACCTGTTGAACCTTCAATAAATGCTAAATAAATGCCACATTACAGCTTTTTTTTTTTTTAGCTTTTTTTGTTATATGACAGCATGTTTTATTTTAGCCAATTCATTATCAGCATTAAATATGGAGAATCTACTCTTGAGGTCCCTATGGATTAATGGTTACTGTAGGAAAAAATACCATATTAGAATAGATGTAAAATGAATTAGAAATTATGGACAGGGCAGTCCAAGGTCCAATCCAAAGTCCAAGGGCACTTCTAAGGTTGAAAGATTCGAATCTTAACCATGGTCTCATGTTCTACCCATGCTTGGGGGGTTTCAGTTCACAATCGAAAGACATGTGATGTACGATTTTGGGCAGTGTGTGCGTGTGCATGTACCTTAAGGTCCCTGGGATAGACTCCAGATCCCCCCCCCATCATAGAGACATTTTATCAGTTTAAAAAACAAGCATTATTATTATATTATTATTATTATTATTTAATAATAATAATAATAATAATAAATAATAATAATAATAATCAAAGAATCAAACAATTATTATTATTAATAATAATATATATATATAATTATTATTGTTGTTGTTTATTTTATTATTATATAAATAATTAAAATTCATATTTCAATCATAACATATAACATATATCATGTTACAGAAAGCCCAGGACATCCTCACCCTGCTAACTATTTGACAAAACAGAACACTTCCTATCCATACTTCCTCATCCGGTGTTAAGCTCCACACCCCAGGCTCAACCCTCAACCAATCTGACATTTTTAATCCAGTGAAGTCTTAAGAAACACTTTATTTCTTCTCTTCATTTAAGTTTATTCTTAAATGTATTATGACCCTGAATGCCAAGAAACAACAATTACAGTATAAAACCCTGGCACATTGGAAGGCTTATTTAATTTGCAACACTGTCCCATAATTATTTTTTTTTCTTTTTCAGAATCTTTGCATATTATCCACAAATGACTATCCTGCTCAAATTTATGCCAGTTAATCCCCCACAGCCATTCACTTTACTACAAGTTAAATAAGGCGTCTGCAGCTGCTATGCCATGCTTGTGCACAATTCATACATATTAAAATCTGGTTCAGATGAAAGTGGTTTGATGAAAGTGACGTTTTTGTAACAAGCTCTGGCTGAATTAAACCTGGCATTTGTTAGGTATTGCAGCTCGTTTGTTTGATGGACAGCCACAGAACACAATCAAACTGAATAATTTTATGATTTTTTTTTCTTTTTTTTTCTCCCCCTTTTCACTTAACTAGTGAATGTAAAAACAACTCCACGTTCACACCATTGTAGTTTTGTTAAGGAAATGCTTGCATTAAACCAAACATACAGTACGTATATCTGTTTACATTAAAAGGCTTTGGAGAGAAGTAAAACGAGGCGTTTATTTGGAATAGTATTTCTGTGTTCTGTGTTTGGTCAACTGTTTTTCTTAAACGTAGGTTTCAGGAATCCATCTTCATGACCACTGACCTCTAATCAGAGAAGCAGAGGAAATGGACAAGGTGGTGTAGACCCTTGCTTCCTGTCCAAGATAAGTCAACACAAAAAATGAACCTACAGAGTCTTCTCATGTGCCATCATACTTTTTCAGTCTATTCACAAGCAATATTGTTAAAAATTGAATTCATTACTTTCCTGTATTTCTTACGTTTACAAAGGAATCCGGCATTTTAAGACATATGGTTTTCGTGCAAGCTTAAAGCACACAACCACCAAACCAAAGCGGTGTTAATCCAAATAAACTCAGACAAGCCATGAGAGCTTCATGTAAACTGTGATAGATTTAGCAATCACGCTGCACATGCATGCGGTTGTTCAATGCACAGATGTGTTCAATCAGATGATAAATGGTATCAGCCAAATCAGAGCATTGGTAATGTTTTTTTTGTTTGTTTGTTTTGTTTTGTTTTTATGTTATACATATAATAACGAAGCTACTTCTTAGGTTTATGCAACATGGAAGTGACCGATCTTGCTTGCCTAAAAGTTGCTACAGCTGTTCTGGAGAGATTATTTTATATGTGCCCCCAAAATGGGCATTTTTCAACGTTATAGTGTCTCGCTTCAAACAATAATCATTTAAAATGCAAATTATTCATATTTCTTTATGAGTATTGATACTAAAATTGGTGTAAGCTTCTATAAGCATATGACCTGTAAAAATTGTTGCTTAAATTAAAGCATTCCATTTTTTTTTTTTTTTTTGTAAAAGCTTAAAAAGAAAAAAATCTGTAGTGTCTGTAACCATGTCAAATTCATGTTTTTAAGTCTTTTCCCACAAAATCTACATTGGCAAAGTGTTATCTGAATGACAATGAAGATCATTGAAAGATATGAAAAAAAAAAGTTACTACAATACATATAAGGGCATTAGATTGTATTTAGCAAATGTGTTCATTTTTAAGTGATAAAAATATAACTATCAAAATATTCATGAATCCTATCTGAAAATTCACTTTTTCACCAACAGTAGGTGAGACACTTTTTAGCACCAATACCATGTTTTGGAGGTATATAATCCTTTAAAGGGGAAAAAAAATAATGATAATGACTACATTCTTTAGCTCTGTACAGTATATAATGATTAAATTACCACTTAGGTATAAAATATGCAGTACAAAGTGAAAGTTGCCACTGTATTATAAGTTGGTAAGCGCAAGAAGCAGATCTTGCCTTTTATAAATTAAGGATTCATGACTAAAATAGAAAGCCCTGGAAGCTCTTGGAATAATTGCCTATTCGTGTAATGACTATACCCTCATTATTATAAGCAGCAACAATAGATGAAATGACTGCGCAGTAATTTTGTAGCAAAGAACGCCTCCCTATCAAGGTTCGCAAGATATTCTATGTGCTTCTTAATTATTTCGGAGACTATAAATAATAAACTGACTATCTAATTATATGCAAAGCGGACTTTATGACATTAATGCAAAAGTCAGAAGCATTAGGCACACAGAAGGGATGAGATGACAGTCCAGAGATTCTGAGAATAGAGGGCGGGAGTCAGAGATATTTTCAGGGAGTGGTGGTAGCCCGACTTATCTTTGTCTGCTTTCCCTTCTGCTTAGAAGCCACCAACCCCACCCTGCTTGTTCACGTCGCACACACATACTCGACCCTCAGCCATACACCACGACATCTGTGATAGGCTATCCTGCTTTAACGCTTGTAGTAATCTAAATTTAAACAGGTTTGTCTTTTTATAAAGGAGACTGACTGTGGAATGAATGAATGAATGAAAGCAGAGAGACACCAGAACATTCATTGATTTCATGGATTTCAGTTGAGTGCCATAATTTCAACCTTTATCAAATGCTGTTTTAGAGTGATTGTATTACCAGTACACTCAGTTGAACTTATGTAAATCAGGAATGGTTCCAAGGCTGATCAGAAAGCACATCTGACATTGCTAGACCTCTATTTTTTCATTCAGTGTACAGTATTTGACCACCTGCCTGATATTGACTAGGTAGCCCCTAATGCCACCAAAACTGTAAGTGACTTGTGCGTTCTGACACCTTTCTGTTGGAACCAGCGTTTTTTAAAATTATTTTCTCCAATTTGAGATTCAGTAGCTCTTCCATTGGATCAGACGACAGAGGTCAGTCTTTGCTACCCATGTGCATCAATGAGCTTTAGCCACCCATGACCAATTTGGACTTCTTCATAGTAGGTACAGTTAAAATATTTCATTACAGTGGTACCAGGAAGTGGATAGAATATATTAGGCAGAAAGTGAAAATTTTTCTGATGTCCTGAAGGAAAAAAAAAAAACGGGCAAGTGTAAGGATTTCAATCATTTTGACAGAAGCCAAATTGTGACGGCGAGCCTACTAGGTCCAAGACTCTCGTCCCAACATCCAGCAGTCAGGACCTAATAAAAGTGATCCAGGGAACAGGAGACAAGGTCATGGGCAGGCAAGGCTCATTAATGCATGTGTGTAGCAAAAATTGCAGAAATGTTTAATGCTGGTTCTAGTAAAAATATGTCAGAACACAGTGCATAACTGGTATGGTGGCAAAAGGGGGGCCCTACTCAATATTAGACAGGCTCGGTGTATGTCCTATAATTGGAGTGAATTATACACGTACAATATTTATCATTCATATTGTACATCACAATTTGTCTCTGCTGTAATAGAAACACATCAAAAGCTGCCTTTACATTATTTATTTATTTTTTTCTGATTGTGTGTAGTAGTGTGGTGCCGTGCAAAGGCTGAGCACTGTGAAGTTGGAATAAACTGGACCCGGAGACCATATGTTCTAGCTCTGGGACAAGAGGGCCAGGAAATGTGCTAGGTAGAATAAACTCTGCTGTGCCACTCAAAGCCGTTTAATCCTCTGTTAATGACGTCACGTGAGCAAAAGAAAATTTGCTCAGGCTGGAGACACAGTAGTACAGGAAGACCTAGAGGTGTGATGTGGGTGTATGGGTACAGCTGACCCATTAGCCTTAGGCAGGGCCTGATAAGGCAGGTCTACTTCCTCTCACCGTCATGGGAACCACCAGGCCCTGCTTCAACACTAATGGAACAAATCACTGGGTACTTGGCGCACCGCCAGCTTCCCGCAAAGACGACACTACTTTATTTTACACGAAAATAACACAGAGACCTGGTACGTCCCGAATCATTAAAATTCCTCAGGACATCCACGTAATATGTGAAGCAGAGGCTGTCAGGTGTGATTTTCCCATCTATTCTTCAAAACCAGTCAAAACACAGCCAAACCAGTGAGCAAAACACTGCTCTCTCAGCCCCTCCAGCAATCAGTGCCCCATTACTGAGTCTTGGTGCTGGCTTTATACAAAATGCAACGGTTGGCATTAAGAATTCCTTTTGAAGTGATTCTAAGGTCTCCAGATAGCTGTGCCAAACTGAACTTTTTATTCTCCATACCAAAGGTGCAGCGCGTTCCATAGATGAAATTTTGCATGTTTTGCATATTTCCTTAACCAGACCACAATTGGAAGCATGCTTATTCCATTCCCTACAGTAGATCTCTCTAGCCTGGAAACGTAGCCACCCTACAGGTGCTCTTCTCTCTCGTCTGTCTGTAACACTTCCCTTCAACAAGAAAACTACAGAGCGCAAATAAGTCCAGCAAACGTCCTGTTTTGATGCGTCAGCTCCCGAACAGGCCTCAGTGCCCATGTTAGCACCTCATTGTTCAGTAAGCGTTTCCTAAACACAGCCCTGCCAAATCCTTGCCAAAGTCAACACACACCTCTGTGGGGACTTCAGCCAAAACTAGCCACACTGAGAGCTTGACAAGTTTCAGATGATGTTCAGATATCCACTGTTTACAGCTCCATGTCTGCCGATGACATAATGAGAACTTTTAGCAAATATGCAAGCGTTATTAATTAGTTTGTCTTTGCAGCATGTATATGGGATGTTTTTTCCCCCATTATTTCTAATCACTTCATTCCGGTTAGGGTTGCTGTAAATCCACTGTGAACATTGAGCACAACGGAAGAATACACTCGTTCACACATACTGGCAATTCAGTATAGCCTGAATGTTTTTGAGAGGTGGGACGAAACCGAAAAAAAAAAAAAAAAACTAGAAAAACCCCAAATAAGTGAAACTCAGTAACTCAGAACAGTCAGAAACCTGAGCTCACAATGGAACCCTGTGAAGTGTCGATACTACCTTCTGAGCCTCTCTGTCACCGTAAGCCATATTTATGTTATCGGATATCTCTAAAGCACCATAATGCAATTTATTTGGGCAGCGATCTCATCAACCAGCTATATTGTTGGGTCTTTAAATAGTCCGCTTCCAGTAAAGCTCAAACTGTTTTAACTCTGACAGAGCATCCCAAATGAGGAACATCTGTGTGCATCCGTGAGGATCTACTGATATATTGGTGTTGTGGAAGCTAATGACAGAAAAATGTTCACAGGGTTCTCAAGTATGGTACCATTTCTCCAGCCCATAGATAAAAGGTCAACCTCTGCTGATTTCAGTTGTTCAGATATCTTTACCAGCTTAGATGATAAAAAAAAAAAGTCAATAAATATCAATAATTTAGGTTACAGATAAAAAAAAATACAATAAAAACAAAAAAACAGAGAAAAGCATGCAATACACTACCAGGACTCAAAATATTAAAGTTTCTTGATTGAATTTGTTGTTTTATTCAAGGTGTATAACTTTTGACACATACAAAGCCCTCAATCACACACATACACACTGAGTGACAAAATGACACACCTGAACATGGAACAACTTAGGACTTATAAAATGCTTCAATTGAAGCAACATCATAGGTTTTACTACAAAATCTGATGTCCATCGCCTACAAAAAGGGTTTGCTAAAGTGCATTGAAATGTAGAGGGAAGCACACGTGGTGTTTGGTACAACAAATAACACCATCATTCCACTTCGATCGTAAAGACAGGGAACCGCCAGGAACCCTGGGAGACATCCTGCTATCAATGCTGAAGCTTTAAACGACACACCTGATCGCGCAGGACTTTGTATTTTGGCTGATGAAGTACCCAGTTCTCTGACGTTACACTCTACAATAACATCTGTGTGTTTCCCAAGTAGTGACGCATAAAGCTTATCCTGGTTCTCCTTACAACCCCACCTCTCTTGTGCAACAATGGTCCAATAAAAAAGGCTTGTGTTTATCACATGGACAAGAGTGAAAGATCACCACTAACGTGCACATTTGATATTTCATAACACTCCACAGGGGCTTTGGTAATCTATCTTTTCACTTCATTAGTTCGCATGTGGATCACGGGATGTTTAACACTGGAGGTCAAAGAACATCAAACAGTCTAGAAGATCCAGCTTAAATCCATGAGTTTTCTCCAGTGTTCATCTTCATAACAAACCAATGAATCTCATGTCCACTGAAGTAGTATAAAAAGGTCCTGTGATGTCATCTGACACACCCTTTCATGAACAGGGTGACAAATCAATAGTGTACAGTGGTTAAGCAACAGTTCTTTGAACTGTATCCCTCCAGCTGCGTCAATCAGGCTGATAAAACTCAACCAGCGAAATCAATGAATCCACCAGTGCACAGTGACAGGAGGCATGTAATCACAAGACGAGTGAACCTGACAAACCCCTCTCACTCATCTCTTCTTCTTCTGCTGTCTCATCATCTTCCTCCTCTTGCTAATCATGCCGTGCAGACGCTCCACACCCTCCTGTAGGCCCTCTCCAATGATGGCACAAGCTGGCTGGAGATGCCAGGGCGTATGGGAACCAAGTTCATTGAGTGCCAACAGCCTTTCCAGCTCTCCCAGCGGCAGGGCGCTACGCAGGTCCTGCTTGTTCGCCAGCACCAGCACGGGAACACCTTGGTTCTCCTGCAGCCTCGTGATCTTGTGCAGCTCCGTTTTGGCCTCCTCCATGCGCTCGGCGTCGACAGAGTCCACCACGAACACGAGGCCGTCTGCGCAGCGCGTGTACGACCGCCACAGAGGCCGCAGCTTCTCCTGACCGCCAACGTCCCAAAAGTGGAAGGCTGCCGTCCGGCTTTTCGTTCCCAGCACCAGTTTGATCTTCTCGGTGTTGAAACCTTTAGTCGGGACCGTGTTCACGAACTCGTTGAAGCGCAGCCTGTACAACACCGTCGTCTTGCCGGCACAGTCCAGTCCGAGAATGACAATGTGGAGGGACTGGAACGACGGTAGTCCCGGGAAGATGCTGTGGGGCTCTGATAATCTGTTCCCCATCTCGACGAAGAGGATGAAACGGGAGACCAGAAGCCACCAAGCAGTCGCAGGGCTTCTCTCAGTCCCTGGAGAACCTGAAACCAAATGAAAAGAGAGCTGATGCAATGAGGCCAGCAGTGCGAGTCCCTAACAAACACACAGTTCATTGGTTTTTCCGCTTAAGAAACTGGATCTTAAGTGGGTCCAGCTTTCCCTTTGTCATTCTAAAGCTTTATCTTAGCTGGCAGGAAGGATGGATGTGGAATAAAACCAGCAGGAGCCCGAGAGCCCATTTGCACATGTAGCCGCATTTGAGAGAGCAGAGGTTTCATAGGGTAATTCTCTCTCCCTCTCTCTCTCTCTTTCTAATGTCTAATCCTATTCAACTGCCATAAAAAATCGACAATGAATGACAGAAAAGGCGCTTCATTTCTTTCCGCCCACTGCCTGCTATTCATGTGACTTTTTTTTTTTTTTTTCAGGATAAATGTAGTGCAGGTGGTTCCAGCAAAAAATAAAAATAAAAAAAACAGTTTGGTCAGTGTTTAACAAAATGTAATGGATACAATGTAACAAATAATCTGCTTTACAACTGACACAGTGTCGCTGGCCATCTGTGAGTGCGGTTGCTAAGGGAGACGCTGCTGTAACATAAAAGCGAATCTATTTGTAATTGCTGCCAACAAGTGAGTCGGAATCGTGTGCATCACAACATCATAAAACACACACACACACACACTCGTCAGAAATAGAACACCAGACAGGAATATCATTGACACTCACCTTGCCCGCTTTATCCGCCCTTTTTGTTATATATATATAAAAACGATAACTGATAAATCCACGGTGATGTCTCTCCTCATACAGACCGTCCGAGATGAGCGACCTCCACCGCCCTGTGTGTCTCTCCGCAGCACCGCGGCTCACTGACTCCCTGACTGATACCAGCTCATTCGAGCGCTACTGCGTCGACTGACAACCTGCAGGACTCTCTGATTGGTCCGTCTGCGGCTAGCGCGCGGGCTTGCTGAACGATGATTGGTCAGAAGTCACGCTCATCTTTTTATGACACACCTACCGCCCTTCCGCGCGCTCGTGCGGAGTTTCATACATAGGGAACTCCATGTCGCGCTCGCGTGCAGGAGGGTGGAGGGGGGTTATGGGGGGGTCTTATCAATCCGAGTTTTAAACTAGCGCTGAATAGATTAAACTAACGATGATTATATTATAAAGATCGAAAAATAAATAAATAGTGGATCAAGACAAGCCACTAAAGCATGGTTTACTGATGAAAGCATTGCATTTTTTTTACTTTTAAATGTAAACACATGACTTTGTATTTATTTTAATGTTTCAGCTTGGTACTTTTTAAATTACTTCCGTTATTATTACGCATTACTGTTACGTATTATTATTATTATTAGTAGTAGTAGTAGTAGTAGTAGTAGTAGTAGTGCATTTACAGACAGCCTTATCCAGGTCGACTTACTTTTTTTTTTTTCTTTTTTTTTTTATCTCATCATCATATACATCTGACCAGTTGAGTTTTAAGGTCCTTGCTCAAGGTTCAAATAATATTAATTCTACTGTATTAAAATACTACTACTAGTAGTAGTAGTAGTAGTAGTAGTAGTAGTATTTTAATACAGTAGAATTAATATTATTTGGATGTCATTATTAATATTATTATTATTATTATTATAAAGTTAAGTATTGATTAACTCTAAGATCAGAGTGCAGGGTGAGCCATGAGCAGATAGGGTTAAGGGCCTTCCTTACGGGCCCAACAAAGGCAACCTGGTGGAACTGGGGCTTAAACCACGGACCTTCCAATCAAATATTTAGGGATATTGCCATTTTTTAAACTAAAAATCTTTCTAACATTTTTATATCCATTTAACTTATCCTTTAAGAATACAATTAATAAAAAACATACTGAAATCATTCTTATGGCTGGATAAATAAACTATTACTGTAATTTTTCCCTAATATATATATAGAAAGAGACTTTTTGGACACCCTGTACATTCAAAATATATGTTTTTAAGTGTGTTTAGGCATATAATTGAAAAATAATGTTTATGAACTAAATGAACCTTGAAAACAATAAGAGGTCGCAGGTTGCTGAAGGTGAGAGTTGCTGAAAAGAGGCGGTGTCTCCTGATCCATCAACAACTCCACCTATCGGCCAATGTGCTGAGACGATCTAAGGATCACCCAGCCATTAACACGTGTTTGAACTCAAAAGGGGCAAATAGCAAGAGTCCAGACAGGCTATATTGTCATTCCAACAAATACACAGCCGTTTTCTGTCGTCTTCGGGATGGAAATAGTGTTAATAACAATCCGAATATCCCTCTTCACAGAATAAAAAAAAATTAAGAAAAGCAGGACAAGCGATGTCTGGCTCTTGATTGCCATCTAGCGGTCATTGGGTTCCATATCACTTTAATTTCCCTGGAGTAATAGCTGATAGCTAGTTTTACAGCTGATATTGATCTTGATTACATTTCTATATTGCCTGATAGCCACGCCTAAGTTTAATCACTGAGACGATAATTCATCACTGAGGAGGATGTGACTCAAACAGGCAGTGACGTGATCATTTTTATTTTTTTTATAGCAAAAAATAACGTAAGATTACAAAAAAAGAGCAGACACATTAGGCAATACAGAGAAGGCTGATGCATGCAAGTACAATAAAATGGCTGAAGGACACTCTCTGAAAAAAAAAACAATGACATGGAGTAGATCAAGTTCACCTTTAGTATGTATCTTTAATATGGTAACTTTTTTTTTTTTTTAACCTTGACGATGATTTAAAATACAAAATTCCAACCCAAGAACTGGTGAATTGATTTTAATTTTCATAACCTGGTTGAGTATCATTTATTTCATGCACCTTTGCAGGTAAAGTAACAAAATAGTTAAAATAACTGTAACCAAGACAAAACATGGATTAGAAGTTTTTGAATCTTGAATAAGCATTTCACTGCATAGCGTACTGTCTATGGCTGTGTATCTAACATAAACTTGGTAACCCATGATGAGGTCCATTATGACATGCAGGCAAGTGTGCTGTGCTTTTTTTTTTTTTTTAAGCAAAGCATGCCTTCACTTAGATTTAGCCACAGCCGCTACAGTCCCCCTGAGCATTAATAACATTTCATAAAATGACATTACAGTGTCTTCATTGTGTGCTCCCAGTCTGCCACTTGGAGAAGTCCCATGCCAAGAACCACCCGGTGAAGGTAGGGGGCTCGTGGCCCTGTTTCACTATGACTATGGGCGTCCCCTTATCCCTTCCTGATGGGTCTGTGTCAATATACGCCTTGGCTGTAAAGGAATGTTGAATCAGCGATTAGTGAGAGATCTTTCACTCTTTCACCTCTGGAGGTTTATTCCTCCTTGATTGTTCAATGCTGTCTGCACATTGAGTAACAGACGCCGGCCTTGACGCTGAGTGTTCTGTGTATTGCATTGTTTTCAGATATGTAAATTTCTGTTTAAACCTGTAAGGCACTAATGTACTGTTGTTATTCTAATCTATAGTATTTATTGTTTGAACTTTTTTGGATTCTTGCATGGTTACTCTCCTGGCTCTTTTACATCATCAGCACATTAAATGTTAAAAATATTATACTGCCTACCGGTGTCTGAGTTTAGTCAATAGGTCTATATAATAACATCTAATATGCATACATATTTTAACAACATTGACATTTCTAATTCTGAAATGTGTTTATGCATGATTATTAGAATTATTTAGCCAGCTTATGCACATTCTTGTATTACATAAAGAAAACAAACTGACATTTCTTTCACACATTACATTTAAAGCCTCTATTCCTTTCAAATGCATGCGTCTTTTAATCTGTTTAGCGTAATAATGTATAATTGTAATGTATGGCTAAATAAACTAAAGCATTAGTTTAATGGGTTATTAGTATAATGGGCTAAAGATTACATCACTCTGTTTAAAATACAGACCGATGAATGATCTCTTATGTAAATATTTTTGTTGTAGGTTATACTTGTGTTCTACTTAGTATGGCTAAATGTCCAAAACCAAGTCAAGAATCTAACACTGCTTCTCATAATTTTCTCATCACGTTAAACTTGAAACCCAATGCATTTTTACAACAGTCCAAAGTGATCCCGGCAGTGATTTCATCTGTAATGCATTTGAATGTCATTATATGTGCACTTGAGTGCTATTAGTGTCCCATTTTGACACACGTAATTATGTTAAATGATACTGACATGTTTTTATCAAGCTTAATGTGCTGGATCTTATTGCAGGGAAATAAACATGTGCAAGAACCACTCACCTGATTTTACTGACTCTGTTCTTTCCACTTCATTGGCATCAGCTCCAATCCAGATGAACACCTGATCGCAGATGAAAACGAGTATAGGGAGAATGGAAACGTATCTTTTAACATGTCATATTCACTTGTTAAAATTTAAGCATTAAAAAAGTAGAGTTCATCTACCTGATCCCAGACATCCAGTAGCATGACATCGTCCTCTGCCAGGTCATCCTGGGTGAACTCACCAGGCACTTCTTCAATCTTAGTATGAAACATAAGTGGATGATTTACTACTAGGTATTATCAGTATGAGTTGTCATGGAGAAAAATAAATCTTTTGTACTAAACTTACAAAAAAACTGAATTTTCATTGAAACAAACAAACAAACAAACAAAAAAACAAGTCCAAAAACACAGGAATTAAAAAACAAACAAACAAACAAAAAGTTTGAATTACAGGCAGGACAGAATTCAGCCATAAATTACACATGCTTACTGAAGATGTTTGTCTCAACAAATGCGGAACCCAAAATGCACAAAATAAACTATCATTTTATATCAAGGCCTTAATTATTACATAGCCAACGGTTTACATTCCAACCAGTTTTAGCACAAACTGTACAGTTTTACTGGAAGGCCTTCACTCCGTTTAAGCTGAATACTCACAATAAATCTTCCTGTTTTGTTGGAGCAGGCAAACAGACGAGGAGGCCGTACAGTGCTTTTGCTCTCTAGCCTCTCTGATGTCTGGTACGAGGTTTGTCCACCCAAAGCTTCCCAGAATCCTCCTGTAAATAAATAAATAAAAATATTTAGCCAATAATAGCTATCTCTTAATATCACTTAATAATAATAATAATAATAATAATAATAATAATAATAATAATAATAACCTAGTTATAATGTAAAAAAGAACTCAGAACGCACATTTCTGCAAACCAAAAATCGTGACCATTATTCATTTTCTATCCCGCTTACCCTGTACAGGGACTGAAGCCTATCCCCAAAGAGAGGCGGGGTACACCCTGGCCTATTCCATCAAAGGGCACATAACCATGCTCATTCGAACACTACAGGCAATTTTGGAACGCCAACTAGCCTAATTTGCATGTCTTTGGGACTGTGGGAAGAAACCGGAGCACCCAAATGAAACCCACCAAGCACAGGAGAACATGCAAACTCCATAACCTGGACAGGGTACGCCCTTATACACTCACTCAGACACTATGGCAATTTGGAAACACCAGTTAGCCAGGCTTAGGAGTGTGGGAGGAAACTGGAGTTTGATGCAATGGAAACCCACCAAGCATGGAGACAACATGCAAAATCCCAGATGGTGGGTTTCGGAGCCTTGACCCTGAAGGTGCGAGACGACAGTGCTCACCACTATGCCCACAGCTGGTTATTAATCAACAACCTTTAAGTATGTATCAAGTACTCAACAATTCTTTGGTATGAGATTCTCTAAAAATCAACTGGTGTGCTCTTACCTGTCTCCTTTCCTTCTGTAATGCGTTCAGGGCGGCACTGCAGAAGCTGACTCATGTATTCGGCTCCATGTTCCTCTTCTTGACTTGCCCCCTTCCCTACCCACAGATACCCATTTCCGTGAGGCACCTTCAATAGGTAGGCATCATTAGAGTTCAAACTAGCTGCCACGGCATCAACCTGTTAGAAAACATACACACGTAAAATGCATCTCCAGGTAATAGATTGACTAATAAAGTAGAACCACATGTTTCATATTTAAGCATCTGTGCACATGTGTGCTGGACCTCACCTCAGATATGCGTGTGATGGTCCCCAGGTTTCTGCGCACTTGAAATAGCCGGGTTGGTGGTGGAGGTTCCTGTCCTCCTTTCCTGGATGTCCCGTTTTTATACACAACCAGAGGCTTGGCTTTGAACAGACTGAGCAAATGTGCTGGCTCCTTCCCTTGGGTCACCCGGACCTAAACGTTGTAAGAGACTGAGTTATACCCACAGCTTTACCTATGACCACAAGATGGCACTGTTTTTTTTTTTTTCTGTGAATAATTCGCGTTACACTAACTCACAAAAGTGAGTACACCCCCTCTAATCCGGTCATACATTCTGTTTAATGGCTAGTTTCTTTATGAGACCTTGTATTTTTAACATTTACAGTGATTTGCATAAGTATTCACCCCCTTACGCTTTTCTACATTTTATAGTTTTACCTGAGCTGAACTATATATAGTTCCGATAGAATGGCACTGATCTACATAAAATAGTGTAATAGTTGTGACTGTGTAAAAGTATTCACCCCCATTGCTGTGAATCTCCTAGATTAACTGGATGGAGTGCACATTTGTGCAATTAATGCGTCATGTGACCTCAATATAAACAAACCAGTTCCTTATTTTTCCCCCTATAAAGTGTGTCCTCAACTAGTCACCTGGACTGCATTTCCTCCTAGCGACTTGTCCAGTTCCACAGTGAGAAAGGCTGATGCAGTCAACTCATCTATTGTACTGCTGGAACCCTGCCTATAAAGAGAGAGAGAGAGAGAGAGAGAATTAAGATCTATATTTTATAAGCTGATAAATAAACAAAAGATAAACGGCCACATCATTGACGTGAGTCATAAACAACCTGATAACGTGTAACTCTTACCAGGTGTAGATGATTTGTCCTTTTGCGTAGGTGTATAAAATGATATAACAGTCTCCGCCATAGAACTGGCCATATGTCTCTGTGTCAATGGGGACTTTGGTCTCTTGTTTATTACCAGTCTCCACCCTCCAAATCTGAAAAGTGTAATATTAAAAAATATATAAAAAATAAAGTTTTGGAATTTGGAAAATATAAATCATCTCTTCAGTTCCCGTACAAAGCTAAGCAGATCCTGAATTCTGACGGACAGACAGCTGAGTAAGGCTGCTTATTAGTGGTCGAAATTATTTCTCTCTTTTTTTGTTTGTGTTTTTTGGTTCCACATCAACCAGGGTTTCCTATGAGCCAAAATGGAGAAATGCGAGGTCAGAATCTTTAAAGTATGTGGACTGGAAACCACTGACCGCATCTGTTACATTACACTTGTTCTGTAACACTCAACCCCCGCACTCGTTCATTTCTTCTTACAAAGTGACAATTTCAAAGGTATAGAACTTAGCCAAAGCTTGACAAAGTCATTATAAGGCTTAAGAAATGCATTATAAGGTCCTAATAACAGCATAGGAAGCATGCAATGCATGCATGCAAAAACACCGACAACCCAAACCACAACCCCATTATCACACATACACACAAACACACACACAAGGACACATGCACAAGTCTCCCCCAAACTATCACCACACACTGTAAAGCATTTAGAATGTCTTTTTGTACGCTATAGCAGTATGAATTCCTGGGTTCATCAGTATGATAATCCTGTATTATCCCAATAGGCATGGTTTGCCAAGAAGTGAAAGAACCTGAGAGGTCTGCATCGTACCCTGACCTGATCCCCACTGAACACCTTTGGGATAAATTAGAACATGCCTCAGGCCTCCTCATCCAACATTAGTGGTTGATCTCACTAATGCATTGGCTTACATCTCATGAGACTGGAAGGTATCTTATAAGTAAAAGGGGACTTTTCTGTAATGGCATGTTCGGTACATACAGTATGTGCACAACTACATCTTTTTACAGTACTGCTGCACACAAATCCAAAATAATCCGCTGTGAGTCATTTGTTAACAGCTAATATTGAGTTTTTTTTTTTTGTTTGTTTTTTTAATCTTTAAAAAATCCTTTTTTAATCCTGCTGGCTCATTAATACCAGCTCTTCCACATGTTGCTCACCTGGGTTTCTCCAGTGCCATCATCCACCATGTTGTACTGGGCCGCCATTTGTTGAGATTCGTGAAGTTTAGAAGCATCAAACGGCACCTGTTGAATCCTAGCGATCTGCTCGGTGACGTAGACTCGGCCCAATCCTTCACTCTGGTCCTTCTCTTTCCAGTCCATAAAGAACTGCTTGAAGATGGGAGTCTCTCCGCCTTCTGGAAACACCTGGATCTGTGTTTGAGGAAAATCAGGCTTTAATTATTTTTATTCTTCCTTTAAAAAAAAAAAAAAAAAAAAACATTAAGTGAATATGACTTTTGCTTTATGCTTATGCAGACAAATGTAATGAATTGCTAATTGTTATTAGAGTACAAGATAACTGTGTGACAGCCTGGGAAAACAACCTTCACATGCTGGATTTTGCTCATCTACATATTCCCATCAGTGTATTAAAAAAAATCTCAGTGTTAAGGGATTTCCGACTATAGATTGTCACATCATTAATTCTTTTTTTTTTTTTAATGAAAGAAAGAAAAATAAGTAAACCTGTGTGTTTGCAGGATAACCCATCTGTTTGATGAAGCCCTCGGCCGTTTTCATAGCCTCTTTTCTTTCACTGGGGTTTGCGTTGCGGCCTGGGTTAAAAAGGAAGTGGTTTGCACGATACAGGGTTTGTATAAAGCAGAAAACGTGATACAGAAATGCTGATCCTCCAAATCGAGGCAGCGGTTTTATCAGCAGATCATTAGCCCCAATTCCGTTAATCATGAATCTACATGAAGACACACAAATCACACAACAATGCTTGGACGATTTGCAAGCACCCACCCTTCCACACAAAGATCATCTTGCTTTTGCCATGATCCAAAATGAAGCACTCATCGGTCAACAGATGGCTCTGGGAGAAAGGATTCTCTTCCGACACAAGCGTCACTTGCATTTTTCCGCTGGCGTCAGACACCTACAGGAATGACCAACATATTTATTAGGGTTAGTGTGTTGCAGCTCAGCGGTAAAGTTTCTATCTGCGACCTGCGTTGTCATGCAGGTGGTGCTGTAAACTGTACTACCATGTAAAGTTTTGCCATTTTTCTGTTCGAGATGTCAGCTGCAATGTCATCGTTATCATCGCCATCTGCAAGGTCTGGCTTCGAACCGAGAACCTGAGACATTGATGAAAAAACATTTTTATTATTTGTTGTATATGAACGCTGGCTTACCACCTAGCTAGTTTCAAGGTGTTAAAAAAAATAAAATAAAAAAAAAAACAGTATACCACAAGCAGAACATTCTTCCTGTTGCCTGACAGAGGAGCATTTCTTGTTTCCAATATTAAACTGCACGACATGTACCGTACAACCACAGGATAGTGTAACATTTTCTTTTCATAGTTTAGAAATAAATATTAAATCTAATTACCTCGATCAGCTTATTGGGTTCATGTCCTTCTTCTACAATTACAAGCTGAGCTCTGCCATTGCGTTCATTATCGCGAATGCCTGTAGCAACCTGGGCCGCCTTCAGCCGCTCAAACTTGTTGCACATCGAGCCACACCACTGGTAGATCGTCTAGACAGAGTGAGCATGAGAGACAGAATGAGCTGTCAGATCTTCGCCCTACAAACGTTCAACAACATGTAATTTAACCTGTTTGCCCTTTGACTTACTTTCCAAGTATTTTAATTACCGTCAACTACAAATGTTTGATTTCACTTGTTATTTCAACTACTATTTGTAACTACACAGTACACACCTCTAATGTGTGTGTTACTACTTTACTGGATTTAGAAGTGGCTTTTAATGTCAGAGGACAAACACTGGACGTTTTAAAATTTTTATTGAACAAATAAAAAAAAAAAACATTTCAATATATTTGAATTTACACTGGTGTGTTATTAGAGGCTCACTCACTCGTCCACTCACTCACTCACCATCCATACGGCTTTATCCTGAATTCGGGAATGCCAATTAGCCTAATGCGCATGTTTTTTGGACCGTGGGAGGAAACCCGAGTACCCGGAGGAAACCCATCAAGTGCAGGGAGAACATGCAAACTCCATGCACACAGAGGCGGGAATCGAACCCGGACCCTGGCGATAGCACAAGGTGCTAACTAATACTGATATTACAGGCATCATAATAAATCAAAAATGACGAATCATAAGTCATCATATTTCTTTGTACAGGGTCAATGTATGTTTATATAAATATATTATTTTATATAAGAAGGAACTACAGTTATATACTGTATAGTCGCATATTCTCAGTATAATCTGTAGGTGATTTTCGTTTTTCCCATTAAGGGTTCGCAAGTGCAGACCAACAGATCCACACACAACTTGGCACGGGTTTTTATGCCAGATGGCTTTCGTGACACAACCCTCCCATTCGATGGGTCTTGTGGCTGAGTTTGGGCAATGTCTGGGAATCGAACCCAGGCCTTACACAGGGCAGGCAAAAAAGATTCATGTTTGCATTAATCATATGATGAAACATGATTTACTCCATATACTAATGCGAGTGAGGTACAGTACAGACAGGTAACAAGTTAAAGAGAAAAAGCAACATAGCATGTTTTAACAAGGTGTCAAGCCTGCACAAGTTGGAGGATTGAACGCCTCCCTCAACAGGAGTTTTGCTATTGGTGTTTAAGGTAACACATTTAATTGGTTGGAGAACATAACTTTATATTAACATTCACTTTTTTATTTATTCATTTTTTATATCATACACCATAAAAACCTTCAGTCAGCCCCTGTGCACTGAGGATGGGGTAGAGAGCATCTTCATCAGGAGATCTTGCATAATATTTCACTCTAAGAGGACTCACACAGAGAGAGACCTATTAGGGTGCACCCTTAATTTGTTGTTTCCTTCCATCCCTCTGTAGTCCAACTAGGGACCGTGGAGGCCAGTGATCATTACATTGCATTTATTCCCATTTTACGGCCATGGTAAGACCTCTGGTCAACATTCACACAAACATTCATACACCACAGGCAATTTGGGAACGCCTAGTTAGGAGTACCCGGAGGAAACCCACCAAGCACTCGGAGAACATGCAAACTTCATGCAAACAGACCCCGAGGCGGGAATCGAACCCAGACCCTGGAGGTGCAAGGCACAAGACATCCATCTGTCTATATGTGCAATATGTCAAAAGGTTTTACGTTTTATTCCGCCAAATAGTATTTGTCACGTCCAAGCTGGAATCACTTATAGCGTGGAGTATAGCGTAGCCTCCAACGACGATCTCCACAGAGTATGTGTAGATTTACCGCCATCACTGTCTCACTCATTTTCACGTTCACCTGATTACTGATTGAGCGCACGTGGCTTTAATCACATCTCACAGTATGAAAGCTCACAAACTCACAGTATGAAGGCATTCTCAGTTCCCCATTCATGTACTCTATGTAGCATCTACTTTATGTTTAGGTACCACTCTTTGCCAGGTTTTATTTTATTTCATTCTCTTTCTCTACTTCTGTTTCTCGTTTTCTCACCTTGCTCTTCCCGTACCCGATTTAAGCTGTTTGTTAACCACTGGCTCTTTGCCTTTCCTTGGCTTTGTTTTGCTAACAGCTTCCAAGGTTAGTGAAACTCTGTTGACCGGCACATGTGACCTTTCTCTGCACCTGTGACAGTGCTGTATGCAAAACAAAACTGCGCAAACCTATATTGTAAGGAGTACGTTGTTGGTGGCTCAAAAACGGTTGAGGCTGTCAGAAGGTCGGCGGTTCGAGCCCCAGCACCACCAACTTACCACTGCTGAGCTCTTAACCCTATCTGCTCCAGGGGTGCTGACCCTGACCTCTGACCCCAGCTTACTAACTGTGATATGTGAAAAAAAAAAATCATGATTAATTATAATTATTATTCATTCGTTATTATATCATCATACTTTTTCAATAGATGCATGTAAGATGTTTTAGCTTTAAAACGGTATTGTTGTGCTCGGCAGCGTGTGTGCTTGCTTATCCTGTCCTGTTCCTTGTGTGTGTCCCCTGACTTTATATTGACTATGGCTTCATACTTATCCAAATAACGTTCCCTCCCATTGTACATACACAACCGATCTGACGAGATCCTGTTTCACATTAATGAATTGTAATGCGTACATACTACCGAACTGCAGAGCGGACCGAACTGTATTTCAAAAGCAGGTAATCGGCGTTTCAGCGTTTCACTTCTCTAGAAATGTGATGGTATTAGCTCAGATGTTGAGTAACAAGGAAGTATTTTAGGTTACAGTCAAGATAAAGAAACCTCGCAAGCCTTTTCTGACTGCTGTCAGTAAGTCTTATCTAGTCTCTGATTAAGATCATTCAAATGTAGGAAGTGTCTAACAGCAGTGTGTTTTTGTCGGCACTTACAGCACCCAGGTCTACTATGAAACAGTCGCCCTTGTTGAAGCTCGCCCAGTCCAAAGACACTTCTGTGGCCCTGACCACACGCCGGCCCTTGATGTGGAAGAGCCGCTTGGCGCTGAGGTCGTTGGTGACGACGTGCTGGAACCCTGACGCCACACCTCCAGCCTAAAATCATTTTAAAAATTATACGGGAATGGAGATGAGATGGGAAATGGCTTATATAGTAGGAATATACTGTACTGTACTGTACTGTATATATGGGAAGTGGCTACTATATAAGCCACTTCCCATCTCCATGCATCATTTTGTCTGAAAAACTACAACATTTGATTTGGAGCAAAAAAAAAACGTTGTACTTTGTATGTGATCCCTCCTTTAAAGTAGCTGGTGAAGGCAGTGGATTCACAACCCTGGAGTTCACGGTACTGAACTGGCTTGCCCCCGAGGTAATCATCCAGCTGTACAGTAAATATGGCTGCAGCTGTGCTTTCATCTTGAGTGCACTCCTTACCTAGACGGATACAGTAGCATACGCACACACACAGAGAGAGACACAACAGAATAAGTCAGTGTTCCTTACTAATGTTGAGGACGAATCTAAAAGTTTGCGCAAGTATTTACAATTGCAGTTGTGCCTGCATACATCTTCTAAAACATCACAGCATTTACGCAAGACGCTGCATGCGATTTTCATAATCTTGAAACTTTCCACTGTTGCACGTAACGTGACTTAGCATCAGTGTCTTCCCTGTTCGGTGAAAAAGTGGACGATCTATGAACAATTTGTCTGTTTCACACTTGCGCGAAGCTCTTAGCACTCGCTGTGTTAACTCTCACATGGTATAGGTTTACACTTTTTCATGCTTTGCAAGCAAACAGTTTTGGTGGCGAAACTACTGAACTGTACATGACGCGCAGAAACACTGTAAAACCACTTATCGTTGATGTCGTTTCTTCATAAAAGACCTTGAATGCGTTATGTATTATGTAAGTAGTGAACTGCATTAGAGTAACATCCTTTCCTAGGATGAGGATGTGATAGACAGAAAATCCATTAGGAGCCCATTTATAGTATCTACGTCCTCACGTGGTCAGGGATTCTTAATGGCGAGGGGTTTCAGGAAAGACAGAGGCGGTTAAGAGCAGAGATGAGCCGACATACAGTACCGTGTCGATAGAGGGTACTTTATTCTCAAGGTAGAAAAAAAAAAAAAAAGAAGTAAAAGAGAAAAAACATAGCATAAAGCAGATTGCTAAACGTTTGCATGCACGTTGCAACACGTCAGTTGTCATTTGCAAGGTTTGACTGTCAATGAGACTACAGTAAGTCAGGACTGGTTTGAATAATTTACATGCCTACAATAATGTGTGGTCCAGCCCCCCCAACCCCCCCTTTTTCTCATACACTATGAAACCACTCTCCAGCTCTCTGGCCAGGCTGGTCACCTTGGATATGCAATGTAGTGATTGCGTCACCAAATTATAAGAACACGTGTCATGCTTGTAATTATCATTGATTATGTTCTAATTACCGGCGCAGAAACAAGTACACAATCGTTACATCATTTCACTCATTTTCTTTTATGGCATGTATGTCAAGATTCTATTACCCGGCGCTCTGTCGGTTTTTTTTTTTTGCGAGCGTGTCAGAGGTCAGTGTCATAAGAGCACAAAAGGATTTCATCACGACTCCAACGATCGCACTTTCGCATTCTGATGTTTGATTTATGGCCTGTTTTTATAAGGGTGACTCATGGGTATAAAAAGCAAATATACTGTGCATATCCAACTTCCAACTAGCCCAAGTTGTTACAGAAATCAGGGCGATGATACATGCAGTATATTTTTGACAGGTCCCTTTAATGGAATTTGAATAGACTGAATCGGCCGTTATAAAAATCCTTCCAACAAAAGTACGTTGCTCTTATTCCAAACTCCAATCAGATAACATCAGGTCAGAAAATAAATAAATAAATAAATAAATAAATGGGGGGAAAAAAAAAACATTCTTCACTTTATAGATATTCATTTACTCACCCAGCCAGAAGTGCAGATCATAGAAGCAGGCATTTTTCTGATTGACTGTGCGAAGGACTAAGTAGGCATCACCTACATAGAAGCTCCCATGCAGGCTTTCTGGCACTGGAGCAAGCTCCATGTTCTCAATCCTCCAGATCTGCAGGCCTGTCTGCTTTCCCGCCTGGTCGAACTCCTTGTGGTAGACAGCCATGGCTGGGTAGTCTAGGTGTACAAAGCTGAGAGAATGGTGAGACACAGCTGCCTGTCAGGAATGAATCAATACTAGTAGTGTCCAACGCTCTTCTAGAGAGCGCAGAGTGCAAATGGGTGTGTTCTACAAATTTCCAACCCAAAGCAGCGTTAATGTATGCAGCAACAGAGGAGTGTGTCAGAGATAGAAAGTAAGCAACTGAGAGCTTCGGTCTCACCACATTTGACACCGCATTTCTGTGGAAGGAAGAAAAAAAAAAGGAAAGAAAAACGCAATTAAAAGCAAAGTGATTTTGTTTCTGTGGCTTTTATTGAAACAGAACTTTGCATGATATATCATGCAGGAAGTAACTTGTCTCAGGAACAGTTTCAACCGACAGATGACCATGCGTTCGGATTTTGTTCCTGTTCGCACACGTGAAGTCTGAAAAGTGCAAAAGGAGCCGACCCCAATCTTAATCTGAACCGTTGCCGTTTATGTATTTGAATTGCTGCATGCATGCAAACTATGAATTTGCAAGCATGCGGGATAATTAAAGAGGCAAACAAATGAGAACGTAATGTAAAATAAAGGTTTAAGGGGTGTAAAGTAATTTGACCTAGCCTTACTATACACTTCTGTCTAATCAGAAATCTCTAAGTTGTTTGTGCTTTTGGGGCCGGTGAATGGAATCAGGTTTTGATTTCTTCAGCAGAGCAAAAATGAAATGTTATCACTGGAAAATTTCAAAAGCTTTTTCTGCTGAATTATAGTTTTAATATAATTGTGAATTTAATATCATTTGTCTTTCTTTCTGCTGCTTCCATTAATGGGTTGCACATAACTTGACACAGGCTTTTTTTTTTTTTTTTGGTGGGTGGCGTGGGAAGCGGGCGGGGGGGGGGTGGGGGGGGGTTGGGTAGTATGGTGTGTGGCAACCCACTGACAGCAGGGCTCGAACCCATGTTTATGAATCAGGAAAGTGTCAACTCTATACATGAATACAGTCAGCGGCAACGTGTTTGCATTTTCCTGGCACTGAACACTGGGCAAATATGTCAGAAGCTTGCACAGTCAAGCCATTTATAAAGGTCTGGAAGGATAGTAGATTTCAAACAAAGTGCTTATAGTGTGTTTGTATACTGCCTTTATTTCAAAGTCGTCCACACCACTTAATGCCAGGGTTGTATCCCAGGGGGCATCTGGAACACCACCCCTGGCGCGCCTCAATGAGTCAGGTACACCACACACTGTAGCTTGTATGGATATGCTGAAAAATGGAAATTAGTAAAAAATAAATAAAAAATAATAATAATAAGCTGCCTGTCTGGGATCAGGAAAAGACCTGTTTGGAAAACTGGTTTGTTCAATGCCATGCACTCCTCATTCAACAGAAACACAGAGCTTGTTAAGTCTATAATCCTGTCTTAGCTGCCTGGAAGCCACTTTAGCCCCACCACTACCCGAGTCTGGGATTAACACTGTGCTCCACTGTATGTCAAAAAAAAAATATATATATATATATATATATATATATATATATATATATATATATATATACACCCACATAAACAAACCTGACATCACAGGTTATCGTATGGAGTTACCTTTTAAGCTTCTTGAGAACATTATAGAAGGTGAAGAACATGAAAAAAAAATTTATGGCTTTTTATAGGAACTTACTTTTGTAGATGTTGCTGCACTAATTTTACAAGTTGTTGCTGCACTAATTTTACAAGTTGTTGCTGTCGTGCATGTTCTTCCCACGCAGCAGGTTTAAAACACTTCTAAATCAGATATTGAGAGTGCTGCCTAAAGACTATCTACCTTCTGCTTATAGTGCAAGTTGTCAGAACCAGCAGAGAACATCATGTGCTTGTTCATATTGCCTAAGGACCAAAAGGCAGTGGCAATTTAATTTGAAATGAGATCAGTTCAGATCACCAATCTGGCTGGTGTGGAATGTTTTAGGGAGTGAAAAGTATCCATAGAACACATAGGGGGTCAGGAGACGGCTCAGTGGTTATGGCATACAGTTAAGGACTATGGTTCAGAAGGTCCCACACACAGGCCCTTGAACATGGCCCTTAACCCTCAACTGCTCAAATGTATAATGAGATCAAAATGTAAGTCGCTCTGGATGAGGGCGTCTGCCAAATGCTGCCAGCAAAGACTCTGTCCCCACAGAATGTTACTCAATGGATTTGACTTTCATTTCTTTGTCAGTACCACATTACTGTTTTACTGTATGTCACTAGATCTTTCAATGCCCTTCATCCAATGTTCTAACCTATGTACTCATTACAGTGATGTCACCGCTGACAGATTTAAATCTTCTTCAGCTTCTCTTTACTTCACAGCCCCTTCCATGCATCACATAAACATCCCAGTATACCTGTTAGGGTTCTGTTTTGTACCTGCTGCTTTCCTTTTCATTAATAACCACTTCAACAAGAATAATTAGTCAACAGTATGGCTGGGAAATACCATCACATGTTGTCATTAATGTTTGATACATTTAATGTTTTAAGAATTACGATCAAGGGGTGGTGTAGGGGTCAGCACTGTGGCGTCCCACCTCCAGAGTCGAGGGTCACATGTTGTTCTGAAAGACTGTGCTAAGTAGCTGTGTGGTGTATTTAATCTGAACCTTAGACAGGAAACGTCTATATGAAAAAATCATGTCTGGTCTCAGTTCCTAAAAAGAGAACAACCAAAAGTCAGAAAGACTTGTGCATCGCACATCATGAGGACCATGGAAAGGCTGGTGGTTCCTGGCGTATTTTCCTTCACCGGTTAAGTCAGCACTGAACCCTTTGCAGTTCACTGATCAGGAACATGTACAGTAGGTGTGAAGGATGCCGTCATTTTCCTTTTTCAGAAAGTGTACAGACACCTGGACAAACACGGTGTCATAGTGATGTTTATGTTTGTAGCTTTCTAGAGTTATTTTAACCCCATACGCCTGAGACACTAAGCAAATAGAGTTTATGAAGTTTAAAGTCTGTGTATTGGACATGGTCATGAGCAGCACAGGTGATCCACAGGGGACTGTCCTCGCTCCTTTCATTTTTACTCTATACACCTTAGACGGGTCTGCAAAATTATTCTGATGATTTCTGAAATAACATTGAAGTTCTAAGTTTAAACTCAGTTCATTTAAACCCAGTTTATCACAATTCCTGACCTTTAATCCTAGTATGCTTATCATTTCTTAGGTCAGTTAGGTCTGAGAAAGAAAGTGAAACCTAAGTCTTTTCTACATTCCAGAACAATACTGGATTTTTTGCAAAACTATGAAACAACACATAGGACGTTAGGTAATTTAGTAACAACAGCAACAACACCATAATGAAACTGACGCCCATGAAGACCCTCCCAGGAAAGCAAGGCCAAAACATATCTATGCTGCAGAGGAGAAGTTCATTCAGAGTTCTAAATGAGAAAATCATCTATTAACAAACAGCACCTCAGATTAGAGCTGTTATAAAGGCTTTACAGAGCATAAGTGGCAGACTGTTTTAATGAAAGATTTTGGATGTCTTCAGCATTGTTTTACTGTGTAGAAAGAATTAAAAATCAGTGTTCCTGGTAGTGTATGTGCATGTAGAAGATATACCTGTAGATATGTGTCTTTGGGCTGCTAGACCAGTATGCAAAATATTGCACACAATATTTCCAAACCCAGTTATGCATACTAGGAAATCAGTTACTCCCGTAAATTTAATTAATTTATTGTCTCTATTGTTTTATAATTAATACAAATCCATCTTATCTCTCGTTATCTTATTTAGTTAACACATTATACATAAGATATTTTTTATCCAAAGAATTTAAATATGAGTAAAAATATGTAATGTTTTTTTTGAAGCACCCCTTTGAACAGGCTCTATGTAAGCAATGGTTTAATTAACAACACTGTAGAGCAAAGTTCAGTGTTCCATGGCAGAGCAAGCAAGCGCTACTCTGAACACTGGTTTTATGGCTTATACTGTAAAAGCTATTACTGTCTTATCAGTAGCATTACCGAGAACTGGAATATACTGTCTGGGTGTTTCTGATCGGTTACACTATGGTTTATATTCCCAGCTCAGAACGGGCTTTTGCAATAAATTGTAATAATCTGCAGCTAGAACGGACGACATTTTTCATAAAAGATGTTAAATCGTTAAAAAGAGCCAGTGATTTAGCCTGTAGCACTGTTGTATTTTTTGTTGTTGTTTACAGGTATCAGTACATTTTTATAAATATCATTATACTACTACTCCTAGTACAATAATAATAATAATAATGTTACCATATTATTTGCATTTTCAAATACAATTTATACTCCGTCTCTCTCCCCACTCGATACAGCAGCATTCGTTTTTTGTAAGCACCAATTCCAGCTTGAGAAGTAAACATCAGCCATCTGCCTGACTGACTTAACCACATGTCTATGAATCTGCAATATCTGTGCAACTGTAAGCAAAAATGTTTAAGGAAGTCACAAGAGGATTTAGATCTTTATTCAAACAAAATATGATTCAGATGAACATGTACCAAAACTATCAGTGCACTTTTTTTTACAAGCCTTTTTTATTATTACACAAAGCTTTCAGCATCTAGAACTATTATCTCTTTGTTAAAACTGCAAACTAAGCTTAAGCTGGAACAGCATTGTACTAATTATATATATATATATATATATATATATATATATATATATATATATATATATATATATATATATATATATAAAAACTTTACACACCAGCAAACATGGTTGTTAAATAGGATGACACCTCTGGCTATTTGTCTGCCGTATATATTTAGGCTACATTAATTATTTAGATAGGAAAATCATTGTCCTTAAGCTGAGAAGCACAAATAACTTAAAAGCAAATCACAAGATAAACATATGACGCTTTGAAACAAATGTTCAGTGAGTTCAGTGATTATTACTGAATCAGTTTAATGTAACTGACATGAACAGGTTTTTTCTTTCTTTTTTATGACAAAAAAAAAGAAAAAAAAAACCTTAGTGTGCTTGATGCAAACATTTCAACTTAATATTTAGTTAATTAGTGTACAAATTTGCTTAAAAGTTTTAAAAGCGTTTTGTTATCCACATTTCCTGTACAATGTTTAAAATGACAATTCATCAACTCAAATGCTGGAGGCTTAAAAAAAAAAGAAAGAAAGAAAATCAGCTTTCTAGGTTTAGAAATACCTTCCTAAACATGATTTAGATATAATCATAGTCAGTCTATTCTTTAATGATTATGTGTTTTAACATTGGAATGTTTGAGCATAATTTCAAACACTGACAGTGAAATTACTCAGACTATGGAATTACTCTGTTCCTTTTTTTTTTTTCCACACGACGTTCCTCTTTCATAATTTGTGTTTTAACTTGTTTCAATTTTCATCTTAGACAACTCGAAAACAGAGGCAAATACAGGAAAACTGTTAGGAAACTTAAAAAAAAAAAAAAAGTTTCAGTTAGAGACTAAAGTGCAAACTTTCACCCCTATATCCACTGCAGGCCGAAATGCAGCAGATGGTGAATGTCAAGATATGAACTGAACTTCTAATAAATAACTTTGTAGTAAATAGCAACTACGCTGCTCATACTTTACAACAGATTTCAAAACGCATGCAGAACTTGTTAGCAACAGAACTCTCTGTCATTTGTGAATCTATATTAAAGCAGAAAAGCATTCAAACTCTTACATATTAAGCAGTGACGTCAAGTTTTAGTGAAGCGGTATCTGCAACTTAAGAGCTTTTGTCAGACATTAAATACATAGTCTTAATATATAATGAGTGGTCTTATTAGCACAATGGCAAAGTCCTAGTTGATTAGAAAATAAAGTGCATCACTCGTGATTTCAAAACACTCGGGTTATTTAACAAATGCGTGTAACGGAACCAAGCAATCTGAACAAATATAATGGACGTGTTGAATGCAAGGATAAGAAATAAACACAGTGTACCCCTTTAACTTTGGCATTAGTCTGAGTCAGGAGTTCTTAAATTGTACTCGTGCATCGATGTAGTGTTTCCACCACAGTCCACGTACTGGTACATCTCCTGAGAGACCTGTTCAGCATGGCCGAAATACACTGTGGTGACCGTCACCCTGCAAAGCAAGGATTAAAACATGTGAAATGTTAACCCACTGTGACATTAAAAAGAAACAATTAGGCCAAGTTCATACTGCAGGGGGGAAAAAAGGTCCAAATAACATGCAACCTGATATTTGTAATTCTAAAGTGGGCACCTTCCATACTGGATGCAGTCCTAAATCAGAGAAAGGTCAAGTGTTTTGCAATGCGATCTCAGTCTGAACAGTCAAATAAGAATTTGTGTAACTTTTTCATCAAATTTAACTCGATAACCACTATAAATATGCTCTTGGAAAGTTGGGGGACCATGAAGGTGGATTTTAGTAGCGGGATAATGAGGTATGTGATCTCAAACATTTGAGGTGGTGCTGTTGTACAAGAGAAAGTAGAAGATGTACAGTATCAGTCATACGTTTGGACACACCAGTCAACAGTTTGGGCAAAAGTTTGAATTTAGAAAGATTTCAAAACTATGAAAGAACTCATATGGCATTAAAGTAATTAATAATGTTAAGACATGAAAATCAGCTGTTCTGGAACCGTTCTTGCAAGAACAGTATTGTGTCAAGCGCATTTACAAAACCCATCAAGCACCATGACGAAACTGGCTCTCATGAAGACCTTCCCAGGAAAGCAAGACCAAAACGTACGTCTGCTGCAGAGGAGACGTTCATTTAGAGTCACCAGCCTCAATAATCACCAATTAACAACCAGCACCTCACATTTAAGCCGTTCAAAGGAGATTATCGAATATTGTGGCTGCCTGCAGCGTTTTACAAAGTAGAAAGAAATAAACATCATGGAAGACCATGGAATTAGGAGGCGTGTCCAAACGTGTGACTGGTAGTGTATATTGCAACCCGCCTGTGTTTGAGAAAATTTCAAACAAAATGGCAGAACGCAGTCCTAAGAGAATGCATCATGCAACACATTGGTATTATTTGTGCTTCTCATCCACTTCAGAGAATATTCAGGTATTTATGGTGAAATACTCACTGCATCATGACCACGATGTTGTGCACCTTGATAGTCTGCAGGGTACAGTAGTCACTGAAAAATAAATATGGTTGGGGTGAACGACTTTTCCTGAGTGGGGCAAGCCTATAAATGGCATATGCTTCTACAAATTTGTATGTGTTTGAATAGAGAGCCACCAGAGGAATATTATTAGAATTTATACTGGGAACAAAAAGAAGTAGTGGTATGTACTACAGTACCTATAGGTATGCTTGTGACATAAAAAAGTTTGAGAATAATTAGCAAAAAAGCGTGTTCATAGTAGGGATGTGATTCACGAATCAAGTCCTGATATTATCCGCTTCTTAGGTGCTGATTTAATCAAAACTCCGATTCTATAAGTATCGCGATTTTAGAAATTTCCTGATTTCCCCCTGATTTTGTTACAATTTTAAACCTTTAAAAAACGTTTAACGGTTAATTAAATGTAGCGCATTCCTTATAACATTAGTTTTCTCACTAAATAATGAAGTGCAGCATTTAAACAATACGAAATATTGTATTGAATACAAGAGTTTAACATTTAACTGAGCAGCACATATTTTTGTTCCCACCATTATTATTATCGCTAAACAAACTTAGCAAATAATTCACTCCTACCACTCCTAGGATGGACATGTGTAAACAAACGGTGACGCTTTACCGACTCAAATGCCTTCAAAGTTTCAAAACCCAACGGTGAGCGCACGTGTTGAGTGGCTGCCAGCGTGCGGGCGGGTGCGGCTTCTAACTTGGGCTTGAGCATCTACTAATGCACGCGATTTTAGCGCTTGTGATGTTTTGAGACTGTTGTAAGCATGTGTAATGAGCGGGTTTGAGACTAATTCGTTCACAAAGTTTTATAGTTTATAGTCCTGTTGTGTTTCTGTGGACAAGCTAAAAGGGTACTTACTACATGTAACTCATTTCATCAGCTATAGTGGTAGGTACCATGTAATCAATCTGAAACACAGAGAGTATATAAGTAAACAGAATATCACATAACACAATATTGCATATAAATACATGACAATATATCTTGGTCATTATAATCCTTCCTGCACTGCACCCTGACTGTGAAGTCTATCACCAGGAACAGAAGTTCTGGATAGCCATACGGCTAGTTCCAGAGAAAGAAACTGAGCTTAATCAATCTCTTGAGACTGCAGAAGTTCATGCGTGTGTCAGCTGAACTTTGGAATGCATTTCTGTACGGAACGAGGGCTGTGGAATTTGGCCACACTCGGTTTCTTTTATTGTCGTTGTGTGGTGATGGAAATTTTATAATGACCTATAATATGTAATTATATGCTTCTCAATTTTGATTTAACACACAACTAAATAAAAACAAAAACAGAACTATCCCTTTAATCTTGAATTTCTGAAAACCAGAAAAATACATTGAGAGAAAGTAATTTGTTGTGATTTATATATAAAACTTGATGAGTAGAATTTATCAATCAAAAATTCTATGTAAAAGACCTACTTGCTTCATGTCGAGAGGGCCGATGGTGGTAATATTGCTAACACGTGTTTTTCCGATCACAGTTTTGGAGAACTGCACCTGAGCTGTGATGTTGGCCACGTCCACCGAGTAGTAGTTGTTGTTAGTGATATTCAACGTGTTCTAGAAAAGAAATAACATAAAACTAGGTGATTAGTCATCTTTATTACCTATATACTATAGAAATGTACCTAGAGAGAACAATAAAAAAAAAAAGAGCACTAGAAAGCTCACACGCCCTTTATTTTTTTTAAGGTGAAATGCTGACAGGTGCTTACCGTAATATTGAGATAAACGCTGCGTTTAGCCTGGTCGTAGGTGACATAAACAGACTTCACCCCTACATAGGTCACATCGATGGAGCGTGGGAAAAGAAAGAACACGGCCAAACTTGAGAGCAGCAGGCAAACGATGACCGAGGCTGTTACATATAGCTTTCTGTAAAAAAAAAAAAAAAAAAAAAAAATACATACTGATAAATCAGCCATCTTAAAGGTTAAAGAACAAAAGTAAGTTGAATAGTGTTAATTAAAACAAACTTTAAGTAAGCATTATATTACTCATTCACCGTTGAATCTAAACATAACATTTAAATAACAATATTCTATCTAGTAGAACTGTATGAAAGGTAATACACTCGGGTAAATATTTTAATTCAAAAGCTGCACATAAGACTTGTCTACAGTTTAATTATACATTTTTTCATTCATTCCCTCATCTTCTATACTGCTCATCCTACTGTATAATGGGATGCAGGAAGCCTGGAGCCTATCCCAGGAAACTTCAGGCACAAGGCAGGGTTCACCCTGGACAGGGTGCCAATCCATCGCAGGGCGCACACCATACACACTCACACATTCATTCACACACTACGGGCAAATATGTGAACACCTGTTAGGCTAATCTGCATGCGTTTGGACTGTGGGAGGAAACCCACTAAGCACGGGAAGAACATGCAAACTCCATGTACACAGACCTTAGGCGGGAAACAAACCCTCGACCTTGGAGGTGCGAGGCCACCAGGCTTACCACTGCGCCACCTTGCTGCCATTAAGTTATCATTTAAAGATTTATCTTGTCCATGTCCTTGAATCGCCAGATAGTTACTGTACAACCATATATGTACCCACAATCCAGCCATAATCCAGTTTCTCTGGCCATGGGCTTCACTGTGCTGTTTGTACTGAATGACAGAGAAAAGCATATGGTGTTGTAATCTCTGACTAAATATTATTTTCTACAAATATTTAGACTTAATACTTTATGTAAGCCAACGTAATCCCCCGCCCTTGAAAACGTGCGTTTTTATTTTAGTCTGAATTTCTTTGGTGATAAATATGTAATAAATATACAGCATTTAACTAACATTTAATCAGTTGAATACAGAGTGATAGACTTTATTTCGTATTTCATATCAACCGAGCAAATCAAAGGAAGAAAAGAGACTAATGTAAGAAGAAAGGAATTTGGTGAAATGCTCATGTGTAATACCATTTTTTATTTAGTGTTGTGTATGTCCATTTAAGTAATAGCTTACGGCAGCATACTTTGATATTAAAATCTTTAATAAAATTATTTTTTTTTTACTTTATGATGGGTGGATATTAAACTTTCTTGACTTTTAAACAATTATTTTTAAAAGAAAATAAAGGTATTCATCATACTATAATCATACACTATGGGCAATTTGGAAACTCCAAGCAATCTACATCACATTTCTTTATACTGTGAGAGGAAACCAAACACAACCCACAGAAAAAACATTCAGCACAAAGACACCATGCAAACTTCATGCACACACAGCAGACGTGACATTCAAACCCCCAGGCCTGGAAGTGTGAGGTGAGAGAGTGTTAACCAATAAGCCACCCTGTCACAGTTGAATTAACTTGATGCACTTAAGTATGTTTTTATCATCAGTACCCTATAAACCTCTTTGCCCTGCCCTAATACCTTTAACTGACATACTAATGGCAAGCTAAGGGTCATCTATCGCTGTGTCAATTTTATCAGACATGCTTCCGTCAACACGGTTCTAGATAACAACGTTTACACACTTGGAGTAGTATTATTATCCTTATTATTAAGTTCTTACGTCCGCCTTGGCCTCAGCCTCTGGTCACTGTACGGAATCAACGCCACCAACTGATTTTCCTGACCTGCAAGAAAAAAGAAAATCTTTATCTAACTTGACAGCTTCACAGTCATTTATAGCAATTTTCCACCAAACAGTGTGAAAGACACAGAGTGTGTGAAAAGTTGCACACTTCAAGATTTTATTGCTCGCCTTTAGCTTTAATGACGGTGCACAGTGTGGTTGCGAATACATGTGTGGAAATGATTCATCGTGCTCCCAGGACCACGCTTTCATAATTTGAATATGAAGGTTAAGGCCTGATCATTAGTCATGGGCAGGAATTAACTAATGACACCACTTGCATTTCAAAATAGACATATTTAAATATGCTGAAAATTGTTATCTACATTAATAATAAAGCTATGTTATGTGTAATGATAAAATTATTACAAACAAATTGAATGGAGTAAAACACCGGATCTATTCTGTGTCTGTTTTTTTATTAGCTGACTTTTATTATTTTGTATATTCTGTGTAATTTATATATTTCTATTTTAATTCTATATAACTTAATTTCCAGCCTTAATTTTAATGCAAATTAAAATCTTTAGTTTAATTGTATTGTCTTGTAGAATATTTGAATTTAAGGGAAGCCTTTCTATTTTAGCTCACTGACGGCCGTATAAGCATTTCACTAAGTATCATACTGTGTATAGTTGTGTATGTAACGAATAAAAACTACATTTTAAATTTGACATATGACACTCACATTGCACATTTTGGTAAAGTAACTCTTCCTGTATATAAAAGGTACCCACTCAATATAGTCTCCATCGATGCACTTGCGCCATCTTTGAACAAACTCTCAAATCCTCTTTGAAAATCCCCAGAAGATCTTCTGCCACTGAGTGTTTCTGCTGGTTTCCCCTTCTTTAAACTTCTTCAACCATCTGTGCAGCATCTCCGTAATCACCATCAGTTGCGACAAAGTGGAGTTTCAAAAAGGATTAGAGAGTTGGGTTCAATGATTGTGCAGGTCTGTCACTTGTGATGGAGAATATACTGAGTATGGAAAAAGAGTTCCTATGCCAACATGTGAAATTTGAATGACCTACTGTATGTAAAGTAAACCTTAAGACCTCTTTTGCATTTTTCTCTGCACAACACTGTCTCCCAGAAAAAGAGCACTGCCGTAAGAAAGAAAGATTTCATCACAGGAGGAAAGTCATCAGGCACAACTTTGTACAGACGTGCAGTGATTATTCAGACAAAAATGTTTCTCCTTTAATTTGTTATGAATTATTACACAAAAGAAATGTACAAATATCGTATTTCATGTTTTACATTATGTAGTATATTTTCGGAAGCTCATAGGATTTTGCTTAAGAAAAGTGTAATCAAGCTAAAACTCAGTGGCAATAAAACACTAAAAACATAAGACTTTAAACTAAAAAATAATTTTTTATGAAAAATTGAAATGTATCAGGGCTGCAACAATGCAGATAGAAGACTGCAGAACCATAATAAAAAATATTTTACTGAGCAAGTCTTTATTTTTCCATAACGGTTGTTACTTGACTCCTTGTCGTTCATGACAAACTGAAGGACAAATTTATTTTCTGGACTATTTCTAGCTCTGTCCAAAACCCTTGACACACAAGATCAATTTCAATTAAGTATTTTTAGGGGCTAGAATACTGTGTCAATACTATGTGAGCATACTAAAGTGTTACCCCATCAACATGTGCACTATATGCACTGGTTTTATTTGAATAATGTAACGTTTACCTCGTGGGATTCGCCCAGTGCCTTGGCATGTTGGGCAGGTTACACTGTCCCTGCCAGTGAACTCCACATATGGGAACTGAGAGACATCTCCACCGGTCTTGCCGTCCTCACTCGGCATGCGGTTGTACTCGTGGCCAGAGGTCAGGTTGGTGTGGCTCTCTTCATGGCATGTCTGCTTGGACAGGTGGGACAGTGTCTTCCCCATGATCCTACCTGGCCTTCCGGAGCTAAGCGTTCACTCAGATCTAAGATAAAGGAATCGGACACAAGGGTCAAAACTCAACTCAAGTCCTGCTCATCAAATTCTGCCTTCTTTCATTCAGCCAGTGTAAGCTTAACCCAAAATAATACACTAAACATAATGGTAGTACGATATTATTGGGCAGTATCACTGTAAACACTGTTCAGGAAAGAAGGTAATAACGCAACCCCTCCTGCGTAGTCACAACCCTGAGATTATTAACAATTAGGCAAACTGAAAAGATTTCAGTAGCATTCAGAAGCTCATTTTAAAATGCTGTAGACTGTTATTTTTTCTCTTAAATTGTATACAGTGGATCAGTGGAACCTTCTTGCGCACAGTTATTACAAAAATACAATTACTGTATTAAACTTACACACAGTTATCAGCTCTTTACTCTACACATTAATTAATCGTGATCACTGATGATGATTTTGAAGCAAGAACCATGTGGCACCTTCTATGTGGAGATTTTAAACACCTTAATTTTACATCCTGGGTTGTAAATGATCACCTGACTAAAAAAGCTCCAGCGATCAACAGTCCTGAGGTAGGAAACGACTACTGATAAATGGCTTGAAGATTCACTCATTTATCTTCAGTGCCTGCTTTACCCTGGTCAGAGTCGACATGAAATCTCAGGAACGCTGTGTGCAAGGAATCGCTAATTCTTTAAATAGAACAGTATTTTCTGAATATGACCATGTTTTAAGGAAGTGAAGTCAGAGAATCCAGAGGAAACATGGACAACGTGTTCATCTCTGTACATACAGTGACCAAAAAAAAAAATCATCATTCTGGTGGGTCAAATTATTGGGCAAAGGAAACACATGTTTATATTACCATACACAGTATGTCATACAATGAAACACATACAGGACTGTTTGTGATCTAAAACAAAAATAACAGATGGCAATAAAAAAAGAATGTAAAATATCAAATCTACAATATATACTAATTTGTTACAATAACAAAGTGGAAAGCAGAAATATGTAAAAATATCTATTTAAAAAATTTATAAATAAACTGTATAAAGTATAAAGTATATTAAAAAGATATTAAGAAGGATAGTGCTGAACTGTTCACTTTGTGGAAGAAAGGTGGTCAGAAAAAAAAACATAAATAGAGATAACTTGTTGAAGCTGCTTGAGAAAAATCAGAATAAAAAAAAAATCGTAGCTATGTTTAAGGATGAAAGTAAGAGCATTCCCATACACACACACATTGTGATGAGAACTCACAGGATTGGAACTAAACAGTTGCATGTACTGCTCAGTGCAACCATAAGAAAACCACTTGTTAGTGAGACTAATCAGAGAAAAAGGCTTCGACTTGCTAGGGAGCATAAACATAAAGATTGGACTTTGGAGTGATGTAAAAAGATCATGTGGTCTGATGAGTCCAGACTGAACCTATTCCAGAGCGATGAGCTCAACGTTATGCGGCAATAAAATGAAGTCAGCTGACGACCTGAATGTACTGAATGACCAAGTTATCATATCTATGGAGTTTTTCTTCCTTGATGGCATGGCCCTATTCCAGGACTCAAATTGTGAAAGAGTGCTTCTATGAATCATTTTCACTCTCCACCACATTGTGTGTGAATGATTGAATGAAATCTTAAAGTATGCGACTTTTTTTTTTTCACCGGGCAGCGTATATCCTTTAAATTTACACTTACTAGGTAGAATAAAAGGTAAAAATGGCCAAACTTTTACACAGCATTTAAAGGATACAGAAGCGACACACGCCCATTCATACATTATGATCATTTTGTTAAACCATTTCCTAGAAACATTCCACATTGTGTTACATCAAAGGTGCCTAGCCTTGGACTTCTTGGACTTCTCCCTGTCCCGTCCTTCACAATGTGATCCAAACAAACAGCCCCTTCCTGGGTTGGCTGTGTTCGAGAGGAGAAAACGCAAAATAAACAATGTCCAGGAATGGAGGATACTCCAAGACCAATGCTAATGGGAGCCTGTGTGAAAGATTACTGAGATTAAAAGAAGAAAATAACCAACACAATGTGCTGAAAAATGTGCAGTTATTCCATGCAGCAACATCAGAAAATAGGAGAAAGGATGATAATAGTAGATACCTTACTAAATTCCCAACAAGCAAAGAACAAAGCAAAAATGCAGATGAATTTTTCAACCATACTCAGCAATACCTCAAATACTGTACATGCTTTGTATGACTACTAACAAACTGTAGAATTAAGTACGACGGCACGATTAAGTTATGAATTCGTTACGGCGTTCTTTTGTGTGGTTTTTCACGTATCACCACACTGACTCCAAAATAAAAAAATAAATTTTTTGAAATAATTTTTACATTACTAATAGAGAAAACCAAATTGTCAAACTGATTTTCAGTTTGATTGTTCGGCCGTTTGGTTCGCAGTCAAGATGAGTTTCGAGACTTTGGAGGTGTTTGAGAAGGTAAAACGTCACTGTTCCTTTATAATCCAACAGATGGCGCACTCCGTACTATTTACACATTTTCCTCCCGCGTGATAGTAGTGAATTATTTGCTTTGTTTGTTTAAAAATAATAATTATGGCAGATGGCATGACAAATGAGTGCTCTTGATTTAAAGATAGTATATACTGTTTAAATGCTGCGCTTGGTTTTTAAGTGAAAAAAAAAATGTTATAAGGAATGGGCTACATTTAAGTAATCATTAAACTTTTGAAAAAAAAAATCGGGGAAGCTGTACTATCGTATATTTTAGGATATTTATAAAATCGTGATACTTACAGAATCACAATATTAAATCGAATCTACACAAAGATATCGTGATAATACCGTATCGGGAGGTGACTGGTGATTCCCATCTCTTATGTAGAAACATTAACAGATCTCTAAAACAAGGTGGATGAATTAACAGAATCTTGTCATATGGCAACAGTGATAACTAAATGGCTGAGGGACGAAAACATCAAAGTCTTGGGCGTGTAGCCAAGAAACTTCACAGACCTAAATCCTATTGAGAACTTGTGGTAAATCCTTAACAGGCAGGTGGACAAACAAAAACTCACAAATTCTGACAAACTCCAAACACTGATTATGTAAGAATGGGCTGCTATCAGTCAGGATGTGACTGAGAATTTGATTGACAGCATGTCAGGTAGAACTGTAGAGGTCTCAAAAAAGAAGTCTCAACACTGTAAATACTGACTTTAATGACTGTTATTAATAAATACCTTTGACACTTATGAAATATCAGGGCAGTGGTGGCTCAGAGGGCTAAGGCACTGAGTTACTGATCGGAAGATCGGCGATTCGAGTCCCAGCTCAGCCAGGTTGCCATTGTTGGGCCCTTGAGCAAGGCCCTTAACCCTAAGTGCTCCAGGGGCGCTGTACCATGGCTGACCCTGCGCTCTGACCCCAGTTACACTGGGATATACGAAGAAGGAATTTCACTGTGCTGTAATGTATATGTGACAAAATAAAGGCTTTACTTTACTTTACTTAAAAATGCATGTAATTATACTTCAGAATACCATAGTAACATCTGACAAAAAGATCTACAAGCACTGAAGCAGCATGCTTTATTAAAATTAATATATAAAAAAATAACTTTTGGCCACAGATGTAGGGGAGACTCCCTGGAGAGATACTGCAAATTTTAAAACGTGTGTGTGTGTGTGTGTGTGTGTGTGTGTGTGTGTACATGTGTTTTAGTCAATGACCACGCCATGATGACAACAAACACCAAGTCTCAGTCTGTGTTTCTTTTAGCAGAGATATTAGGGAACATTTTACCCTACAGTCACACTTCTAAACCATGAATAAATAACTACAGAACATATTTTACTCACAGCTCGTGAAGTGAAGCTCGTGAAGTGTTTTAAGGCTAACTGGATTGTTAGCTCGCGTTAGTCAGCTGTAAGTGTAATACATCCTAGACTGCAGACAGCATAACTTACACTATTCAAATATTACTTCATCTTTATACAAATGTTTTTATTATTGTTGTTGTTATTAGTCCCCCTACCTTCTTTCGTTATTTCCTGCGAAAGTCCTCTGAGCCCAAATTTGTTTATCAGACAAAACCCTGTTCCTTTTTCTTCGTGTGGTTTATAACACGTGACTCAACGGAGCATTACTGCCCCCTATTGGACGTGTCTTACATAACACGCTAAATGCTACGAGTGTGGGTCAAAGAGCTGGTTAGCACTGTCGCCTTGCACCTACAGGGTCCGTGTTCGATTCCCGTGTGCATGGATTAGTATTTTCTCCCAGTGATTGGTGAATTTCCTCCCACAGTCTAATTAGGATAACTGGTGTTCCCAAATTGCCTGTAGTGTGCCCTGTGATGAATTGGGGTCTGTCCTGTACAGATGGACAAGAAAGTATTGAAAAGAAAGTAGATTATGCCAAACAATTGTGTATTTGTCTTTCTTAAAAGTTATTTAAAATAAATTCTACATCCAAGGTGAGGATTTTTGACGTATCCTGTCGTCTCCTCTTGCAGACAACAGCATATGATGCACATAATTCTTTTCCTCATTAAACTATTCAGATGTTTCCTTTGGATGGAGACACTGTTATACTGGATGAGAGCTGAAATTGTTTATCAGATAAAGTTAATCAGTCAGAATATCATAACAAACAGATCCACTGCTTTTATTCGGCTATAATATATTTTTCATTATCATTCATCTTCATTTTATGAAGATGGAAGACATTGGACACAAGGTGGCGCTCTAAGACATGTTTAGTCAATAAAGTATACAATGCCATGGAAAAGTATTTTCCCTCTCCTGGTATTTTATTTATTTATTTGTTTATTATTATTATTATTATTATTATTATTATTATGCACACTTGTCACACTTAAATGATTCAGGTCATTAAAAATGTTTAATATTCCACAAAGATGCAGTTTTTAAACTCCAGATTTCTTTTATTAAGGGAAAAAAGCAAACCCTCATCACAAATGACTAAGCACATTTTTGGAAAGCTTGCTTAAATGTCACTTGCCACATCCTATGCCCTAATTTCTGCCTGTTGGATCAAGAAATCACTTGCGTAGAACCTATCTGACAAACTCAAACATGCTTAAAAATCTCACATTATCCTGGTGATCTTAAGAAACAGATGAAAAGTTATTGTCATCTATCAGTCTGGAAAGAATTACAAAGCCATTTCTAAATTCCATTTGCTTTGAGACTCCAGTGAATCACAGTGAGAGTCATTAGGCACAAATGGAGAAAATGTAAAACGGTGGTGAACCTTCCCAGGAATGGCCGGTCTACCAAAATTACTCCAAGAGCACAACGACAACTCATCCAGGAGCTCATGAAAGAACCCAGAAAAACATCTAAAGAACTGCAGGCCTCACTCGCCTTAGTTAATATGAGTGTTCATAAAGCAACAAAAGATATTTGGCAAAAATTCCAAGGCAAAAGCCAACGCTGACCAAAAAAACACAAAGGCTCGTGTCAAATTTGGCAAAAACACCTTTCCCAAGACTTTTGGGCAAATAGTCTATGGACTGATGAGACAAAAGTTTAACTTTTTGGAAAATGTGTGTCCCATTCTGCGCTCTGACAGAAAATACTAAAAGACAATGTCCTGCCATCAGTTAATGACCTCAAGCTCAAGCGCACTTGGGTAATTCAACAGGACAAATATCCAAAACACACCAGCAATCCACTTCTGTATGGCTCAAATTAGTTTTTGGAGTAGCCTAATCAAAGTTCGGACTTAAATCTAATTAAGATCCGTAAACAGGCCATTCTTGCAGAAAACCCTCCAATGTGATTGGATGAAAAAAAAAAATATATGCACAGAAGAGTTGGCCAAAATCCCTCCACAGGAATGTCATAGATACTTTATTACAGTTGTTCACAATCAGTTATTAGGTCTAGGGGGCAATTACTTTTTCACATAGGGTCAGGAAGGTGTGGACAGCTTGTTTCCCTGAATGATCTAAAAACTGAATTTTGTGTTTGCTTGATACTTTTTCTTGATACTTTTTCAGGCTACACAGCTCCATATGCAGCAAAATGTGATATACTGTATGTTCAGACACCTTCCTACTATAGCCAACATTAATCTTTTTAGCAGTTTGTTTTTGAGTTTTACAGTAGCTCTTTGTAGTTTTGGATCAAGCTGGCTGCCTTCAGTCCCCACGCGCAATGATGAGCCTTGAGGGTCTATGACTATGTTGCCAGTTCACCGGTTGTTTTTCCTTGACCAACTCTGGTTGTTACTAACTCCCGCTGGTAGGGAATACCCGGCAAGGCCCTTAATTTTGGAGTTGCTCTGACCCAGCAGTGTAGCCAACACGATTCGGCCCTTGAGTGAATTCATGCCATGATAGCCAATACAAGGACACCAGATATTTTATTGCAAAAAAGTGCTGATGTTCAGGGAAATGAGGGAAAGAGTAGTCTGGGTTCTCGTGGTAGATGGTGCTAAGGACCTGGGCGATGAGGGCAGGTGGATATTGAAGGAACTTCTGCAGGGGTGGGAGACCTGAGGGCTGGAAGCACAGAATGCAGAAAACAGGGCACATGAATTAACAGAGCAGGAACAAAGAGGCTGCTTGAGAACAGGTCCAAAACAGGCAGGGTCAGATACAGAGGCACGTTCAGGAAACAGTGAAAATTCGAACACGATGTGAAGAGATAATCTGGCACTGAGAGAAGAGAATCTGGTTTAAATAAAGTAAAGAGAGCAAAGATAATGTGACACAGGTGCAGATAATTAGGAGAGCCATGCTGGAATAGAGGGAGAAACCAACTGGCTAGAATCTACTGAAATGGCAGGTGAGAGAGGGGAACTACCAGGACGTGTATAGAATCATGACGGATTCCTCGTTTTGTCTGACAGTAGTGGAATCCAATGTGGTTCTCTACTGGTAGGCTATTCACCTCAATGTCAATGCTTTGTGCATGTGAGGATGCATTCCTGATTACCACAATTTAAAAGATTGGTGACATGAGACTTTTATCAACAAGCCTCACTCCAAAACAGTGGTTCTCAGCCCTGGTCTGAATCGTCCCTCTGTTCTACTTATTTTATTGTTTTCCCTTCTCGATCAAATTCAGAAAATGCTGTTCGTTTGCTGATTAGTTAACTCAGGTGTCCCAAGAACAGAGAAAACACTATAATGTTAATGGCAGATGGTCCTCCGGGACCGGAGTTGAGAACCACTGCTCTGGATACTGCCATGTGTGAAAGTCTATTATGTTAGTGAAAGAACTATTATGTTGGTGTATTGCCTCTTGCTTTAAATATGGTGCTTATTTGCTGTGGAATTCTTATGCAATATCACAACACTTAATTGCACCTAATTGCATTGTTTTGGCTGATATCTCATATTAATGATGGGAGAGTTTCAGTGGGCTTAAGGTCAGGTCACTCTAGTGTCAATTCATATGTAAAAATGATAATTGAGTCTGATGAATATTGGTATTGTCATCCTGGAATACGCCTGTGGAATCAGCACTGAAAAATAAACACAGATGTGTTAACCTGGTCATCAGTACATTCAGGTCATCAGCTGACTTTGTTTTATTGCCTCATAACGTTGCTCATAGCGAGTCTAGACCTGAGCAACTGAAGCAACCCCAGATCATAACACTGCCACTATGCATGCATTTCCCTACTTACCCTGACACACCCATTGCTCTGGAATAGGCAAAATCTGGACTCAGTAGACCACATGACCCTTTTTCAAATTTAAGCATTTTATTTATTTATTTTTTTTCAGATTACCCCCATTAACAAGGGATTTCCTTATGGCCACATGGCAGTGATCTCTTGTCACATTGTGCATTTGGAAATGATCCTGGTCTTACTTTCACTATTAAACAGAGCTGTGATTTCTACTCCAGGGTCCGGGTTCGACTCCCACCTCAGGTCTGTGTGCATGGAGTTGCCAGATGCTTGGCGGGTTTTCTCCGCGTGCTCCGGTTTCCTCCCACAGTCCAAAGCCTAATGCACATTAGGTTAATTGTCGTTCCCAAATTGCCCTGCAATGTGGGAATGAGCATGTGAGTGTGTGCATGTGTTGGCACCCCGTCCAGGTTGTACCCCATCACATACCCTAAGTCTCCTGGGATAGGCTGCAGACCCCCCATGACCCTGTATACAAGATAAAGTGGTATAGACGATGAGTAAGTGAGTGATTTCTACTTTTTACGATCAAACTTCACCAAGCATATAAGTGATCTCCAAGCACTATAATTCATAGTTTTTTCATTGACCACATATATTTTATGAAGTTGACAGTTCAGCACTGTCCTTCCAGGTTTTAATAATGCAATAGATGTTCCTTAATCCAATTTAGCAATCTCTTAAGTTATTTACTTTGTTTGATGCAGGTCAATCATTTGAAACACTAACATTTTTTCCATTGCCACAGGATGGAAGGATGAAGGATAACTTCTGTCACAGATGCTTAAGAAATGACAAGCTACTCACTCAATCAGGTAGGTTTAAAGAATTGTTACCAGCTAAAGCAATCACTGCAGAAAATCTAGTTAAAGGATGATTGGTATTTACCTATTTAAATCCAAATTAGGTTTTTTATTATTATTATTATTATTATTATTATTATTATTATTATTATTATTTTGACCAGGCAGCATATGACATCAATGGTTTTTGAAATAACCAAGATTCATGCAACATTCAAAGTCACAGAAATCACGCATTTTCCTTTACTAATGTAATGTGAACATTAACTAAAGTGACCTGTACCTACTTATTTATTTATTCATTTATTTTGCACTGTGCAACAGCCACATGATTGTTTGGTTAGAGCTTCAACATGTAGGAGTGTGTGTGTTCTTAATAAAGTGGACAGTGGTTTCACATTAATACAGGTCTTGGAATAATTTGTTGTTTCTCAAGGAAAAATTATTTCCAAAGACCAGTGGACATGTTCCGGGTTCAATTCCCAGCCAGGCTCGGTTCCCGTCTCTGTGTGCATGGAGTTTGCATGTTCTCCCTGCGCTTGGTGGGTTTCCTCAGGGTACTCCGGTTTCCTCCCACAGTCCAAAGACCTGCAGATTAGGCTAATTGGCGTTCAGAATTGCCCACTGTGTGTGAATGAGTGAGTGAGTGTATGCATGTGTGTGTGTGTGTGTGTGCCCTGCGATGGATTGCCGCCCTGTCCAGGGTGTACCCCTCCTCGTGCCCTATGCCTCCTCCAAAGCGTTATAGACGATGAGTGACTGAGTGGTGGACATGTCCACTATGAGAATGGCTTCCAGGTTGAGTTTTCCAGTAACAAGAAGTATTTTTGTCACATTAACTTTAAGAGGAAGTAATGCAACCATTTATAGCTTCTCTAATGTAAGTGATAATTGGTCTCTTAATGTCAGATCTGTATAAGCCCCAATGATTAATTTTTAATCCAAAGGACTAACTGGTTTGGTCTTTCTATATATGACAAGCTGTCTTATTAAATGCAAAAGAAGAAATACAGTACGCTGACGGAGGAACAATTTTTGTAGCTGTCATAGTAAAAGTGATAACAGGAACTAGATTATTTTACACTTGAGCCACAAATTATTACTGTAAACCGAAACGGTATGATGTGTTATTCAATAGTAAATAGGCAGTTTCATGTAAAATAAAATAAATAAATAAAACTTTTTTAAAAATCAACATCAGGGTGATAAAAGCCCTCCACCCCAAAATGATCTGTTAAAGAAAAGCAGTAATCCAGTATTATGCAAAAGTCTTAGGCACTCTGTGATTTTCAGTACAAACTTTCCTATGGATTTTTTGCTTGTAAATTTTGGTCTTAACTGTGAAGATACGTCAAAAAATGTTCCTGCAGAAGTTTGCAGCATTTTTTTTGGGGGGGGGGGGGGCAGGGGGGGGCATGGAAGAATTCAGATAACAAAGAATGTCTTTTGGTATGGCAACTCCAGTATTTCAAAACCCATTAGTTAAAACTGAGTCAAGTAGAGCACCTCCATTGGCTACAAGGTAAGGTATCATGTGTAGTCACTATCTTTGTGTGAACATGAGAAGTTGCAGAATTTTACAGCTGTCAATGGAAATGTTATCCAACGTTTGTAGGGTAAGGAATAGTTATGCTTACTTCAAATAATGAATATGCATACACAGTTTTGGCAAGAAGTAATGAGACAAAACTAATATTCAACGTTTTAATGACATTCTCAAATTTTGAAATAATGATCATCAAGATCATAAGAATGATTGATTGCATTTTATGCAATGAGACTGTTATACAACAACCAATATTTAGTATGAAATCCTTTCACTCACTCACTCATCATCATTACCGCTTAATCCTGTATTCAGGGTCACGTGAGCCTGGAGCTTATCCCAGGAGATTTAGGGCACAAGGCAGGGTACACCCTGGACAGGGTGCCAATCCATCGCAGGGCAAAGACACACACACATATACACTCACTCATTCACACACTACGGGCAATTTGGGAACACCAATTAACTTAACCTACATGTCTTCGGAATGTGGGAGGAAACCGGAGTACCCGGAGGAAACCCACCAAGCACGGGGGAAACATGCAAACTCCCTGCACACAGAGACGGGAATATGAAATCCTTTATTCTTGAAAAACATATATAATACTGTTTTAATATCTAAAATAATAGCCTTTCAAATATTAAATGCTTTACAAAAGATGAGTGGACCATTTCTTGGTGTGGGATTTTGAAAATATACTGTATGAAATAAAAATTTTGATTTGAATATGAATATTTGTTATGAATAATGGCACGGTGGCACGGATTCCTGCTCTGGTCTGTGAGCATGGAGTTTGCATGAAGGTTTCCTCTCATAGTCCACAGAAATGCAGATTAGGTGTGTAGTGTATGTGTAGTGTTTGTGTCTGTATGTGTGTGTGTGTCTGCCCTGGCACCCTATCCTGGGTGAACCCTGCCTCATGCCCAAGGCCTCCTGGGATATGCTCCAGGGCCCCACGACTCTGTACACGATAAGTGGCTGACGAGGATGCATGTTATGAGGTAACACAAATGGGGTACAGTGGGGGGAAAAACAATATGTTCAGTTCATGGAGTTGACCTGTTGTTGACCTGTAATGCATCAAGGTCTCTGGATGAAAATAACAAATTTCAGCATTCCGAAGCAGCTGAGATGATGTTGCTCCAGGGCCCAATTAATGGCAGCTTGACAGTACAGAGATTAAAAACTCCTAATCTTTCCATCATTCTTTCACAGTATATTAAGGGAAGGACATCATGTCTGTGCCTTATTATAAAAAAAAAAGATACATTAGAGCTATAAACCCTAAGGGTCTTTCAGTTGTCCAGTTAAAGGAACCCTCAAAGTAGGGGTCGTCAACTGGCAAACTGTGGCCTGGAGGTAAACTTAAAGTATTTCAGCAAATCTAACAGAGTAGCACGAAAATAATCATGTAGCAAAGCCAATAAACAAATGCGAAAAATGCTAAAAGGTCATCAACTCTGACAGCCATGGGTGCTACTGTAAACTATCCAGCTGAATGCTGCTCATTGACTATTTACCAGTCTAAAAACAAAAGAGTTCCTAGACCACACTTTTGAAAGAAATTTATGAACACAACTGGCACAACTGACATGGGGATTAATTTAGAAAGTTTTGTGGCCTGCCTAAAACTTACTTTGTTGCCTTCCTTAAATGTATTATTACTATTAGGCGGCACGGTGATGTAGTGGTTAGCACTGTCGCCTTGCACCGCCAGGGTCCGGGTTCGATCCCTGGCCAGGCTCGATTCCCGTCTCTGTGTGCATGGAGTTTGCATGTTCTCCCCGTGCTTGGTGGGTTGCCTCCGGGTACTCCGGTTTCCTCCCACAGACCAAAGACATGTAGGTTAGGCGTTTAGGAAATTAGGAAACGCTAATTGGTGTTTCCAAATTGCCCGTAGTGTGTGAATGAATGAGTGAGTGTATGTGTGTGTCTGTGCCCTGCGATGGATTGGCACCCTGTCCAGGGTGTACCCTGCCATGTGCCCCAAGTCTCCTGGGATAGGGTCCAGGCCCCTGTGACCCTGAATACAGGATTAAGCGGTATAGATGATGAGTGAGTGAGTGATTATTATTATTATTAAATTAGAAATCAGTATAAATAATCTGAATTTGCTTAAAGGCTGCGTGGACATAGTTCAGAATAATCATAATCATATTAATCTATTAGTGCACTATGTTTTTTATATTATTATGTTAATTATTTTAAATTGTTCCAATATTTGAATTATTTATTTATTTATTTGTTTTATTTTTCTCTATTTATTTACCTTATGTTGTTTGATACTAACAATGTAGTTTCTTTAAATAAATAAAAAAGTGCACAAAAACAGAATGTTTAAATATAATTGAAGATTGTCTCAAAAACTTACTTCTTCATGGTGCAAGTCACAGTTTGTAACCTGAAGGTCCACAATGAAATAAAGCAACTACAGGGCACTCACGATGGGCAATTTGGGAACACCAATCAGATTAATCTGCATGTCTTTGGAACATGCAAACTCCACACCACGACAGAGGGAATCGAACCCTGTCCATGGAGGTGTGAGGCCACAGTACCAACCTCTGCGTAAACCCAAGAGACGATGTCAGTGTCTAATTGGATGACGTTGTAAATGTACAGTGTATCAGATGGTTCTGGTGTTTCTAATAAAGTGGACAGCGACTGCATACATAAAACACTGGAGCTCTGCTTTAATGAACATCTGTGTGTGAGGATTAAAGCCCCGCCCCAGATGGCGGTGCTGGTCGTGATTGGCTGTCCGCAGCGCGTGCGGTCAGAGTGCGCGCTCGCTGCTGTGTGAGTGACAGCAGGAGGGCAGGACACGCGCACTGAGGAGTATATTGACGCTGGCTGTGGACCTGAGCAGCAGCAGCAGCCCCTCCGCCCGGCACCACAGAGTAGAAATGTTCTCTTAATAAACAAAACAACAAATAAATACGTAAAGAATACTTAACCGAACGCAGAAAAAGTGTGAACAATTAAGTTTTTTTTTTTTTACCCTTTACAAGTCCAAAGAAGTTTATTCCTGTTCTAAGTGGATTTACGTGAATATGAAGCCACGGATTTTGCTGACTTTTTTGCTGACATTTATTTGTAAGTATCACGACTTTATTTACTTCTGCTGTAGTTAGGCTGGATACACACTAAACACTGTTATTAGTTATACCAAACATATCTATCTATGCTGCCATAGCATTGTTCTCTAATGAATAATAATAATGATGATGATGATGATGATGATGATGATGATGATGATAATACAGTGCTTTACTCTGCCTACACGAGTCCATATGTGCAGAAATATTTAATTAGAGAAATTATCACACTTTTGAAAGAAATTTATGATAACCAGTTGTATGGGGGTTGATTTAGAAAGTTTTATTGCCTTCCTAAAACTTATTTTGTTGCCTTGCTTTAATGTATTATTATTATTATTATTATTATTATTATTATTATTTAATTAGAAATAAGTATAAATAGTCTGAAATTTCTTTAAGGCATAATAAATAGTGTTCCAATATGAACATATTAATCTATTAGTTTACTATTATGTTTTTCAATATTATTATAGAAAATGTTCAATATTATTATATTATGTAAATACATTAATGATGATAAATTAATTTTAAATTGTTCCAATATTAGTGTTATTTATTTATGTATTTATTAGAAATAGGTATAAACCTCAATTAGTTTTAAGGTTTTTGGGGATTATTATTATTATTATTATTATTATTATTATTATTATTATTATTATTATTATATTTTGCGAATAGTATAATAATAATAATTAATATTATTAGTAATAGTAGTAGTATTTCTTACTTGTGTAGGCATACTGATAATAATAATATTAATATTATTAATAATAATTAAATATTAATAATAAAAATACTAATTGAGTATTTCAACTGTTCCAATGTTATTTGATTAATAATGATTATATTAACATTATATGGTGTCAGTAAATTAATACTAGCCAATAAGTATCCAGTAGTAGTATCCAGTAATAATGTATGTTGTCAGTCAATAAAGGAATTTATTTTTAAATATTATTTTAAATGTTAGTAATGTGTACATACTGCTAAATATTCTGAAAGTTTCTGGAAGTTTCTGGTGTCCAAAGTCTGGTGACCATGCTAATATCCTGCCCACTTTGTAATTTTTTTAAATGAGAACATTATAAATACACATACTCAATGATGATAAATACATATATGATTAAGGACATGTAGGGACAGTTTTGCATCATAGAATATACTGTGAAAAATAGTGTGTAATACTGTGTAAATAGTCTAAACTTCAAAATTCTAATTTACAGACTTGTTTTTTCTTATTAAGTTTTCTTTATATTTAGTGAAACTCACTTTTCTTTCGAACTTGAAGAGAGGCATGTTCAAAAATGAAATACTTTGAAGGGTTTGGAAATGAACTTTTATTCATCTTTTACCCACCAAGAAAAATATTAGGAAGCCTTTTTGTAAACCACATTTTACTGCCAAGTTTATTCCTTTCAAAAGTGAGTGCAACTTTTATTCATCTGGACATGATCTTAGAAAGTTGGCATTCAAGAATTATGTTGTACTTTTTATGACCTACCAAGGGAACTTTTGTTTTTTAGGCCATGTTTTATAAAAGCAAATTTTACAGGTAACCTGCACCACTCAGATTTTTACTTCTTTAAAGATCAAGTTGCAGCTATAATAATCTGCAAATGGTATTTAAAGTTGTCTTGAAAGAAAGCTCAATTTCTTTTGCAATCAGGAATGTTTTAGGGAACTTTTTTGCAAAAGCAAATATTACTGGCCGAATTATATTAAACTAGACATGGGATTAGGAAGTTTATTTTAAAGTTCATGTTTATTTCTATGAATCTGGTGGTGTGTATACTTAGCCAAGGGCCATAAATAAACTGTGCACTGAAGCAGTGGAACAGAAGGAGCGGGTGAGTCCCAGGAGGGAGGAGGGAGACGTGTGGTTTTAGAGAGAAAGGCTTATGATGACCTTGGGTGACATTAACCTCTAGGATCCCCCCTGGTCTGTCTGGTCAGTGGAGCAGTCTAAAGAAGGGTCCAAAAAAAAGGGGACAATAGTGGCCAGTTTTCTCCACCCCCTCTGACCTGCTGACCCCCACACCCTCATCTCCATAACACTGGCCAGGCCTTTTGGGGAGACTGACTGAGATTGAAACCTTTATTAAAGCATGTGTGCACATGCATGTGTGCATCTGTGAGTGTTAGGGTAACCCCTTCACAGCTGCCTGTGATTGTGTTCAGGCTCCCCTCCTCTCTCGCTGGGTGCACCTCAATCTTCAGGAAGCATACAAGATCCCAGTAATTCAGACAAGACCCCCTTTTAGCTAATCCACCATGCTACAATTTGAGTGAATTAGACCACAGCCGGGCTGGAGTAGAGGTGGGTGGGTGACGTCTCTATCAGTGGTGGATTTAAGGTAATCCTGCAGGGCTCTGTCCTGCTGAAGGTACAATTATGAGCCTGAGGTGTTGGTCACATCACAGCATGGATCTGTACACCTAATCCCTTCCTAATACACTTTCCTATAGGGAGTTTTATCGGATGTGTAACCCACGGGCCTAGACATAAGTTGCCCTCTTTATAAGGGTTATATCTTATATAGAGATGTTATTTGCATCCATGGCGGTTATTTTATTACTTTGGAAACAATAATGGTACGGTTTGAAACATCTATGTGAAATCTGAGTCGACTGGTGCACATAAGTTAACAAGAGATGACACTGATTTATCTAGTTGATTGATCACGAGGCCTACACTCACAGGAAGCAATTTCTTACTGATGTCTAGCATAAAGTAAGTGAAATTATATCATAATCTTGGGGCAAATCAAGAATATTATTGTAAGGCAACATTTTGGTCCATTCTCCAGATTTAATGAGATTGTGGCTTAATGGAAGATCAGGTCCTTTCTGTTGGCCCTCCCCCCTGTAATTACAGACTGGCCACCAAACCCATGTGTTGTCCTCGCCCCAATTACAGAATATTGCTTATTGATTCAATCTAAAGGTTTGAGGCTTGACAAACCATTTGCAAAGAAAGTGTCAGGCATCAAGTCCGATCCAATCAACAAAAGCATTTTAGCGTACACAGCTGACACATACTTCAGATCAATTGGCATAATTAATAATACAATAATATCTTTTTTTATATATATATATGTATTTTTTTGTTTTAACAGTTTCAATAGAAAAAGTAGGGTTAATGAAATGGATACTCTCATTTTGTTTTGAGACAATAGGAAGCAATAATACAGGGACCTCTAAGAGACATGACAAACCCAACATGTGTTTCCCGAATTCAGTCGGAAATTGCGGGTGTTTACATCACTTTGAACTTGGCATATGCCAGCTAATAACAATTAGCTCTTAAACAAAAGAAATGTCTGGCCTCCCTGCTAGCTCTCAGAGGGGTGCTAATGCAGCACACTGATAAAGAGCTTGTGGCAGTCATAGCTCGGCATAGTTTAACTCCCATTATTAGGACAAAAGAAGGAGTTCGAGGCCACTTCGTTGCACTGAGCCCAGCGAGTTTCCTTTTTCTCCCAGCTCCTTTACAATTCCACCCCCAAGGTTTGTATTCAGCCATTGTTTGTGTTGCAGCTCCTGCTGCAGTCATTGACATAATGGATGAAGGAGGGGAGGGAAAGGAATTTGTGAACGTGCATATGCATTAAGAATTTTCTTCAAAGGCTTGTAACACATTTAGTAAGCCAAGTCTAAAAGACCAAACCAACTTACTCTTCTGAGAGAGGACCATACAGGAATTATAACACTCCTAATATCAACATGCACTTTGCATATCGAGGCTCAGAGGTTCTATAATGTAGCATAATATATCATTCTTTAAACTTTATATAAACTTTATTGAACACCTGAAATACAATCATTTTAAATACTCTAAAATTCGGCAAATGAAATATGTATAATTTAATCATGTTTACTACATTGAAAAATATTAGAATTGTCTTTATTAAATTTTTTTTTAATCTAGATCTAATATAATCTAAAAAGGCCAAAATCTTTTAATCATCACTCTAATCAAGGATCTTGTACCACACCACATATTTATCTTTTACAGTTAATATTTCTGCTGTCTCTGAGTTTTTATATGTTTTATGAGACCTATCATCGAGAATTACCAGTTAACATGTTAAAATAAGTAAACTAATGTTAACCTTTGTTAAACATAGTAAAACTACAGATTTTCAAAAACTTTTATATGTAGACAAATGTATTGGGTATGTAATGAAAAATAAATATGATACAATTACAAACTTAACACAATATTGAAAAGGCATTCTAGTATAAGTAATGGAGAAGTAAAATCGCAAAACCTCCACCCTTGTTAGTTTTGCCCATCAGGCTGATTTTACTTAAAATAGGGGAAAAAATAAAAAAAGAATAAAAAAAAAAGAATAAAAAAAAAAAGAATAAAAAGATTTGCTTAGGTCTGCATTGATTGGTGTCCCATCCCATCCCCCTAGACAAGGACCTTAACTGGGTGTGGACAGTTTAGTGCAAGGTCTTGCCCGCAAAATAGTACTGAAGTTCAGGGCCAATCTCAAGTGGAGACAACGAACTAAATAATAGAGAGATAGGCTGAGGGGACTGGACACTGGCTGTTCGTAACAAGCCCCCACTTCTACCATTCACTTATACTCAACTCTCTCATGACCCTTTAGGGCATGGGGGGGGGATGATCTGAGGGGTGGGGATGGGTGGTGATGGGTGGAAGACTCCTACTGGGCTGGACATCACTAACAATAACACCAGCATCTCATTTTCACTATTCTTTTACTGCCTTTAAAAAGAAATTCCTAGTCAGAACCGAAGACTTAATTATGTAGATTGACTAGTCGGTTGTGTCTGAAGAAAACGTAAAATATCACTTTAATACCTTATACCAAAAAATTTCTATTATATACAAATAAGGATTGTACAAAAAAAACATTATATTTTTCAAGAAAATAGCTACAGTATTTATTATTAAAAGTCCCTTTGGTGTAGTACTAGACGGATGCATGCAAGTACTGCAGTGCTTACATTTTAGAACCTTAAGACAGTGTGATGTGTTTATATGTACGCACTGCTTATGACATAACCTCCCGTCCCCACAAGGCACTGCTGAATTACATTATCCAAGAGTAGGCAGGTGGGGTTGGGACGGGGGTCGGGAGGCAGCGCTGCACAGCTGAGCAAGGCTTTCTGCATCTGCTGACTGTGACACATCACCACAGAGAGAATGAGCATGGTAATAAAAATGTGACTGTGGCAAAGAAGGTAGATCATGTGTCCATGGTAACGATAAATCAGTATCATAAGTATTTGATAGGCCTTGATACCAACGTCAAGCATAGTATAAGCAATGCCAGAACTAAAATAAAATTGTGGGGGAAAAAACCTTTTGGGCCTTTGAAACTTATCATCATCATTATTATTATTATTATTATTATTATTATAACTTTACAAGGGGCTCATATACATTTACCCCATTTATTGTCATAATGTACAGTAACATCAGTAAAGTGCAGACCTACTGAGGTACTAAATAAAGAAGCTATGTGACTATTTTGTTGTTGGTAAATGTTTTTGCTGTTACTATAATGATGATTCAACCCATGCGTTAAAGCAGGTGCTTGTTTACGAGGACCAGTTGTCGGGGCTGTGATGTGCATAATGTGCATACCAGGTTGGGGGTTACTTGTGTCCAGAAGCCTCAGATCCCTACTTCACATTTTTGTAGTGCAAGTTCAAGAGCAGACCTCAACAACAGCTGGTACTAAAGCAATGGCTATCTCCCTGGGTCACTTCGGGGCATACGTGTGGACGGGAGTCTGGGGACGACCCTGTGAAAAGAAAAGCAAATGAAGGAAAGAGCCATAGCGTAAAGGTTGACACTTGGGTTAGCGAGTGGCATGGGAAAGTCACCTCCAAGTCAGATTGAAAGGAAAATGGGGTCTGTGGTGGGGGTATGGAGGAGAGGGGGGTCTGCATAAGTAGGGGGCAGATGGCCCAATCTGAGTGAAGCACTGATGGCTCCTGATGGTTGATTGCAGCTTTTTTTTTTTTTTTTTTTTAGCAAGTTGGAAAAAGGTAATTGTCACTGCTATTGTCATCAGGGTGGGCTTACTCAAAAGTGGCTGCTTTAACTTGACCTCGTAACCCTCGCTACTCTTTGGGCCTGTTTTTGTCTTTGTCCAGACCCTTTTTTGGTTCAGTGGCCACATGGCATTTGGCCTTATTGTTGTAGCCAGGCTTAGTTGGCTGATGATGATACAGAGCTAAAGGGGATGTTGAGAATATAACACCTCAATCTGGCAACCTCGTTTAGGAACGAGGTTGGTGTAGAATCATACTTTATATATATATATATATATATATATATATATATATATATATATATATATACCCTTTGCAAAGAAAAAAAATACTTTCCTGTGGTATGTTTTCTGAGATAAAAAAAATATTATCTCAGAATCAGAAAGAATTTTTTGGCCAAGTAAGAGTTCACTTTCAATGATTTCGACTTGGTTGTTGTTCCATTAACAAAGAGAGGAATTAAATAAACCGCTCAAAGGAAGTTATTGTCTGATTGTTTGGTAGATTATTTTATTTTCATAGTTTCATAGATAGACGTATCATCTTTTTATTATTGCACTACATTTTCCATTGTAATTAATGTCATCAAACGACACACTTATCATTTAGTACAGTATAATCACCTGACCATATTCAGGTTATACATACTTTGTAACCTTACTGTATTATAAAGTCCTACCTGAGCTAAACACGAATGAGCAGTAGAACCCCATAATACCATTGTCAAGGTCTAACCATCTCTCTGTTTCTCTCATGATCAGGTGTATGTCATGGCTTAGAGCTGGCCTTTCTGCTGCAGCCCAGCGATGTGATTGCTGTAAGGGAGAGACCACTCATGCTACACTGCCGGGTGGAGGGCCAGGAACCCATCGCTGTGACGTGGCTTAAGAATGGGAGACCGGTCCCTACAGGAGTTGGCACACGAGCCACAGTTATGTCCAATGGCACCCTGCTGATCCAAAGCTTTCAGAAGAAAAGAGATGGAGATTCCACTGATGCTGGAGAATACCACTGTGCTGCCCAGAACCGTTACGGCATGCTGGTCAGCCGGAAGGCCCGTGTTCAGCTGGCATGTAAGTGAGACAGCTAAGTATGCCATTATCATACACTCACAGAAATAAAAGGAACTAAACTGTGCCTTTCCGTGCTTGCTGGGGTTGTGACCCCTAAAGTGAACAATTTTTTTTTCCTTAATCTAAAAATGTCCAAGTAAAGTACATTTTAAAGCTTTAATTGTTCAATAGATCTTCCCTTGATGTTACCACCTTAATGTCGATGAAATTTTTTGTGTGTGACTTTGTGTGATTGTGTGACTATAAACAACCCTTTGCACACCCTTCGTGAGCATGACACCTAATTAGTAAATTTCCACAATAGAATCTTCTACCAAAATATAGGGCAGATTTTAGTTCTGGGTCTGTGGTTCCAGGAACTGTTTTTTCCAGGAACTTTTCTGCAGCTCAGGTACTGTCGATGTGGCATTTAGCATAATGATCGTCACAGACTTAAACCCAAACCTCACAAACTTAAGCCTACTGTAAAGGCATTTATCTAAGAAGCAATTCCTAAAGCTTTATAAATTAGATTCAGCATTACCAAAAGATGCTTTATTTAAGTGCAAAGATAAAAATGTCAGTAAATGGTTTATTTTGTTATATTAGTATTTGTATTTAGGCAAAAGATCAACTTTAATTATAACTTCCTCAGCATCCCTAGTGTCGTATAGGCTATTACATCTTAAGTTTTGTTTAACCAAGTAATTGTGTTATATTATATTATATACAGTACAGATCAAAAGTTTGGATGCACCTTCTCATTCAAAGAGGTTGAATTTGTATTATGGCAAGAAAAAAGCAGCTAAGTAAAGAAAAACGAGTGGCCATCACTACTTTAAGAAATGAAGGTCAGTCAGTCCGAAAAACTGGGAAAACTTTGAAAGTGTCCCCAAGTGCAGTCACAAAAACCATCAAGCGCTACAAAGAAACTGGCTGACATGCGGACCGGCCCAGGGAAGGAAGACCAAGAGTCAAATCTGCTGCGGAGGAGAAGTTCATCCGAGTCACCAGTCTCAGAAATCGGCGGTTAACAGCAGCTCAGATCAGAGAGCAGGTCAATGGCACACAGAGTTCTAGCAGCAGACACATCTCTAGAACAACTGTTAAGAGGAGACTGTGTGAATCAGGCCTTCATGCTAGAATATCTGCTAGGAAACCACTGCTAAGGACAGGCAACAAGCAGAAGAGACGCATTTGGGCTAAAGAACACAAGAAAGAACACAATAAAGAAAACTCGCTGAATGAGAAGGTGTGTCCAAACTTTTGCTCTGTGCTGTATATAACATGTTGTAACAACTATAACACAATGACTCTATTATAATGCTCTTATGTTGCTTTTTTTTTCCTAAGAAGAACGTTCCGCTTTATCAAATCCCCTTTTATTAATTATGCAAATATGCAAATGTTTCACTCTACATGAAAAATAACAAGTTTGGTTGATTATGCAATGACAAAGTAAAAGGAAACACATGCAGTTAAATTGATAGTGAAATCTTGATTTCTTTATTTGTGACTATTTTAAGTATAAAACTTTATAATATTTCTAACAATGACACTGACCTGTCTGTCTGTCCCATACAGCTCTTCCTAAGTTTCACACTCATCCAGAGTCCATGACTGTGGACGAGGGAGGAGTGGCACGTTTTCAGTGCCAAGTGAACAGTATTCCTGAGGCCAGCATCACCTGGGAGAAAGATCGTATGGCCATCAGCACATCCAATGAAAGGTAATATAGAGATTCATATACTTGGACCAATATCATATGTTCCCCCACGTTTTCTTTATCTCACTGTCTGTCCAATCCAGGTACACACTTCTCCCCATGGGCATCCTGCAAATCACTGGGGTGAAGAAGTCAGACGCTGGAGTTTTTCGCTGTGTTGCCACCAACATCGCTAACATTCGCTACAGTCACGAAGCCCTGCTCAACGTCACTGGTCAGGGAGCACATCCTAAACACGTTTAAAACGAGACAGAAATCCTATTAGGAAAAATACCATAGTAAATATGTAGCGCAGGAATTTTGACATCATGACATTTCAGCTAATCACTCGGTTTGAGCTTTGTATCGTTCATAAAATAATAATCATAGATCTATGTTGAACAATCGGATGCCAATTGACAATATGAAGCTGAACACAAATAATAAATCATACAGCACACTTGTAATACAGTAATTGTTTGAAATGTCATGATTTTTCTATTGTCCTGTTTATGCCATAGTTGATTTTGTTTGCTCTGAACGCTCCACTTTACTCTCAGGTGGAGCTCCACGCATCTACAAGGAACCAGTCATCCTGTCTGGACCCCAGAACCTCACCATCACTGTCCATCAGACAGCCATTTTGGAATGTATTGCTACAGGAAACCCCAGACCTATTGTGTCTTGGAGCAGACAGGGTTAGAACCTTCAGAATTTCATCAAAACAAGCATGATCTTATAAAATAACGCTACCATTATCTTGCTCAAACACCTCTGGGCATTTCACTTTAGAAATCGATGTTTTTAAAATAGCATTGCTCTTAATTTAGCGGTACATACTACATGTAGATTTCAGCTGTATGGTCCTATAATTTTACTATGTTTCTGTGTGTTTGCCTGGGGGTGATCTTCAGATGGCAGATCCATAGGTGTGGAAGGAATCCAGGTCCTGGGCACGGGGAACCTGATGATCTCTGACGTGTCCCTGCAGCACTCTGGAGTTTATGTGTGTGCCGCCAACCGTCCTGGTACAAGGATGCGACGTACAGCACTCGGCAGGCTAGTAGTTCAAGGTAAGCTAGGTAGACCCAAAAAGCTACCATTTAATGTGTCACAATCATGAATTTAAATGATATACAATTTAATTCAGATGCTGAGGCCTCTAATATGGCGATTCACATCCATGTCCAAGATACCTCCATGTGATTTTTTCCCCCCATACTGGGAGGTGCCCTGGCAATTTTGTGGACTATATTAAAATATAAAGTCATCCCAGTAAAAATATTCAGGTTAGCATTTCTTATTAACATCTATTGGGTCAGGTATGTGTTTACATTGAGCAAGTAGCTTATTTTAAAATAGACTATTAAATCCGCCACATAATTCTTCATAACATCGCTTTTACACAACACTTAGATTTCACTTATGGTGCAGGTTGAACTTCAGGCACATCAGTACTGCCAAAGTTTAGTTAAATTCTGTCCAGTGGTCAATTTAAGGCGCGTCCACAGTTTGACGCATGTGCAGTACGCTGGCACATAACTTCACTTCTACTCATCGTTTTGAATTCATTTATGGCACAGGTTTAACTTTAGGCAAATACTGAAGTACTGGTAAATTAAATTGGTTTAATTAAGTTCTGTCCAGCCAGTTTTGTGTGATGCTGTGACAAAATCTGGCTTGGCAGACAGACAAAGAGACAGACAGGCATACAGATGGAAAAGTTTCTGAGGTTGGTTTCTGGTCCTTCAATATATAACAGTATATAACGTAACGATATCAAGATGCCAAAACCTTTATTTCATTTATTTAGATGTAGTTGTGAGAAAATGACATGTTTACATACAGTATGAGGATCTAAAGACAAGTATTATTGTTGTTGATTGAACTCACTGCTTGTTGATAAGGTATTGGACTGTTTAATCCTAGAAAGTCAGGCAGTGATTTTCTGTTAACTCTTAACTCTTTTTCAGTTAGTTCCTAGACTAATTCAATATCAGTGAAGCATGGCTGTGAGATATGGATGCCTGAGTATCTAAATTACCAGACATGAAACCTGACTCATGCTTAGTGTTTTTTTTTTTTTTCCTGAAAGCTGATTGGCCAGGATAGGGTGAGAAGCTGATATTCAGTCCTTCTCAACAATCATTTAGCCCTAATGAGAAGGAAATGGTGTCTTCCTACTTTTTAATGTAAACTGTGATACCCTGCCTGGCACTTTTTTGGGAATTGAGCACTGTAGCTACTTTTTAGCTGGACTTTAGGGTGCAGGGGTGCAGAGTGGGTAATGATGCCTGCCGTAAGTAGCCTCGAGCTGATATCGCTCATCAATCATCCTGCCACTGTCTATATCCTTAGCCTGCTCATATTTCTCTATGACATTACCCTCACTAATTGGATGTCCGCAGGGTAACCGGACACACAACATAGCCGTAAATGGTCATAAATCGTATATTGTGTTCAATTTAGTTAAAAGTGAGATGTAATTGTAAACCAACACTTTTTTTAAATCTGAAATTAAAAACCTCTATGCATTCGATTAGTCATGAAATATTATATTTGCCATCCTGAAGCTCCAGCACAGCATTTTATAAAAACCGGCCAAGTGTAATAATGTTCAGTAAGACTAAAACATTATAAAGTAAAAAGGATCTACACTCCAAACTCTTCCTGCTTACTAATGAAAGTGTGACTCTGTTTGTGGAGAGAAATTCACTGCGCTTAAAATAGTAGTCTATTAGTTTATTTCTAATAAAATTAGTCTTTGTCTGTGCTAAATCTTTGCACCAGCTGTGTTTTATTTTCCAATCTATAACCCAGCGTCCATTCTTAATGTGATCAATCACTATCTGCCTTATACAGAAGGTTTGGCGGTGCAGCCATGGGGATTAATCTTTAATATATTCATTAATTTATTGATTAAATTTTTGGTAAGAGCAGAACAATGAGTTTTACTGGTTTCAACCAAAATAAAACTTATCATTTGCGTTTCCAGATTTGCTACTTATAAAAGTATTCAGAATATATGATGTTGCCTAGTTTTTCAAATATAATAATATCATTTTCTAGCAGTCCTGAAATAATGATCTGTTAATGTTAAATGCACACTAGGCAGATTCACATCCACTCTTCCTGTTTAAGATTTAATATTGTATGCATTCTATTATATTACATGTTTTGAAGCCAAGTTCAGGTTGATTTCTAGCATGATTGAAAATTAGACATTAATTAAAGATATCTATTCTTTCACAAAGCTTGGTCTCTCACGCTCTTACACTTCCCTGTGTACTTGACCCTTTTTGGTCTGGACAAAAGTCCTGGTCCAAACATATGCCCACATGGAAATGTATAATGAAGAATAGTCTGTAGGGTGAATCACACCAGAACCGTGTGTTTGTGTGTTTAGTGTGAAGAGCCATCACCTCTAACCTCTAACCTATCAGTCCTCACCTTTGACACTGACCCAGTGGCAGTTATAGAGAGGCAGGGGTGGGGTGGAGCCTGGTCTGACAGACAGCCGATGAGGGGTGGAGTCCAGCAGAATTTATGACTCCCAAATGAGAAGGGGTGACCATCATCCAATGCCCCTGCCCCCAAGTTTACCACCACCGTAGCAGTGGGGTTGGTCGTTATTGTCACAGCTGGGAATCAGCCGAGGAAGACGAGGTTCAAGGTGCCGGGAGGCCTGTGGCTTTGTGTGACAGATTCTTTGATATTCAGCTCTTTTATATTTGAGGGGGAAAATTTTCATATGAAATATTGGAGTAAAGTCATGAACTGGCTTTATAATGCAGATTCCACAGCTGCCAGATCAATAGGTTCCCTCTAAAAATATCATTTTTATATGCGAACTCTTGAGATAAACAATGAAGTATGGCTTATGACGGTGCCATGCAAAAGAGATACAAAGCTAAAAATATACAGTAATTTGTTCAGTTTGAACCTTTTCCATACTATACCATGGCTCTGTTTCAAAACTTCATTCTTTTTAATGTATTGTCGTTTGTGAGGGATCTTAGAAAATGATATACTAATTTATGAAATCAATCTCAAAGCCATCAACAAATATATAGAAACGGTTTGAAGGTCATCACTGAGTCCTTGCACACAAAAAGCTGATCAATACTCATCTAAAGATTGGTTGATTTGAAAGGCAAGTGAAGCAGTTTGGTCTCAGCTCTAAAGATACAACTGATAAGGCGTAAGAACGGGTAACCGGCCCCAAAGGGCTCTTTAACAGGGTTTCTTTTTGCTTGCTTGCTTGCTTGCTTGTTTGTTTGTTTGTTTGTTTGTTTGTTTGTTTGTTTGTTTGTTTGTTTGTTTGTTTGTTTGTACACAGGATTTGCTTTCAGATGTAACTCAAATTCAGACCTAGAATGGATTACAAATTACAAAAGAAATGATATAACACCTGAAATCAAGAGTCATTTCACAGCCGTGCAAACATCTTATAATACTTGATTAAGTATTGGTATGAACAGAAGAAAAGTGATTAGATGAAATGGGTGGGGTCAAGCGAGAGATCCGTGTCTCTTATAATCACCTGAAGCCTTGATTTCCACTAGCACAAAATGTGACAAAGTTGTTTCATTTAAAACTTACTGCAGAGAATTCTTGAGTTGCCTTGCCGCTATATTAGTTTTAATTGTAAGCAAGTTTAGGCAATCAATGATATATTTAATCACAAATTTTCTCACAATTTTGTGGACATAACCAATCAACTCGGACACACAACTATACTTTTTGCCTTTAGGGTGTTTGTGCGTCCGGCTGATCTATATTTTTGTCTATAGTCTTACAAAACAGGCTCCACTGAAAGAACTGATAAATGGTCCTCTATTAAAATAGGCTGTTCTTTGACCCTTGACCTTTCACACCTCCATGGACACCCACAAAACCTCTTCCCAGGGTTGGAGAGTCATGGACCTTCTGTAGGGGGTTGGAAGCCTGGTGGGGGGGTTTAGCCTAAGCTAGTGTCAAGAGGTTAATAAGATGCAAGTTTCAGGGGTGCGCAGAGCTCTGTATATGCACGTCTATTGTGAGGCCATTGAGGGGGCGTCATGCGGAACGGTGAGCCCACATCTGCCCCGCTGTGCAGACGGACGATCCGCGAGCGTCACTCTGGGAGACGGAGCAAATCAAGATGATTTAGGTTCAAGATCAAATATTTAAAGCTGACTTTAAAACTCTATTAAATTGATTAATCTTGTATGTTTGTAGTTCCCTCTTGTCAAAATGAGATGTTTTGTTGTCTTAACACAAACCTGATTTTAATACCGGGTGAATTCTGCAAATATGATGTCATTGTCAAAGTCCTTGTTAAGGCACTGGGGTGAAAGCAGAAAACAAGAGCACCACACTAATGCCTGCTGCTTATTCATCTAGATTAGTCATATTTAGGTCATTGTGTTTTCTTTTTATTTCTTATTTTATTCATTTATTTGTCCATGTACATTTACAGTGTAGTTTCAAAGAACTTGGCTAGTGTAATTTTAACATATCCTGTCTGTGCATTTCAATGAGTATTAACAATGCAGTTATAGCCATTTTTTAATCACACTATTATTTATTCTCTGTATATTGTCCCTTTTCTCTAAACCATGTTTTATTAATATTATTATTATTTATCTCATCTTTATGCTATCTGCTTGCCTGCGCAGCTCCTCCTGAATTCATCCAGTGGCCGCAGTCTGTCTCTAAACCAATAGGGGGCAGTGCAGTTTTCACATGTGTAGCTCAAGGAGTTCCTGAACCTCATCTCATCTGGCTAAAGAATGGCAAGATCCTCACACCTGGAGACAATGTCAAACTCACCAACAACAACAGGTGCACATTGACTTGCTGTTAACACAGAGAAACAAAGACTTTATTTTTTTCATAATTAGATAAACCTAAGATTCGTATTTATTTGAAACTATTGTCAATATGTTAATTTATGTTCTAAAGATAATTCCTGTGTGTCACCTCAAGATGTCAGTCTCTACTTGTTTCATGTAGTTGGTAATGCATTGAGCTGATATTCATTTCTTTAATAAGTTAAGTCATCATCATTATTATTATTATTATTATTATTATTATTATTATTATTATTATTGGTCATAAATTGATTAAAAGTTGACCAATAATGATGTTTAAGGTGACATTTCCCACTCAAAATAATTTTAAAAAATGCATTAAAGTAGACCTTTTAAAAAATAATGGCACACATATACCCTTTTCTTGCTGCTTATCTCTGTAAAACATCCTCCAGTACCCTGGCAGTGACTCGCATCACGTCTGAAGATGAAGCCATCTACCAGTGCATAGCTGAGAACAGCGCTGGCACAAATCAGGCAAGTGCTCGGCTGGCTGTGTCTCTGGCCACAGAGCTGCCTGACTCTCCTCAGGACCTGAAGGCGACACCTCTGTCCAAGAACACTCTGCAGCTGTCCTGGACTCAGCCTCCGATAGAGGTGACTGATAGCATCATCGGATATGTGCTGCACATCCGCAAAACGGGCGGTAAGCAATTTTGCCATATTGTCAGTGAGTTTACTGCCACATTTCTCGAAACATCAAAATCCAATTTCCATGCATGTATTCGATGATTTATTAATTACAGAACCAGACAATAAAGAACTTCAGGAGGCTGTGAGCAAGACAACCTTCCAGCATGATCTCACCAACCTGGAGCCAGCCACCACCTATTCCGTCTACCTGAAGGCCTACTCCCCTGTTGGTGCGAGCCAGAAATCCAGCACTGTGGTTGCTACAACACTAGGGGGCGGTATGTACCTGTTTGCTATGTATGCCAAAAGCCCTAAAACCTTGTTGCAATGTTTGATTACATTTTACTTATTTGCAAAGACTATAGCCTTACTTCATTACTTTTGAAACATGTGAAATTTTCTTAGATTTTATTATTATTATTTTTTTTCAAATTAATGAATGTATAAATCTGCACAAGTCATTAATGAATCCATACATAAATGTGCAAATGCTTGAGCATCTGGTTTACTGATGCATCAATTCTGCTTGGAGCTTTTTGCATTTGTGACTCAGTTTCCGCTGTTGGATGGTCCCACACGGATGCCCCAAAGATTTTTCTTTCCCCCAGCATAATGTTTTAGCAGAACTGGAGAAAGGCACTTCTAACATAGATGATGTTCTGAACATGTGCTTTATTACTGCTCTTTGTTTTTAGTTCCTACTCCACCTGCATTCTTCACTAAAGTGGTGAACATCACATCTGTGCAAGTCCTTTGGGAGTTGCCGAACAAGCCGGGTAAAGTCGAGGGTTTCCGACTATCCTACCGCCGAGTCCCTCATGGAGATTTTCAGGGCCCAGTTCAGATGTCATGCCACACTAATGTCCACACCATTGCACACCTCGGTAAGTGTGAAACGACGTAGGCAAATATGGACCTACTTGTGCGTGCACAGTACTGTATGTATGTGTAAATATACTGTAAGCTATTTTACTAGTAGTAAGCTAATTTTAAGCTACAAATATGTGATTTTGTTTGTAATGTGACAGTGCAAGAGTTGCATAGTGATTGCAGCCTTTTATACATACTCTCCCAATTTACATTCATCAAATTCCATTTCAGCAATATTTATTTAAGCATAAACAGTATAAGGATCAAAGAAGTGACACTTCCAATAAAGCAGATCACCAGGAGGAATGATGCTGAACCAATTATAATGTTTATAGTCCAACCAACCGCTTGATTAAAATGATTTGCAAGGGTAGCTGTAGCAGTAATAAACCTGTCTTTCACAGAATTAATATATATATAATATATATATATATATATATATATATATATATATATATATATATATATATATATATATATTATTTAGTGTTTTTCATCTATGCCACGCTAATTGCAGAAAGTAAATGTCTTGTGGTGGATTATTAAGTCACTCGTGATAAGTGTGTCTGTCAATTGACATAAATGCTAATTTATAAGGGCAATTCCATGCATACAGTAGGTCAACCTACTGTTGTTCCTAGGGTTATTACCGAACCATACTGATACACGAGTAATACTAGGCAATTAGATTTGCTTAGACTAACAAAAATTTACTTGTAAATCAAACATATTGCACAAAATTATAATAACTTATCTGCCTTTAAGTGTGTGTGTGTGTGTGAAATACTTTATCATATCATTCTTATCATGCCAACTATGAGACATGACATAATGCATTGATTTTGATATTTAAAAATATATAATATAAAGATATTTAAAATATTTAAAAGAGTAGTTTATATATTTTTCTTAAATCCTGACCAGACATCACTGGTCTATTTTTCTATTATGCCCTTAAATTGAAGCAATCTGTACTTGTCATTATATTAAATTACTTAGCAAAAACAAATCCTGATAAGAATGCCACTGAGCATGATATATTTCAGGTGCATATTTAGAAAACAAACAAACAAATCATGAAGTTAAGACAAATGAAAGAATTTGGGTAACAGCGTTAAAAAAAATACCTATAAATGGAGGAAGTGATGTAAGATGATCTTAGTACAGACAGTTTCAGGATGTGAAATAATGATTGAGTGAAACAAGGAATAAACCTCTTGCATAAATACAGTCCTGATCAATAGATTTTTGTGTGCCTCACAATCACACTAAATATGTCTCTGTGAGTTTTGGCATCTTTGTGGAGGTCTGCGTGATTAATGTTTTTATGATGGCGCATTAGATCCTGGCGCTGTGTATGAAGTCAAACTGGTGGCCTACAATGGCAACGGAGAGAGCGATTGCTCCAAGCGCTTGGTGTCACTGGCAGAGGATGGAACCACTGCTAAAGCCAGTTCCGGTAAGGGTGCAATGATTGTATGTTTTTGGTGTTTGCTTTTCATATGACCCACTATATTCATTTTTGGATACCTATTTGGGGACAACGTGATAATGCAAACCGACTTGTGGTTTTGTTTTCTGCAGGAGAGGAGAGCAGGTGCAACTGTAGGGAAACTGAAGGCTCACTAGCAGGAATGGTTATTGGAATCCACATTGGCATGGCCTGCATCATCTTCTGTGTGCTGTTCCTGATGTTTGGATACCGCCGCAGGTAAGATTTCTTCATAAAAATATATTTTAAAAAAGAATACAATTTAGATATTTTACGTTCATGAGTGGAAGAATTGAAATCTTGGGTGTCTTTAGTTTCCTCTGCAGAAAGGGGACTCAGGACAAATGGTCTGTCCCCAAAGGTGAGGATGGAGGACATCATGCTCAGAGCAATGGCATTTCTAAAAACGGGGCACCACGTAGCCATGCCATCGAACTTGTGCCTCAGGTAAGACTTATTACTTAGAAAGATTTGTGCTGTTTTTCACACAATAGAGAAATATTGTATTATTACTTTCAGGAATTTCCCTCTGTGTCTAATTCGCCACCGTCTGTAGTCGTTATGCCAAAGAAAGATGAACTAAAACTGTAAAAATATGTAATGAGACTTACTTGAAAGGTTTGATCTACTTGTTTGAAATATTATGTTTGTATCAGATTAGGAGAAGGAATTAGAGTGAATTTTACCACTTTGCTTAATAAAAGCTCTCAGCATTTTGTACTTAGAGTTCATCAAGATTTGGTGAAGTGATGTGACATGGCGATATCTTGCAGCTTTAGAGAATTGCAGAGAAACAAGATTAAAGGTTGCAAGATTAAGGAACTGCTGATGAGGCAATGATGAGGTGGCTGAGTCTCACTGACTTCTCTTTTTGCTCTTTGTTCCAGGGTCAAAGCCAAGCTATTCCTACGCAGTGCCAAGTTCTTATAGAGCAGCACTCATCTGCTTTGCCTGGCACAGATGCAGGCACTGGCTAGCACTGGCTGAAAACTCACTCAGCCTCCCTGTGGTTCCTCTATCCAGTCTGCCAACCAGAGCCCCCAATGATCCCTTTTAAATTTACATGTCCAATTTGTTTTAAAAAAATAATAATAATAATAATAAAAAGACTGCTGCTATAATGAATAAGGGCTTAACTGGTCCTGCCATGGGGCCTCAAAACAACAATGGTACTGAACATTTAGTCTCAATTAATACAAGACTTTTCTAATCCTAATTCACCTGTTTTTGGAACAAAGCTTTAATGCTTTTATTCTTGTGTTTCGTAAAGTTTTAATACCAGAGGACTTTCTGCTTAAACCAAAATTAATTCTAGCAATGGTGTCCTCTGGTAATAAGATATTCTTATCTTGTACTATACAAACTAATGCCTCATAAAAATGTACCAGACATGCTAGAGGCAGTTGTTTCTACAGAGCATGCCAAATAGGCTAGCCACATCATGACTAGCTATATCTTTTAGTTTTTCTATGTTAGTTCGGTAATACCAATAATAATAATAATAATAATAATAATAATAATAATAATAATAATAATAATAATAATATATTGCCTTGTGATTATATAAGACGTGCTTGCTATACACCATATCTGCCTTGAGGCAGACTGAGATGGAGGAACCATAAAGGCTGTCCCTTTTCTATACCGTTCCCTTTTCCTATTTCCACTATTAACCCACCAAAAAGCTGAATACCTCCAAAGATAGCTACCTCAGAATGTCTGAGCCATTGTTGCTCTTGTTAGCCTGCTGCTGTTTGAGCAAGCCTACCTCAGCCAAAAAAAAAAAAAAAAAACAAGATTCTGGGTTTGTCATATTTCTTGGAGTAAGAATGCTGACCTAGGATCCATTTTGAATTTGAAAACTGTGATCCAGTCAGCATTCTGACTCTTGATCTATGGGCTGCCCCCATTTCATTTTCTCTGTGTGCCCATGCCAGTGCCTGCTCCAGCACCCTCCAGTGCCCACCTGGTTACTGCCATGAAGAGTGTGACCCTGGTTTGACTCTACTTCGCTGCTGCCTTTAACCCAAACTTCGCCTTAGTGGACCAAAGCGACTGATTGTCTCACCACATTTCAAATGAGCACAAAGTATATCCGTGGTGGAACAGAAGCCCAAACACGTTCATGCATTTTCTTTTGCCTTCATGCTGCTGCACAGTGTGTATAAAGTCACATTGAATTGCCTGATTCAAATTCAAAACTTGAATGAAGGACTCCTGTCTCTTTGTACTAACCTCCAAAGAAAAAGACAAAGAGATAAAGTAAACACAGACAGGAGTCTCATTCCAAAGTGCTTCAACTCAACATAAGAGATTTCAGCTGAAGAGTGCTTCATGGAAAGTAAAGACCTTGCTCATTGCCTTTCGCCTAATGGGAAATGATGTTTTGATCTTCCTGTGGAGTAGCACTTCTTACAGCTACAAAACCAAAAGCTCATTTCATCTAAACCCCATTCTTCTGAAACATGCTGCCTGGAGACTACAGGATGTGCACCAAAGCTGACCTGACACTTAATAGATTGTTATCCAAACCGAGCCAGAAGGTCGACTTTTTAGATGCCAAATCGGTAGCCATGGGATCGCAGAGGTGGCGAGGTAACAGCTGACAAGGTTTTGAGCTCAATGAGAGGATGCAGGACCTATAGATGCTCTCCTCTTAGGACAAATGGGCACGGCACCAGATTCCAAAAAAGCTTTTTTGATATGAAAAAAAGAAAACATGCTTTATGATATGATACCCAAAGATGTAAAAATGAAAATGGCTTTTGTTTTGTTCTGTTCATCCAACCTTGTTTAAGAGATACACATCCACCATTGTGTTCCGGTTATGAAAGGAAGTCATCATGAAAGTGCTTTAATTGAAGCAAACCAAAAGCTTCATACCATTACTTTTGCCTTTATGAGGATGTGTGAATACGCCTTGCTTGACAGTCAGTCGTCAGTGACATCCTCATTCAGACTTCCTTGACTGACACGGAACTGTCACCATTTTTGAATATACATTTTAAAGAATAACCAAAATGAAAATGGGATATATTTTCAAGGAGATTTTTCTATGTTGATATCGGAGAAAATGTTGTGTCTTCATTTTATGATAGAAATGAAATTGCCAAATATGTAGACTAATAATAACGTAACCAAATAACTTGTACTTATTTTAACATTCATAGTCTTTTATCTTTTATAACACAAACTTAACCAAAGCACAGAATCATGCATGCATGTGGTATGTATGTACAAATGTGTTCTCTGTGATTGGATAACAGTCAGGTAAACCTTGGGCCAGTAATGGTTGTATTTTATTTTACAAAACAGATTCAAGGGGAATTCTATGTTTTTACTGTAACATAGAGTATAAATGGAACCAAAGAACTTGACTTTTTATCATAAACTATCTAGAAAATGACTGATATTTTTTTTGCAAAACTTTACATATTGGCTAACACATAGTAGTCCATTCATTAGGGTTAGATACCTCTTAGATCTGACCAACCCTTTTACTGGTTGAAAGAGGACCATCTGCTCTCCTAAAGGTGCCCTACTGTGCTGAAGGTTTACCTACACAACCATGATGACTGTTAAGAAGTTTATTCATGATCACTGCAGCTTAAAAACTCCTTTCCATGTTTCTGAAGAAGCAAACATGATACCAAAATTTGTCTAACAATGGAGCTTGTTTAAATTTTGCCTGTAGAGCAAGATTTCTCCAGTGGTAGACTGATAGATCTTTACATTTTTGTTGAAATATACAGTGTTTGTTGGTTCTTTTTGTAGAACTTGCTTTCTTTATTTTTCTAAGCAACCCTTGTTGTAGCTCATGGAAATATGAGTCATGAACCTTTTTTTGTTTTGTTTTCAAAATTCTAATGATTGTTGTTGTTATTATTTTTACTGTGATTTTTATTTCTGCTTCTTTTTTTATTTGTATTTTTATTGCAGTGGGAGGAGCATGTAAAAATGATTGCTAGGAACGTGAGAAAAACAGTGGGTCAAAGAAAAAAAAAGCATTTCAAAAGCATTAGGATTAGTTTAAAAGGGTTAATTTATTATTCATCCTCTAAAATTTTTGTGTTTACCAAACAAAATGCAGAAATGATTACATTCAAGTAATAGATCTATTTCAGCTTTTGACCCATTGGTTATAAAAATGACAAAAAATAAAATAAAAATGTAGAAGCTAGCGGGCTAGAACCAAAATAAGAGAAAATTTGTAGTTTAACGATTGCTTTCTTTTTCTTTTATGTCCTTTGAAACTAAACCCCAAAGCTTTAAATGTATTGAGACTAAGATGTCTCCAACCAAAAAGAAAAAGAGAGAGAGAGACTAGTGCTTAAAAAATTACGTCTATACTAAGGAACCAAGCCGAGGCAAGTTTTCACGTTTCATTTTTACAGCCTGATTAATTAATATATATATATATATAAAAATTGGCCCATTCCAAATGAAGCTATTTCAAGTTGTGATTGGAGATTACTCCATTTCACATCACATTTCAGGCCTTTTAAATTATTTAGAAGTGCGAATTTTGATTCAGTTCATTAAAAAGTGAAATGTAAAAAGAGCAGGGGGTTCATTTATATATTCAGAGCCTGTTTGCTAGCACTATCTATCTTTTAACATTTTGAACAGGGTGATACAAGTAGAGTTCAGCTCCACAAAGAAGGGACTTCAGCTAATGAGTCTTCTTCCTTCACTGCATTATTTGCATTATGTGTAGGCCTTATTATAGGGTGAAATTCTTGTTTGTTTCATGCTTCAAGAGATGCATTCTGAAATATATGTAAAATATCTCATCTAATAAGAATTCAAAATTTCTATAGTTTATCTGCTTGGTTTCCCTGAATATGGTGATTTTGGTGATTATGGTAGCACTGTCTCTACTTTCTGGTTTTCCTTATATGCTCTAATTTCTCAGTGCATAATACCAAATAAAAATATCTTATTAAAAAAAACGACTTTTTCTTTCTTTTCTGTACACTAATGCACATATACTTAATAAGACTAGTTATTTGGCTAGTTCAGAGGGATAAGCAACTGAGTTACTGATTGGAAGGTCAGAGGTTCAAGCCCTTGCTCCACCAGGTTGCCATTGTTGGGACCTTGAGCAAAGCCTTCAACCCTATCTGCTCCAGAAGCTGAATCATATATCAACTGTGTGTGTATATATAGAGAGAGAGAGACAATCACATTCCTTTTTTCTATTTGAAAATTTTCTTTAAAGTAATACTGGGCTGAATTATGGTAAACACTTAATAACGCCCCACTTTGCCTGTGATAGAAGCCACAACTGCATTTACTCTCAAAAAAAGAACATAGAAATGGATCCCCGTTGGTAATAATCCCAATTCTGCAGAACATTTAAAACCTGAAAGCTGTTACCTGGTCCTGCAAAAGATTCTAGAGTACTGCTGATTGCCATGAGCCTATGTAATTGCTGTAACGATGTTGAATGATTAGTGCAGATAATGATTTAATGGCAATAAATATTGCAAATAACCTGGTGAAGATGAATCCATGCTGGTGGCTTCTAACTAATCCAGCTGATCTAATCACACACACATGATCACTCCGAACTCCGCAGCCTTAATGGTTTCTGAATTACTTAGGGGAGTTTTTTTTTTTTTTTTTTTGTCAAATTCATGAAGAAAGGGTTCAACAACAAATCCATCAACCATTAAACATGGTGGCACTGCAGTAAAGTGTGATGGTGAGTATGGAGGCCAAGGGTGTAGGCAGTTTTCCAATTTATAAGGTGTTCACTGGGTTTGAGGTCATGTGCAGGGCACATTGGATTTGGAAACACCAATTAGCCTAATCTACATGTCTTAGGAGGAAACCCACCAGGCACTGGGAGAACATGCAAACTCCATGCACACAGACTCAAGGCAAGGCCAGGACCCTCCACCCTGGAAATAACCACTGTGCCTCCATTCCCGCTTAGGTTTGCTACAGTAAAAGACAATTATAATTCTACAACATTCAGAGATATCCTAGAAGTAATTGCTTCCAATTTTGTGGCAACAATTTGCGCCCACAGCTTGGTGTGACTGTCCATACATTTCTAGGCCATACAGTGTATATTTTACCCAGGGGGATGCTAAAGCTGAGCTACAGGCAGGCTACAGAAGCAAGGGGAACAGGCATTTTTGTAAGCCTCCTGTTCTGAATGTAGTTTTTCTGATGGGCTGCCTTTCCTGGGAAATGACTTGGTTCAGTTTTTCTACATCATACTCAGCATGACATTTCAAAGTGGCTCTCCCATCCTGCTCGTTTAGGATTGTCAAGACATTCACAAGAGCAATGTTCTTCATTGGGCTCTAAGATGAGGTAAACCAAACCACGGCACTGCATTTCACTACCATTTACTGGACATTTCGTAATCTGACCAAATTTTGTCCTTCGCTACCATTTCGTTTTGTCAACCACTTTGGTTTGTAGCAAACCAATATTTATTCCACACGGCAACAGTATCAGGAGTTGGAACAGGGAAGTCCTGCATCTCAGCATCTAAGAATTTTGCAATATACTGACTCAGCTCACTTAGTGGGAAAGGTGTATACACCGGAGTATCATTATAGAAAACAGGCATGAGGTGGAAGCATGGCAGAGACCCTGCCACAAACAAAGACACACTATAAACCAGTAGAAATCAACAAAGCAGTCTCACTATTGCAATTTTTGGGGTTCCACGGGTACGGTCTCAGTTTAGTTCCAAACAACTGGATATTTTGGCATTTACCTCTTTAATAGCTCAGCGCCGTATTCTGATCCACTGGAAATCTGCCAAGCCTCCTAGTGCATCTCAATGGCTTGTAGATACCATGTTTTTTCATAAACTAGAAATGATTAGATGCTCTGGGAGGAGTAGCTTTCTTAAAAAATGGCAATCTTTTATTTCATATTTTAAATCTCTCAGTTTTTCTGCCTTCTGTTTAGTGGAGTTGTTTTTTACTTATTTTTATTTTTTATTTTTTATTTTAGTTAGTGTTTTTTTTATTACTATTATTATTTTTGGAGTGTGGTTGTTGGTTCTAGTTTGATTGTAGTTGATGCTTGTTTTATTGCTCTTTGCATGTTTATATTGTTAAAAATGGTCATTTGCTTAAAATGTATATCTATAATGATGACTACATATAGTAATTGGAAATAGTAATAGTGAATTTAAAAATAATTTAGGCTCAAGACATTTCATCTGTTTTTTTTTGTTTGTTTTGTTTTGTTTGTTTGTTTGTTTTTTCTCAAACATGCAGTCCATTAACACCATTTAGAATGGGTACTAGTCCTTAAGTACCCATAATGAATGATAAATAAGACATAATGAGTAATCAATAAATGTGTGTTTAAGTTATTTATTTAATTATTCGTTCATATTCTGTAATCTTGCTTTAGCCTGGTTTGAGATTCCAGGGACATCAGCCATCTCAGGGCACAATATACAGGCATTCACGCATTCTTTTACATCTAGCAAGAATTTGGCCAATCCACGAACCAGGATGTTTTTAGGAGGAAACCTAGGCAGGACCAGACGGCATCTCAGGTAGAGTCCTCAGAGCCTGCGCAGACCAGCTAGCACCTGTGTTCACAGAGATATTCAACCTCTCCTTATCTCAGTCGATGATCCCCACATGCTTCAAAGAGTCCATCATTGTTCCTGTTCCGAAGAAACCACATCCTGCTTCCCTCAATGACTATCGACCTGTAGCCCTCACATCAGTGGTGATGAAGTGCTTTGAACGGCTGGTCAGAGACTTCATCATCTCTTCACTACCCAACACTCTGGACCCACTACAGTTTGCATACCGCCCGAACCGCTCCACAGATGATGCCATCTCTCATCTCCTCCACACAACACTCACTCACCTGGACACTAGAAGGGGGAATTATGTTAAAATGCTTTTCATCGACTACAGCTCAGCATTTAACACCATAATTCCCTCCACACTCACCACCAAGCTGGAGCACCTGGAACTCAGCTCATCTCTGTGTCAGTGGATCTCTAATTTCCTAACTGGGAGACCACAGGCAGTAAGGATGGGTGGACACGTCTCAGCCTCTCTCACTCTCAGCACTGGAGCCCCACAGGGCTGTGTTCTGAGCCCCCTGCTGTACTCTCTGTACACACATGACTGTGCGGCCACTACCAGCTCCACCACCATCATTAAGTTTGCTGACGACACCGTCGTGGTGGGCCTGATCTCTGACAACGACGAGACGGCCTACCTGAAGGAGATTGGGAATCTGGAGAACTGGTGCCAGAGGAACAACCTTCTTCTAAATGTCAGTAAGACAAAGGAGCTGATAGTGGACTTCAGCACTAAGCAGGAGAGGAACTACCAGACCCCCGTCATCAACGAGAGCCCAGTGGAGAGAGTGGACTGCTTCAAGTACCTCTGTGTTCACATCACGCAGGACCTATCATGGTCCTGTCACATCAACGCCGTGGTGAAAAAGGCCCGACAGCGTCTTTACCACCTCAGACGCCTGAGAGACTTTAGACTGCCCTCTAAGGTGCTCAGGAACTTTTACTCCTGCACCATAGAGATGCGATCAGCTGAGCGCATCATCCGAACTGAGCTCCCTGACCTGCACTCTGTCTACAGCAAGCGGTGCTGGACCAAGGCCAGGAAGATCATGAAGGACCTCAGCCACCCCAGCAATGGACTGTTCTTTCTGTTGCGGTCTGGGAAGCGCTTCCGCTCCCTCAAGGCCAATACAGAGAGACTGAGAAGGAGCTTCTTCCCGCAGGCGATACGGTCTCTCAATCAAACCAATACACTGGACTAAACACCTCTGCATTTTCTTGCACACACAGAACGGACAATTATGTCAATGCACATTGCACATATATGCACATATGCACATTTGCACACTTCAAGGACTTCTTTTCACACCCCTCCTCATCTCATTAAAATACTACCTCAAGTTTTTCACAGACTATAGTTGTAATATATTACATTACATTATACTTCAGATTTTATATATATATATATTTTTTTGTAACTTTGATGGAATCTGTTTTATAGGTTCCATTTGTAAAAATATTTAAGGTCACGGAGCGGTCGTATAAGCATTTCACTGCATATCGTACTGTGTATGTGACAAATAGATTTGAATTTGAAGCTTGGTTGCTGCTGTTGGGCCCTTGAGCAAGGCCCTTAACACCGGCCTATACAAGAAGCTGAGATATGCGAAGAATAAAGAATTTCACTGTGCAGTAATGTATGTGTGACCAATAAAGGCTAACTTAAAAAAAAAAACTTAAAGAAACCAGTCTCAGAAAAAAATCTGTCTGTCCAGTCAGATTTTGACACAGCATGGCCGCACATGGGTATTTGCCTGAAGTGAAACCTACAACATATATTAAATCAAAATGTTGAGTAGAAATGAAGTTATGAGCAGTGATGTACCAGATTACAAACCAGGAATTTTGACAGTGTACTGCGCAAGGGTCAAACTGTGGGCGTGTCTAAGGAATTTAATGAAACTTTCGCAGCACTTTGACATCTGCCTGACGTTTATTCTGCACCGTAAGTGAAATCAAAATGTTGAGTCCAAGCGATGTCATGTGCAGGACTTAATAATCTACTTTATAATAAGCTACTAATAAGCCACTTGCTTAATGTAAACAAAGACCTACACTAATAGATGTTTATTCTAAGAACTAAATATTTTTTCCAGGGATTAGTTCATATTTTCACTTTTGCTGAAATAACAGTGCTGAAGTGGTATGAATGCATTTTAAAGCGCTGGAGTCTTTTTAAGACAAACTTTTATCTTCATCTGATCTACTTTTTCGATTTCTCATCTGATTCACGCTCCGATTACCGAGCAGCGAGTGTATTTGGCTGACGATGAAAGAAGTACAACTTAGTGTAAACAAGCTATAAGATTCTCAACCTTGCGAAATGTAATTTCTTTGTATTAATAAGTTAGACAGAGAGTTCTGCCGTACAGAAAGACAGACAGACATGTACGTGGGCTTCAATCTGTAATAATAATATCACTGGTTACATTAAAGCTGATTATTTTCAGCTTTCACCTTTTAACTCTTTTCCCATCAATGACAGGTACTTACGCTAATCTAATCTATTTATATGATCATTATATAGTTCATTAATTTGCCAACTACACAAAATATCCATTTACATCAATTACTTTCAGTTTTTTTTTCCTTACCCTTATCATTCATCTTCTTTCTGATATCATCATCCTTTTACTAGTGACTTTCATCAGGTCCAACATTTATTACCCCAATTAACAGCTATATTTCTCCCCTTCAGTTAAATCTTTTGCTTTTACATATTCATACAAACTGCTTTCTCTGTTTCTTTTTGTCTTTCATTTCCAGTTTGTTCTTGCTTTTTTTTTTTTTTTTTTTTCATTTCATTGCACCTTGTATCATCAACTTGTATTTTCATTAATATTTTTCTCTGTCCCTGTCCTCCTCATTTTCATTGTGGTTGATTGCCATGCAAACTAATTTTTAATCAATGTTAAGAGTGCCATTTGAATACTGAGTCTCTCTCTCTCTCTCTCTCTCTCTCTCTCTCTCTCTCTCTCACACACACACACACACACACACACACACACACACAAAATGCGCGCATACACACAAAATGCACGCATACACACAAAATGCACGCATACACATCCTTATGTTGTTGCCATGGAAACTTTGCCCTCCATGGTCTTCCTCTCCCCCTGCCACCCAGATGTCTCACCTCTGCTTTGCTATGGGAGAGGCAATATTTAAAACTACATGGAGATTTAAGACCAAATTTTGGTGCCATTATTAAGCGAACAACTGGCTTACTTTTTGATGCTCTTGTAAGAATGTGAAAATTCCACTCGAGAGGATTTTTACGATTGTATGCACTATAGTTTATTATAATATACTTCAGACATTACCATGGTAGGCACTATTAGGACTTTATAGAGTTCCAGAGTTCTACTGTTCTGTAGGTACTAAGGTATGTACCACCATACATTGTGGCACTTCCAGGGGTACCACTGCAATACTATGGGGTGTGCTCGGGAGTTCTTTTGGTAAATACTTTCCGGGTACCACAGTGGCTATCAAAGTTCAGCAGGTATCTAATATGGTATGTTCGTCCATACTGTAACATGTTAGTACTACTGGCATATTAGATACATGCTGAACTTTGGTAGCTACTGTGGTACCCAATAAGTACCACAATTATTGTGCATTAATCTTTGGAGGGTACCATTAAAGGGAAAATGGCACTGCACAGGTTACTATATAAATACTGTATTAGCTTTACATTAATATGTGTAACATTTTGACATTTTTCTATTTTTGTGTTCCATAGTACCATACTACAGTTCATGGTAGAACCCTGTATCTGGACCTATATACAGTATATATATATCATGATACTATATTACATGAACTGTTGCACCAAAGCATGTACCATGCATGTCAGAACTAGGGTACATGTACTGTACCGTAGTATATCATATAATAAGTACTATAGTACTGTCAAAAATACTGTGGTATATAGTACCTGCAGCATGTTTTTTTTTATACCATAGTACCAATACCATGGTTAGATTTTTTATGGGCAAAGTAATTCCGGATTTTCAACGAGCATGGATGGTTGTTCGATCTGGTGGTGAACTATCCCAGGGACAAATAGCTAGGAATCTTGAAATAAACAATTTAACTGATGATAGAGGTATAGCTTAATTAGAAAACATGGGTAAAATATGAACAGAGTTGCGGCCTGGGCCTTGTGATAAGAAGGAGTAAAGGAACATCTAAAATTGGAGAATTGGACAAACAGTTGCATTAAATTTGACTTTTGTAGTAGCTTGGATTGTACTTTCCTTTTCTTTTCTTTTTTTTGTAATTTGCTCTAAATAAATAGCTTCTGTCAAGTGCTTACAGTAAATATAAGTGTGAATGTAAATGGTTTGTCCTTTCCTCATACTCAGAGCATTTCAATTACCATGCAATTTATATTTAGTTGCTTTTGTCGGGCAATTACATACTTGTACTTCTTATCAATCATAAAGTGCTAACAGCCAGTCAGGAATAGGAGGGGGTCCTGTTTCTGCACTGCTAAAATCTCAAGCACACACACACACACACACACACACACACACACACACACACACAGTAGGACAGCTATTGATTAATGAGTGTGCTACCGTATCTGCAATAACATATATAGAGATATTGCCAGTGACTGTAACTAATTTGAAGGATTTCCAACATGATTTCACCCCCTACAACCTTCTCCTCCTCATATAAGGAACGTTATGACTAATCCAAGCGTAGTATTTTGTCTGGTCTGCATTTAATAAGGCTGTGACATTTTAGTTCGAACGCTGAAACAATTACAGGCCACTGATGAAAAGGCTATGCATATCATTTCAGCTTTTTTTTTTTTGTGCTTATTATGTTAAGAAAATCTCATTTTAATGCTTGAGCTGGCATATGAGGAGTTGAAGAAGACGTAAGATCATTTATAATCTCAAATCTCTATTCTTAAAATGCTTCAAAACCCATTAGGACCATTTAGTATACTGTACTGTTGAAACTAAAGTCTTTTAAGACTTTTCAGTACATTTGCCATATGCCATATGGTCACGTAATTAATCTTAATCTTTTAATCTCTTTGGAGGAAATGACTTATGAGTGATCAGTATAACAGAATTGAGTCGTCTATTATTTACTATCTTCCCATGAAACTAAAGGAACAACTACATGCTTGACAAGTTAAAACATCGTCAGTCTTAACGATCTTTTCCCACTTAGCGGTGTTGTACTTTCATGCTCACATCTTTACAACCTCGTGCTTTTCATTCTCTTACTCACTCACTCACTCGTCTATACTGCTTTATTTTGTATACAAGGTCACAGGTGCCTGTAGCCTATTCCAGGAGTCTTAGGGCAGAGGCACACACACATATACACACATTTACTACGAGCAATTTGTGGAAAGCCAATTAGCCTAATCTGCATATTTTTGGACTGTGGGAGGAAACCGGACAACCTGGCGGAAATCCACCAAGTACAGGAAAAACATGCAAACTCCAAGCACACAGAAGCAGGAATCCAACCTTACAGGAATTCGAACCCAGACCCTGGAGGTGCAAGTCGACAGCGCTAACCACTAAGCATTTCAGTCCAGCATTTCATTCTCCATGGTATAATGATGGAGACCTACACTATGTATCATCAGTATGATAAAAAATTGTTCTGTGAACTGGAGCTGGCATGGGGCTGCGACTTACCTGCAATGCATTGTATCCTGTCAACATTCTATTATAGCCTGCATTAACTTTTCTCAGCAAATCGTGCTATATGAGCTTTTTAGATAGGATAGTCTTCATGCAAATCACTGAGGTGCCCTTGACCTTCTCGCCAGTTCAATAGTTTACAGTACCTTCCTTGGACCACTTTTGGCAGGTAAAGTATATTGTATAAGTGTACTGTATATCAGGAGCATTCCACCAGAGCTGCCATTTTGGAGATCCTCTGACTCAGGTATTTAGTGATCCCAATTTGATCCTTCTCAATGTCGTTTAGATCCATGCCCAAAACTTCAAGAACTGACTGGCTGCCTAAAATATGGCTGCCCACTCCATTGACAAGTCCACTTTAAATGAGATAATCAATGTTATTCACTTCGTCTGTCACTGCTTCCAGTGTTATGGCTGATTGGTATATTTGTTTTAGATTTGCAGATTTTGTTTGAGATTTGTTGTGGCTCATTGATCACCAAAATTCAATACGGTTCCAGGCTTCTAGTTATGATTTATTGCACATGAAAGTAGCAACAAGCCATCCATCAATACAATAATCTTCTCAATTGCCTGCTTTCTTGCTGATTAATCAACTGTGCACTCGGATTCAGTTCCTTTGAATCTAAAGCTCCATATTTTTTGGGGGGGACAAATAGCTGTTAATGAATGACTTATGCATGTAATTTAAATCTAACTATTCATCACAGACCTGTTTTAACAGATAATAGTACACAATTTTGCATAACGACTGCAGATTCTTTAATCATTGTCACTTATGTACCTCATATACTGTACATGATTAAGCCAGCATGGTGGCTTAGTGGTTAGCACCATTGCCTTGCACTTCCTGGGTTTGGGTTCGATTCCCGCTTCAGGTCTTCATGTTCTGCCCATGCTTGCTAGGTTTCCTCCAGGTGCTCCGGTTTCCTCGCACAGTCCAAAGGTCACGCAGATTAGGTTAATTGGTGTGTGTGTCCTGCGATGGATTGGCACCCCATCCAGAGTGTACACCGCCTCATGCTCTAAGCCTTCTGGCATAGGATCCAGGCCTGCAGTGACCCTGTACACAGGATAAAGCGGTATAGATGATGAGTGAGTGAGTGGATATTGAATAATTGATCATTGGATAAAGTCATTAAGATATTTCATCTGGCAGCTTGAGCATGTATCTGTATGCTCTGGATTTGAAAAAGCTGCTTCAGAAAGGTCACATTATTGGCTTTCATCAAACTAATACAACATCTAGGGAGATTCTTAAAACTACTTGAATTAGGTTAATAAAATTCAGTACATTTTATTTATATAGCGCTTTTACAGTGGTAACTGTCGCAAAACATTTTTGCAGAATCCCCCCCAAAAAATTAAGGAAATCAATTGTGTGAGAAAATCTCAATTATATTCATCACATTGTTGCTGATGAGGAAGCCAAGTGCGATGGTGGCAAGGAAAAACTCCCTGAGATGGCAATAGGAAGAAACTTTGAGAGGAACCAGACTCAACTGGAAACCCATCCTCGTTTGGGTGATATCGGATCGCAGGGATTGATCTGCAGTCAAACTGAATGTTCGGAGGCTGGGATTTCAGTATAACAGGAAAGGTGTTTAAATTAATATGAAGTCCACTTTCGTGATTGGAGGCTCACACTGGGCATCCATGTGACCAAAGTTGTTGCGATTAAGAACTTTTCAGATTGTGGTTGGAAAAAAAAGTCATGATTTACTATGATCAGAGATCACTTAAATGTTTGGAGAAGTTGCATTCAGCCAAAAACACTCTGCTGGTTTTATTTTTTTATGCTATACATATAAAATAGAAGATTTGTGCGCCAAATAAGCTACTTCTGAAATGTATGCAACATGGAAGTGACCAATCTCGCTTCCCTAAAAATTTCAAGTTGCTACCTTCAGCCATTTTGGAGAGATCATTTTATATGTCCCCGAAAAATGGCCATTTTTTCATAATTTTACTGTCGCGCTGCAAACAATAATCATTTAAAATGAAAATTGTTTATATTTAAGAGTATTGATACTAAAATTGGTGCAAGTTTCTAGAAAAATGTTGCTTCCCGTGCAATTTTCTTGCAAAATTAAGAATTTCCCCCCCAAAAAATCAGCAGTGTCCATAACCATAAGATATACCGTTATTCATCCAACAGTGGGGAAGGTCAAATTCATGTAACAATTTAGCATTTTCACTTTTTGAGGTTTATGTGAAAGCTAAATTGGCCTAGGATCTGAATGACAGTTAAGATCATTGAAAGATTTGAATTCAAAAACGTTCCGGACACAACTGTACTGTACATAAAAGGGCATGAAATTGTGTTTAGAAAACGTGTTTCTTTTTATCTGATAAAAAATATAAATGTGTAGCATATTTACAAAAAGACAAAGCATGGATCGGGAAATAAGAAGCATTAAGTGTTACGAAAAATGGTGTTATATGATCCTACCTGAAAATTCATTTTATCTCCTAGGTGAGACATTTTATAGCACCAATACCATGTTTTGGACGATTGCAAAAAAAGGAAAGTAGAAATCAAAGCTATTTGCACCCTGGAGGTGCCAGGTTTCAAGGTTTCTTCCTACTGCCATCTCAGGGAGTTTTTCTTTGCGCCTGTTGCACTTGGATTGCGACAATCAGATAAATACGGTATAATTTATACAGCACATATTATCTCACACATTTCATTTCCTTAATTTTTTTTTTTGTTTGATTCCTCAAAGCTGCTTTGTGACAATTACCATTATTAAATTACCATTACCATTATTATTAAAACTGCAATGTAACTACAATGAAAAATTTAATCGAATTACATTTTATTAACCTCATTCCAGTAGTTTCAGCAATCTCCTTAGACGTTTTATTTGCTTGATGCAGGCCAATAATCGGACCTTTCTGAAACACCCACAGCATGCATATCTGCACGCTCAAAGAAATGAGCAGGTACTCGCTGGAACATCTTAATCACTGCAGAAATTATCCAATAAAAGGCTTTTAAGTAATTCCTTATTTAGATCCAAAGGGCAACTTGGCCATAGATTTATGAAAAAGTAATAAGCATCAAATGTGTCCAGTACATTTAACTATTTATTTCCACACTATTCTTCCCATCTCTGAGCTCCTTTCGTCCACACACCTCCCTGGGTGTGAGAAAAAGAGCGTGGTTATTTTTAGGATGGCACTGCTTGACATTACAGTGAGTATCTGTGTGTGCGCATGTATCCACACTGCACTCTGCCAAATTTTCCCTTCTATTTTTCCTCATTCATGCCTTCATTAAGTCATCAGCATTCCTCTACCAGCATTACTGTGCATGTTGTCTCCATTCGACCTATTCATTTTGTACAAGTAACATCCCTTTAAAGTTCTGGTGTGGTCTGACATTTTAAACATGCTGCAGGTTCGATGCCTTCATTTCCTCTCCCTGGGTATCGCAATCCTCCCTGTATGCTGGTTGCTCTTGTTGTTGACATGCTCCATCTCGACGGTTGGCAGCATCCCACAACACACACATAATTTAATTACCGCCATGTTTACAGAAGGATTAAGCTACTCACAGCAATCTGTTATGTCAACGGCAGCATTTATTAGAGATGCACAATGAACAGCTTACTTACTGCCCTTCTTTTTTTTTCCTCTTCCTATTTACATGCGCATTTCCTTTGTTGTTGTTTTTTTCTATTGAATACTGCTGCCTCTGGTGACTCACAGACGCAATCCTATGAATTTATCATCTTTCCCCCCAATGAAATAGCATCCCATCACCCAGGGGATTAATCTTCATGTCACTTCCAGGCTTAACATTAAAACATAGACGATCATAAACACTGAGCATAGAAAATCCTCTCGCTACATCTATAAGAATGCATTAGCTGTTAATTTAAAGCCATATGGCTGTTTGTTTCTGTCTCTCTGTGACCTTAATATACACCTGGTCTCATCAGTGTGACGTCCGTGGCCATGCCTTGTGTAAATGGGGAAAAGCAAGTGCTTCAAAAGCAGATGGCTGGATTAGGCACCCTGCCGTGTAAGCCTTTCCTGGTGAAAGATGCACTAATGTAAATATATGTATATATAAAAAATATAAAAGATGAGCACGGTGGCTTAGTGGTTAGCACTGTCGCCTTGCACCTCCAGGATCCAAGTTTGATTCCCACCACGGGGTCTGTGTTCATGTATGTTCTCACTGTGCTTGGTGGGTTTCCTCTGGGGAAACTGGTTTCCTCCTACAGATCAAAGTAATATATATATATATATATATATATATATATATATAGAGAGAGAGAGAGAGAGAGACTTTAATAAATAATTAAATGTTTGAATGCTAAATTTGTTCCTATACTGTATGTTTCATATAATACTGAACTATGATAATAATATGATATTTTTAATATTATATTCCTATAAGTATATATAAACTAAACATTTATGGTATAATATGGTATATTATATTGTATATAAATTTATTTACAGTACAGACCAAAAGTTTGGACACACCTTCTCATTCAAAGAGTTTGAATTTGTATTATGGCAAGAAAAAAGCAGCTAAGTAAAGAAAAACGAGTCGCCATCATTACTTTAAGAAATGAAGGTCAGTCGGTCCGAAAAATTGGGAAAACTTTGAAAGTGTCCCCAAGTGCAGTCACAAAAACCATCAAGCGCTAAAAAGAAACCGGCTCACATGCGGACCGCCCCAGGAAAGGAAGACCGAGAGTCGCCTCTGCTGCGGAGGAGAAGTTCATCCGAGTCACCAGCCTCAGAAATCGCAGGTTAACAGCAGCTCAGATCAGAGAGCAGGTCAATGGCACACAGAGTTCTAGCAGCAGACACATCTCTAGAACAACTGCTAAGAGGAGTCTGTGTGAATCAGGCCTTCATGCTAGAATATCTGCTAGGAAACCACTGCTAAGGACAGGCAACAAGCAGAAGAGACGCGTTTGGGCTAAAGAACACAAGAAAGAACACAATAAAGAAAACTCGCTGAATGAGAAGGAGGTGTGTCCAAACTTTTGGTCTGTACTGTATATGTTTGTTTGTTTCATGAAAATGGTAATATGATTTTTTCTTTTGTCATAAAATAGACCAGTGTCAGTGACTGCGAGGTCTGATAATAGATCACAGAGCGCATACATACCCACATTCCGGGCAATTTGGGAGCACCAATAAGCTTAATGTGAGTGTCTTTGGTCTGTGGGAGCAAACCAGAGTACGGGGAGGAAATCCACCAAACACGAGGAGAACATGCAAACTCTATGCACACAGACCAAGGCGTGAATCAAACCCGGACCCGGGAGGTGCAAGGCAACAGTGCTAACCACTAAGCCACGTGCCATCCTAAATTAATACAGACTAATAAAATCATGAAAACTTACATTAAATGCAACACAGAATAAACCTAAATAAGACAAAACACTTACAAAAAGTATTCCGGTAAAGTAATACTGGTAACAATTATTCCTATTAATTTATCTAATTGTATGCATAAATACTCCTTCCATCCGATCTACCATCCTCATACTCTAATGTTGCCACCTTTAAATATCTCCTCGCTTTATATTTGCCAATTAAGTTTTCAACCATGAAGATGTTTGTCGAAAGAGTAATACCCAACGGTTCTCATATGAGGATTCCAAGGATATACAGTATACACAATAATATGTAATAAAGAGAAAATGGAATGTCCCTTTATGAGGACAGCGAGGTTATAACTGCAGGTTGTTCTTTGTTCTTCCACTTAAATCAAATAAAATCCTTGCTGGCTTTTAAAGCAAGGTTAGCGAGGTTTTTAATTTCCTGGATAGGAAGCTGTAATTCAGCCATTTGACCCAACCCAGGAAAGGCCTGCAGATAATAACTCTACACCTCAATCCAAAAATCATGGACAGTATCTGTCCTTCTTGAGCACAATTCCTGTTTGCACAAAAAAAAAACATCTAATCAAGAATATCTGCCACTGTGTTGTGTTCCTGAGTGGTGTGGAGAAACAACCTTTAGACGCATTCATTCTGTTTGGACTGACATCTCCTATGACGCAAATACAGTCAAATGCAAATGTGTGCTTAGAATATGACAAAGAATGTCATTTACAGGAAGAACACTTAGTGTGAATTGTGTTTTACAGATGCAGCAGATGCTTTATTATCACCAATTAAGTACTGATTATATTCGCCTCCAACCTGTTTTTGTCCTCTCTGAGCAGCTCTGTTATAATATCTGTCATATTTTTTATTCTGCTGATTTGGCCTTGGGTGGATTTTTTGAAAATAATTTTTTTTTAAAAACTGCTGTAAAATGCATTGTTTTAATATTTTCGTAAACAAGCTTGTGCCAGCATAAACCCCTCTGTATGACAGTACATCTGCCGATGTCATTACAGATGTGTTCAGGCTGTTTGATCCCCGTGAAGCCATGCACAACTCACCACAGGACGACATGTATTTTTGACAAACATTCTATGCTAATGAGAATTTAAATACATGATGAGTACCCCTGTCACAGAACGCACTCCCCTCAGCAAGACGCAATGCTATTTGCCCATTAACACTAATTATATTCAAATAATAATAATAATTAACCCCAATAATATTTATTTAACTGATGGAGTCAGTCATCCTCTTCCTTTATTGAAATCCACAATTACTTAATATAGAAGATTTTGCTTCTTGATTTTCTCTTTTAATTTCTCTTTTAGGATTTAATTTGTGAATCCAATTACTTAGAGATGAATTTTACAGCTGTTCACAGTCTGGCAGGAAAAATTTATACATCTCATGACGACACTGTCAGCAACGCCACCTAGAATTATCTAGTTGTTTCAATTGCCTGCCATTAAGACTAAAATTGAAATGCCCAAGATAAAATATACAAATAAGCATGTAATAAACTAAATCTGCAATGAAAAAAAAATCATTCACATGAAAACTAAAAATAATTGTTCTCACAAAGAACATTACTCAAATCATTAATTGTCAAAAATTGTCAAAAGTGCATGCAGAATTTAACACTGAGAAGCAATTTTCTAAAAATCTTAATCCTGGAGGGAGTTTTCCAAAAATAAATTTTTGTATGTATTTTGAATTTTTTTATTTATTTATTTATAATTATTTATTTATCTATTTATTTTTATACCAAATCTCTACTTTTTTATATAATATATTTACAATAAAATAATCAATGCCTTTACAACACAAGTTGTACTATTCATAACAAGGTTGCAATGTTCCTCTTTTGAATGTATAGTCATCACCTGACTATTCATTCTTATTGAACATATCCCAACCTACCTTAAAACCACTATCCACTAATACAGCAGGTTTTGGAGTGTAGCTGTGGAGATTTGTGTTCATTCAGCCATTGTCATGCAAACTCATAACACGACTGGCACTAGGACCCGGAAGTAATATGGTCGTGTTTCAGGAAGCATAAAAGGAAACAAGATGGAGCTTCACATTGCTCAGTCTTTGAGTTTTGCCCATGCTATCACCGACGCTTTGCTCGTCTAAACGTGAGTACTCACTTTCTTGGGTTTTCGCTTTCGATTGGGTGTGTGTATTTAGAACGCGGGTTTATTTGTGTAAACTCTTGCTCTCGCTTCGAGAGAGTTCTAATAATAACCAGCGTGGTTATCCTGCCTGCTCGCGCTACTTCCGCGTTTGGGTTTACCATCCACGCTACAGGGCTAATTGCTAGTCTTCTGGTTCATCTCCGGTTAGTTCGTGACAGAATGACTGAGCCATCAGCAGTGAACCCAGCGGAGTTTGCTCACCTCTGCGATGTGGTTGACCAGCACGCCAAGTTGATCAATCAGCTCCGTGGTGAAGTCGCGTCTCTTGCGCCGCGAGGTGGCGGAGCTGCGACAGGAGAATGCGACCCTCCGCGAGGCGGCCGCTCAGCCGGCTGTTGCCACGCCCATCACAGCGGCTGCTGCACCACCAACTCCCTCCCCATCTTCTGATGTTTTTCTGGCTTTACCGGATAAATGGGATGGCACAGATGGGAAGTGCAGTGTTTTTCTAACCGCATTGGATCTCGTGTTTGAGTTCAATTCCACCAGGTACTCCACAGACCGACTGCGACCCCACACAGACACCACCGAGCCATCTGACCTCTGCGACCGGGAAATGCGCAGATCCGGTGAGAAATGAGAGTGGCTCACCGGGTTCCATCTCCCTCTCCACCACCTTGACCGATGATTCCCGTCTCACAGTAAAAGTACACCTCCAGTTTGACCACAAACGAGTTAGAAGTAACGCTTTCATCGATTCCGGTGCCGCGAGCAACTTCATTGACTCTTCTTATGTCAAATGTTATGCGTTATGCCAGCCTGTAACTATTACATCAGTTGATGGTCGGCCCCTCTCCTCCAGTCCCATCTCCCTCCGAACCCAGCCTATCACCCTCGTCATTAACCAGCATCAGGAACAGATCCAGCTTTACATCACCTCCATTCCGTCACCATCTATCATCCTGGGACACCCATGGCTACTGCGTCACGACCCACTCATCTCCTGGACACAAAATCGGTTCCTACAATGGGGACCGACCTGCAACAAACTATGCCTACAGGCCAAGGCTGGGACGTGCTCTAGGGAGACTGAGGTCCCCGATGTCGACACAGGTAATATCCCACAAGACTACCGGGACCTGGCTGAAGTCTTCTGCAAGAAACGTGCCACCCATCTACCTCCACATCGCCCCTACCTGGCGATTGACCTTCAGCCAGGCTCCATCCCACCCCGCGGCAAACTCTATTCCCTATCCACGAACGAGATGCAGGCAATGGAGGAATATGTCTCCAGCGGACTTCGCCATGGTACCATCCGGCCCTCCTCCTCACCTGCCGCCGCGGGGTTCTTTTTTGTGAAGAAATGCAATGGTAGTCTTCGTCCCTGTGTCGATTACCGGGGACTCAACAACATCACCATCAAGAACCGGCACCCGTTGCCTCTTACCAACTCTGCCCAGGAGGCCCTCTATGGCGCCACCATTTTCACTAAGTTGGACCTCCGGAGCGCCTACAACTTGGTGCGCATCAGAGAGGGCGATGAGTGGAAGACAGCCTTCATCCCCCCTACCGGACACTATGAAAGCCTGGTCATCCCATTTGGTCTCTGCAATGCACCCGTGGTATTCCAACAATTTATCAATGACATTCTCAGAGAAATGTTAGGCCACTGGGTGTTCGTCTACCTGGACGACATCCTCATTTACTCCCGAACCATCAACGAACACGTCCAGCACGTCAGGGCGGTCCTAAAGAGACTCCTCGCTCACCAACTGTACTGTAAGTTGGAAAAGTGCGCTTTTCACGAGCGCTCCACCACGTTCCTGGGTTTTGTCATCTCGTCCCAGGGTGTGGCCATAGATCCGCAGAAACTGGAAGTTGTGAGTCATTGGCCCCTACCCAAGACTCTCAAACAACTCCAGCGATTTCTCAGGTTCGCTAACTTCTACCGTCGCTTTATCCGGGACTACAGTACAGTTGCAGCCCCATTAACCGCTCTGACTCGCCCCTTATCTCACCCCTTCCATCTCACCTCCACCGCCATCTCCGCCTTCTACGAACTCTGTCACCGCTTCACCACTGCCCCCATCCTTGTTCACCCGGATGCTGACAAACCATTCGTTGTGGAGGTGGATGCTTTGGATGTGGGCACCGGAGCCGTTCTCTCCCAGTGAGGTCCAGACCAAAAACTGCACTCTTGCAGTTTTTTCTCCAAGAAATTTGACTCCACTCAGCAGCGATACGGACTAGGGGACCGCAAGCTGCTGGCCATAAAGTGGGCCTTGGAGGAATGGCAACACTGGCTCCAGGGTGCCAGAGAGCCATTCATCGTCTGGAACGACCATCAGAACCTCATTACTATCCGCACATTGAAACAACTCAACCCCAGACAGGCGTGGTGGGCATTGTTTTTCGAAAATTATAACTTCCACCTGTCATACCGCCCGGGGTCCAAGAACACCAAGGCTGACGCTCTATGGCGACAGCACGAAGAAGACGTCCCCAGGGCAGACCCCGCGCCTGTCCTACCACCCACCAAGATCCTTGCACCAATTAACTGGGATTTGGAAACGAGGGTTCTCCAGGCACAGCCTGCGGAGACCGAACCAGCAGGTGTGCCACCTGGTCGTCTCTATGTCCCTGACTACGTCAAGACTGACGTCCTCCAATGGGGACACTCCTCCCCAATTTCTGGACACGCTGGAAGACGACGCACGCTACTCTTCATTCAACGCGCCTTCTGGTGGCCAAATATGAGGAGGGACGTGAACGAGTTCATCCAGGCGTGCCCAGTGTGTGCCAGGTCCAAGGACAGCAACCAGCCATCACCAGGGGAACTTCGTTTCTGGACACACATTGCCGTTGATTTCATCACGGGCCTGCCGGTTTCCGAAGGAAAGGACACCATCCTCACCATCGTCGACCGGTTTTCCAAAGCTGCACACCTGGTGGCCCTCCCCGGTCTTCCGTCAGCCAAAAGGACAGCTTTTGGATATTAAAAAAATATCCAAAAGCTGATATTAGAGCATGTAGTCCGCCTGCATGGGTTCCCAAAGGACATCGTCTCGGACAGGGGGCCCCAGTTCACCTCCCGGTTCTGGAAGGCCTTCTGCCATCTGATCGACTCCACCTGCAGTCTGTCCTCCGGCTACCACCCACAGACTAACGGTCAGACGGAGCGAACCAACCAACAACTGGAGCGCTACCTGAAATGCTTTATTGCTGATCGTCAGTGCTTCTGGGCCCGCTACCTCATATGGGCTGAGTTGTCTCACAACCTCCATACGTCCTCTGCCACCAACTTCAGCCCGTTTGAGGTGTGCTACGGTTTCCAACCTCTGATCTTCGACCATCAAGAACCGGAGGTTGAAGTACCGTCGGCCCAACAGTTGGTTCGCCGGTGTCGACGGCTCTGGAGATGAGCAAACAACGCCATCCGTCTTGCTAGCACCCGCTACACCGTTCAACATCGCCGTCGACACCCACCGGGACGAATGTACCATGTAGGTGACAAGGTATGGTTATCAACAAGAAATCTACACATGCAGACAGAATCACGGAAACTATCACCCAGATTCATCGGACCATACCGCATCAACCTCCGGATTAACCCTGTCACCTACCGGCTCCAGCTGCCTGCGGCGCTCCGGATCCGCCCGGTATTCCACACATCTCAACTTAAACCCTTCACTACGTCACCAACTCATCCGGGACTACCGTCATCGGGTATCCTCCATCCCAGAACCGTCGAGAGTCGGTCCTGGACAGGGGGGTACTGTCATGCACACTCATAACACGACCAGCACTAGGACCCGGAAGTAATACGGTCGTGGTTCAGGAAGTATAAAAGGAAACAAGATGGCGCTTCACATTGCTCAGTCATTGAGTTTTGCCCATGCTATCGCCGACGCTTCGCTCGTCTAAACGTGAGTACTCACTTTCTTGGGTTTTTCGCTTTTGATTGGGTGTGTGTATTTAGAACGCAGGTTTATTTGTGTAAACTCTTGCTCTCGCTTCGGGGGAATTTTTTTTTGGTTTGGGTTTACCATCCACACTACAGGGCTAACTGCTAGTCTTCTGGTTCATCTCCGGTTAGTTCGTGACAGCCATGAGAGCATTAGTGAAGTCAGACACTGATGTTGGGGCATAATGGCTTTAGCAATGCATGTCTTTATGCATATTGCTTTGTGCACAGGAACGGCTGTCTAAAACCTTGTGTCTAAAAGTGTTGTTAGACTATTCCTGAAGATGTGACAAAAATCCTAGTGTCAACTATAATATTACATAATTAGGAATCAGAAACTTTATCTTTCCATAAGCTCATGGGTTTGCTACTTATTGTATGGAGCCAGACAGTCTTTATGTCTAACAATAATTATCATATATATATACCATAATGTTATTCATAATTAATGTTAATCATAATTATTATCATAATGTGTTAAGAAGTAAAATACAAACTGCATAAAATATAGGATAAATGATTAAATAGTACTCTATATCCAATCAACCGTTCTGAGAGGAAGTCAAATTTACATAACATTTTCTGCGTTTTCCTTATCTATTTATTTATTTTAATGAAAAATAGTTTTTTTGTCAAATGGTACTGATGATCAAAAAATAAGAATATTATATAATGAATATAATATGTCCCTTTTCTGCTAATTAAAAATATTGTAAATACCATAGCTGTCTTCATGGTATTATTTCAGCAGGTATGAATCATAAACACAAGACCTGCTTGCTCTCTGTGGTCGGAATATTTGGATTCAGGAATCACTGGTCATGTGGTTCTATATTAAATGCTGAAAATGTTCTGTTTATTAAAAACCCATAAATGCATAATCAATTCGACAGCCCCTTGTAAGTGCTTTGCTTTATTTCAGAAAGTTACCCTTGTTAGTATGCTACATTCGTCAATGACACAGGACACTTAATCAAACGCTGCTTATTAGACTGGGGCGATAGTTTAAGTGTAAATGAGGAGATGATTGAGAGCAGTGTTGTAAAGAGAGAAATTCAGGAAAGTACCCTGTGTACAACATCAATTGCACTGTACAGGCCTACCACTAAATCAGAAGGTAAGAAGATTGCATATCAATTATGGAATATCAAACCTCCAGGATTGGGATTTTGATTCTCGCCTCCAGTCTACTGTATGTGCGTGGAGTTTACATGTTCTGCCCATGCTTGGTGAGTTTTCTTCTGGTATTCTGGTTGTCTCCCACTGTCCAAATGCATGCATTGTAAGCTAACTGGCAGTTCCAAATTGTCCATAGTGTATAATTGTGTGTGTGTGTGTGAAAACATGTGTGCTTGTGCCTTGTGGTGGGTTGGCAACTTCCACAGTGTATAACACCTAGTGCAATAAGTTCCCTGTGATAGGCTCCAGGTCGTGTGCACTCCAACACAGGATAAGTGGTATAGATGGATAAACCTAATTATTTTGGCCAATTGTTTTACAAATTTTAAGAATAAAGTGTCATTTTACCATTGAAATGGAAGTGGAAGAAAAGTTAGACATTTTACAAATTTCAGTGAAAATTAATGCACAATGTACACCAAACAGTGATACCATTAACATTAATTCCTTTAAACATTAAGCCCAGTAGTGTGTAGCTTCTCCATGTTCCACCAAAACAGCTTTGACCCCTATGAAGGTGTGCTGTGGTATCTTGCACCAGAACCTTAGAAGCAGATTCTTTAAATGTAGTAAGTTGAAAAGTATGGATCAACAACTCACCAAGCACTAGGAAAATATGCAAATTGCAAATTTTATTTAACTCACGCCTAGTTGATGAGTAGTAGAGTGCAAAAGTCTTAGGCACATTCCAATAAATGCTGTAAAGCAAAGATTATCTTTAAAAATGAAAATAAAATCCTATAAACCTCAGTAAACAAACATTACTGAAACAAAGCCAGGGACAATACTTTGAGTATTTGTCCAGTTTTCTAAAAACATTTTTTTAATATATATAAAATTAGCTACTATGCTCATTGAGCATCCTGCAGAACCATGGACAGTTCTTCAATTCAGGACTTTGAACGATGCACTTCAATCATCAGCAGCTTCCATATTTATTTATTTATTTATTTATTTATTTAGGCTGACCACTAAAACATGGACACTTATATAACGTGCTGCTTTCTTTTCTGGCATACAAATTAATACAAATAAATTTTATCTTAAATTTAACTTTTAACTTTTAATTTTGTGGTGGAATACTGATAAACATAGGAAAACATACTGTAAGAAAGTTTGTACTAAAAAACAAAGGGTGACTAAGACTTTGAGTAGTCCTGTACATATTTTGTGTAATTTTGTCTAGTAATGTCATATTTAGTGACAATTTTAACTACTGCTAACAGTGTTAAAACAGTGTTGCTCTTTCTAAATCATCATACATATGTCACTTTAAATAAGATTATCCCCAGAAAGAATGAGATGATCGAACCTGATGACAGGGTGAAAAAAATCTGGCTAATATTTTCAACAATAGTAGTGACGAGGAAGACAGTAATTCATATAGAAAGATACTGTATTAAGGTGATAGCTGGAAGTGTTCTTCCTATAAATATGTGTCCCGTAAAATATTCCCTCAAACCCTTTAGTTTCTTGAGCTTCTTTAGGATAATGATTATATATATGATTTTCTACATCTCTTTCAATAAGTTGCAATAATCTAAATGGACTGAATGGATTTTTTTTTACTGGGGAAGTCCTTTATTCTTTCAAACCTACTGTATTTGGCTGGATATAGGATCAAAAATATGTCTGTGGTACCCTGCGGTCACTCATTCAATCCATGCCTGCTTGATTACAAAGTAAAAGTTCTGATTATAATGATCACTCTTCAGCAAGATGGGCTCCTGCAGAACCAATTAGTGATATCACCTGTTTTTGTGCACTGGGAGAACTAATGTATAATAAATTACATAAGTTGTCTTAACACTTTTGGTGTCTAATAATACTTTTGGTGTCCAATCAAATTTTATAAATGAACAATGCAAGCATTTGTTTTCTGTGAACACTCAGTCATTCTGCTCTAGATAAAAAAAGTTTCCATAGTCAAGGACAAGGTCGTTGGTCTCCATGGTTTCTGTAGATAGTCACCCCAGTGAAAAAAATACACTTCAGTGTATTACAAATGTATTGAAATCTTTGATAGTACATTGCAAATATACTACCAAAAAGTTGTACCATCAGTTAATATATAAAAAGTATACTAACATCATTCTTTTACCAATTTTTGGAATTAAACTTTTGACATACTTACATCTAGGCATTTGGCAGACGCCTTTATCCTGAGTGACTTACATTTTTTATCTCATTATACATCTGAGCAGTTGGGGTTAAGGGCCCAACAGGGACAACTTGGTGGTAGTGGGACTTGAACCTGGGACCTTCTGAACCGTAGTCCAATGCCTTAACCTACTTTAAAATAATTGTATTATAGTACACTTTCCAAAAATATATTATAGGAATATTGGTCAAATTTCCAAAGCACACTTATTTTAACTTTGTTTTTCAATGTATTTAAAAAAAAATAAAACATAATATTTTATATATATATATATATTATATATATATATATATATATTTTTTTTTTTTTTTTTTTTTTTTACAAATGTATGGAAAGTATAGCTTTGAATACAAATTTTAATATACGGTAGTCTCAGTATATTTCCAGTTAAATTTAAATGTACTTATTCATATGTACTTATTTATGCTTATATTATTGTTTATTGTCATATTGTTTTATTTTCATCGGCATGAAGTAAATTTCATGGTTTTTAATAGTTTAAAAGTAGTTTAAAATTAAGTACATAGTTTAAACTACATAATGTATTGTCTAATGTGTTATTGCTAAATCTTATGTACTTTTCCTCTGGTATAATGCTCCGTAGCTCTCGGCCTGTTTTCTGTCTCTGTGTAACAGCTAGAATCAGCACACTATGTTTGAGCTAATACTGTACCTGTATATACTAATCTTAAGGTCAGTCTTAGCAGCAGTTTAAATTTTATTTTGTGTGTTTGTAAGACAACCTGTTTATTTTGTTGAACACAAATAAACTGTTTTTTGTGACCTTGTGCAAATTAAATCTGTTGAACTCATGAAGAAAATCTTCCTAACAATAATTCATGTAATGTTTTTCAAAAACATGTTATAGTGCACTATAAATCTGAATAAGTTGGCAAAACTCAATCAGTTACATCAAATGTTTTAAGTAATGATGTTTCCAATTTGAAGTAAACAGCACTATCAGTTTTTGAGTTTGTTGTACTCATTCATATTAATCGTTCTATACTTACATAACCTAACTCATACTATTTAATAGCAATTATTTTTTTTTTTTAGTTGTTGCAAATCAAATAAGTTGTCACAGGTTTTACACCAGATGCCCTTCCTTCCTCTCATTTTATCAGGGCTTGGGACAGACACTTCGTCCAGTTGTTGGGAATCAAACCCAGGCCTTTCTCATGACAAAACACCTACCACTGAGCCACCAGCGCCCTATTGCCCTGATGACATCAGAAATCACTAGGCTAAAAGATTTTACGTCGGTGGAACTTTAAGGTGACAGTTACTGTTACTTAATTTCTTACAGTTACTTAAGATATCAAATTTGTTCAGCTAACTTGAAAAGTGCCAAAAGTCTACAAACTCATAAATACCAAAAAGTTCTAAATACTCATCAAGGTCTATTAATTTGAACTAATTGGAATTATTTAAGTAAACCGTACTCATTATGTTTAATTACTTTGAGCATTAGGATTTACAGTGTGTAGAAAATGCATTCAGCATGTGTAAATTATTCTAACACCTTTAGTGTTACTGGTAACACATTTGCAATCCAGTACTGTACAGTATTATAGAAGACTGTGTGTACTATATTGTATAATAAAGTATATTTAAAGTGTACTTTTTTAGTACTTAAAGTATTAATGTGTACTTTTTTAGTATTCATAATTGACCATGTTAATTGTAATCAGCATGCTATTGCTGCAATAAGAATATATTCATAGTATATTAATCATGTATTTGCAACACAGTAAGAATTGCTGTAACAACAATCCAACAACAGTTTGGTGAAGAACAATGCATTTTCCAGCATGATGGAGCGCCGTGCCATAAGGCAAAAGTGATAACTAAGTGGCTCGGGGACCAAAACGTTGAACTTTTGGGTCCATGGCCTGGAAACTCCCCAGATCTTAATCCCATTGAGAACTTGTGGTCAATCCTCAAGAGGCGGGTGGACAAACAAAAACCCACTAATTCTGACAAACGCCAAGAAGTGATTATGAAAGAATGGGTTGCTATCAGTCAGGATTTGGCCCAGAAGTTGATTGAGAGCAGCCCAGTCGAATTGCAGAGGTCCTGAAAAAGAAGCGCCAACACTGCAAATACTGACTCTTTGCATAAATGTCATGGAATTGTCGATAAAAGCCTTTGAAACGTATAAAGTGCTTGTAATTATATTTCAGTACATCACAGAAACAACTGAAACAAAGATCTAAAAGCAGTTTAGCAGCAAACCTTGTGAAAACTAATATTTGTGTCATTCTCAAAACTTTTGGCCACGACTGTATTTAAATATATACTTAAAGTTCATTAATTACTGTCAGGTATGTATGTTAGTACACACAAAGAAATATACTATACAGTAGGTGTACAGTACTAAGTATACTTAAAGTATACTTAGTATACTTTAGCACACAAAAGTATACACTTAAAATTGTGCTTTTTACAATGTAATTACAACTTAAATAGACTTAGTACAAAATTAGTTGTTCCAAAATACCAAACCTCAAGTATACTAGTCAGTAGCATGGAGCAAGTACACTAAAGTAAGTTTTGGCATGCTAGTATTTAATATATTTAGAATACTATTTTTTTTACTTGGGTTTACCCTGAATATTTGTTAAATTCTTATCATGACTGTCATTATTTAAAAAAAAAATGAAATGTCACTTTTGTCTAAATTCTTTTTCTTTTCTTTTTTTTTTGTCTATAATATATTATATATATATATATATATATATATATATATATATATATATATATATATATATATACTACATTAATCCTTAAAATGAGAAACAAAAACCTATTGGATGCTCCAGGCACATTTGCTGTGTAAATCCCTAAAGATTTCTCACTGCCAGATGAGGAGGATGCTCCTGGACCCAAAACCAAATTTAGCAAATGTTTAAATGTCATGTTGTATTAGTTGTTTAACTTGGAAAAGTGCATAGCAAGGACAGTGCAGGTTGTTGCTCTTTATGTGTGAAGTAATGAGTTTTTCAAAAGAATAATTTATGTGTTGGGCACACACTATGCTTTTAGACATCACATATAACCCAACAAACATCTAGGATCAAATACTATCATCACATGACAGTTAAGTTAATAATAATATATAATAAAAGAAAAAAAAACGTGGTGTTTATGTGCCAGACTAAATGAAGGGTAATATGCATGTATGAATAGGAGCTTTTAAGTTTCCTCTGCACAGCCTTCACTTGGGATTTAGCTTGGTCCTAACAGTAGTCTTTTTTTTTTTTTTTTTTTTTTTTATTCTGCTGTAATTGTGGAATCTCTACCGTTTTTCCAAGATGGCCACCCTGGGAGTGTTGAGGGTATTATGCAAGTAAATCATGTAGTCTGATATATTCCAAGTCTGGACATTTTTTAACAATTGCTGAGGCTGGATTTAGTTCTCTTTAAGCAGCAGAGAGACATCAGTTTTCAGTGGGGACTCTTTAAAAAAAAACAGCCCAGTAATGAGTCTTGGAGGAAACAGGAGTTGCCTACTCAGCTTATTTTCTCAGTAATAACTCAATGAGCAGTCCATAGAGCCAAATGGCTTTATTTCAAGGGTTAGAACTACAGTACAAAATGATAATTAAGCCATCGTGCAAACCATCTTTAAGCTTCTGTCTTAAATGTTTTCTTCTAAAACATGACAGAATACTTTTAAAAATCGAATTCGACAGTCAATACTTGAATAATTACAGTTGTTTATTATTTACATGAGCTTGGTAAAATGCCTTATTTATCAAGATAATGATGAGATCAATGAAAACTTCTGGTGGATTTGTTGGTGTATTAATATAACAATTACATTTTCTTCACACTCTTTCTGTGCCAATTAGAGTAAAGCCTGTGGAGATACTGGGGAAACAGTTTGTTCTTTTACTTACATTTATATTTAGTTTTATATTGAACAGGTAAAAACCAGGCAGCATGGTGGCTTAGTGGTTAGAACTGTCGCCTTGCACCTCCTGGGCCCAGGTCCGATACTCACCTCAGGTCTGTGTGCATGGAGTTTGCATGTTCTCCCCGTGCTTGGTGGTTTTCCTCCGGTTTCCTCCCACAGTCCAAAGACAAGCTGATTGCCCATAATGAGTGTGTCAGTGTGTATGTATGTGTGTGTATGGATTGGCACTACATAGTCTCCTGGGATAGGTTCCAGGCCCCCGGCGACCCTGTATACAGGATAAAGCAGTATAGATGGTGAGTGAGGTAAAGAACAGTGATAAATTCGGTGCAAACACAAAATATCAAACACTAATGCTGAAATTATACAGTAAAATGCACATTCTCTTAGCAAATATAATCCTAACCTGAATAGGTTCTTCCCATGGCTTATGCATGCATCTGATTTTAATATTGTTTGTAATTTCTCTTCCTGTGTACGTATTTACAGTAGGTGTCTGATTCCAGGGGAAAAATCATTTTGTTAAACACCAGTAATTAAAAAAAAGAAGATTTGCAGAGAAAAATATGGCCAACTGATTAAAAAGCCTACGATTCAGAAGGTCCCAGGTTCAAATCCCACAACCACCAAGTTGTCCAGGTTGGGCCCTTGAGCAAGGCGCTTACTGTAACCCTCAACTGCTCAGCTGTATAATGAGATAAAAAAAAATGTAAGTCACTCTGGATAAGGGTGTCTTCCAAATGCCTAAATGTAAAAAAAAATAATTTTTTTAAGATATCGTTCTCTACCGTGCTATAAAAAAATAGAGAGTTGTGTTTGAAGCAGGTGGAGAATAGATGTCAGAATTTCATGTATTTGCTGAAGGGTTACAGGAAACATTCTGCTGCTGTTCATCTGTCATGTCAAATTCTGTGTAAAAAAAAAATTTATGTCTCTTGCTGTTAAAGCAGCTAGTACTCGGTCAAATTCAGTCACATAAGAAAAATAATCGGATACTATAATAGTATATTATAAGCTGTTTTAATAAGCTTATGGGTTTTCAAAGATTGCTCTATCCAACCATGTCCACCGAGTCTATCTAACATAAAGTTGGATGATTACCACAAGCAATCCTTGGAAATATACAGTAAAAGCAGTAACTCGAGCAGTCAATAAATGTTTCTAGAAATTATTACAGGACTGCTATAAGCAGAAATGCAGCTTTTGAAGTGTGGCTACTTTTCTCAAAGACCAGTGTGGGGCTGATTGCGTATGAATCTACATTTCTTTCACTATTGTTTCATTGCACAAAGAAAAGCTAAATGTACATAATATCAGTTTTATGACTTTTCTCTCATGTCTCTTTTGTATACTTTGATGGTTACGAAGCTGAAATTTTCATCATTAGAGATAAAGGTTATTACTAGTCATCAATACAGATTATAGCGAATAGAGATTAGGTTCAAAGTCTCTGGAGCATTTAAAAAGGCTTATGCACGTCATGCTTTGCCAAGTGTTTCTACAGTGCTAAAAATGGCACCTGTGCTGCGCTTCTGTTCGCCCTGAGAGGGAAAATCCACAGTGATGATTCATCTCCCACTAGACACTGATGAAATTTGTGAAATAATTATAAATATTTTAAAAAGAACCTGTTCACAGAAATCATTATATGGCCACAGCAGAACCAGGCAAAAGAATGAAATGATTTCATACTTCTCTTTGGTGATTATTTATTTATTTATTTATGTTTCATACACACCACCGCTTTGTAGCTGGAATGTAGACTGTCAAAATATAAAGTTCATCCCTATCTTGTCTTCATCAGATCAAAATAAATGCATCATAAAAAGCAACAGACATGTGTTTCAGCAGGAAACTAAATTACTGAAAAGAGCAGCGCCTGCATTGTGTTATCAAGAATAATCGAGATAACTGTAACAGTAAGCATTTCACATTACATAGGAAAAAGGTTACTGCAAATCAATACAAAGTTTTATCTAACTGAAATGTATAATATGATGAAGCTCTCTCCCCGAACTCTGGGACGGCTCACTTTCAGGATCCTCGGAACACTATGGCTCAATAAATGTGAGAATAATGTAATCATATGAGAATAATGGGAGTCATATGCTGTGGCCGTCGCAGTCACCAGATCTGGACCGATGTGTTAGCCAGTGCTGTCGACCACCATGTTCAATACACCAGTCAAAGGAATGTCCTTTTTGAAGAGTGGTGTTTCTTTCTGTACGGTTTCAAAAACTTGTAGAAGCATAGATCTGTGCAACATCTTAAGGAGAAGCTTTTTAGCAGACTGATTGATCATATACAGTAGTGTGTTACTTTTATGTGCGTGACTTCTGTGGAAATGAGTGTTTATTAATTTACAGATGCAAAAAGTATAGGTCTAAGCTGTAAATTTGTTTTGCATTGTACTGCGAAGCGCATTTTCCCATTGGAAATAATGTAAATGCACAAATGCACCGTTCCAGCCTCCCAAATATATCACCAATATTACCAATTCATACCAACGTTATATACAGTATTTTTTATATTTTTGCAAATAAAAACAATCAAAACTTTTATAAAAGACAGGTAAATGAAGTCAAATATGAAATAAACAGTCATTAAACCTCACTTAACCTTAATTCATGTTTCCTCTTGGCACCGGCTGCTTTAAAAACCAAACTGAAAGCTGCTCCCTTCTTATTATTCTTGCAACCATCCTTGATAAGATTTTTGGGACCCATGCTGCTATGTCTTCACTAAATCTTGCACAAAATGCCCAAAAAACACTAAAATGAATATGTGTTTTTCTATTGCTTGGCTTTCCACTGACGTAAACAAGTTTTGAACAGTTATTCAGAATCTGTCCCATAGCCTCGGAAATGATGTACCTGGCAACTCCAAAGCGTCTTCTTGCATTGCACCAAGTTGATGCTTTCACTTGGTGCTCTCTCTGCTAGAATTGTCTGAGCTTGGCATGATAGTGTGGAGACAAAATGTACAATCAGAATGTTTCCCTTACTTTTCGTACCAAGCCGGAAAATAATCACACGAAGAATTTCATGCAAGTGCACGGTGCCGCTTAAGAAGATTATGTGAGTTATATATGATAAATTGACAGTCTACTGAGCATTATGGTAATTTGACCTCACCTGTGTTCTTCATTTAACAAGGCAAACAAAATGATGAATAACATAACCGTATACATTTTTGTATATTTTCCTTTTGCATTTCTTATGTCCATGAATATACAATTTATATATTGTACATTTATACAAGATTTTTCCTAAAGGCATCAACAGCTAGACATTTTATTGCAATGTGATTTTCACACACTGTATACCTTAATCAAATGGCATAGATCAAATGGTCATGTCGAGTAGCGTAGTGTTCCTCGTTCATAGAATGTCACTCTCACTCACTGTCTATACCTCTTTATTCTGTATATAGGGTCACATGGGGGGGGGGGGGGGTTGCCTATCCCAGGAAACTTGGTGCACAAGGTGTCGTACACTCTGGACATGCTGATAATCCATCATAGGGCTCACACACACACACACACACACACACACACACACACACACACACACACACATTGACACACTTATTCACACACTACGGGCAATTTGGAAACACCAGTTAGCCTAACCTGCATGTCTTTGGACTGTGGGAGGAAACCGGAGTACCCGAAGGAAACTCACCAAGCACGCCACGCGGAGAACATGTACACAGACCCTGAGGAGGGACTCGAACCCGGACCCTGGAGGTGCAAGGTGACAGTGCTAACCACAACACCACACTTATCATTGTTACTGTGTAATGTAATAACCATGACAGTTTGAGCCTTCAGTATGTTTTTTAATATACAGCAGATGTTCACATTAGCCTTAGACCTTTTCATCTGAGCGTTCTTCTTAAACTCGCTGTGACTTTGCAGTTAATTGAATCTGACATTCACGAATATGCACAGATGTAACACCATAAGCCCAGATGTAACATCCACCATTACTGGTATATGAAAAACATTTTATGAGCAATGTGTTTCCGGTTCTCCAAAGCTGCTGTTTTGACAAAGCTGCTCTTACAGTATAATTGAGAATTTCAAAGAGTTTTCATTTCACGTTTTTCATTAAAGTCTGGTTAAATCCATGTCAGGGTGGCTGGAACAGAGTATCTGCAAGAGTCATTTCATTAAGATCCAGTTTGACATAACTAGATTAGAATCGCTTAGATGAATGCATTAGTCACCGATAATCGTTTAGAGCAATGAGACAGCAATTAGCGATTAAGCATTATCGTCACATCCGGTTCCACTCGCAATGAACAATAAAGCATGTGTGTGCTTGTCTTTGTCAGTGACTGTAATGTTGAGACTGCTCAGAGATAACGACAGCCCTGCTGATGCCCTGACGCAGTTAGATTGCTGGGGCTGCGGTTTACGCTGTCAGGATTGTCAGCACTGAGTACACACACAGCACAATGCGGTCACTGTATGCCTGTTCACATTCACAAGTAAAAAGTCATACATGTTACACCACACGCGAAAAAGCACAGCCATTTCATTCTTAGAAAGGAGTAGATTTATTCTGGTTATGTCGACAGTAATGGGTACACAGCGAACCGCTTTCCTCTTCGCGGTAATGATCAAGGGGATTTGCTTTCACACAACAGCCTCTTGTGATGTTTCCAATAAAGGCAAGAAGCACAGGTCTTTTAATCTATTCGTCAATAGGTTCATTTACCTACTTATTTGCTAAGAGTGCTGTCAAGCTCTTATGGGCAACCTCATCGATAGTTAGTTGTAAATTTACATCATGAGAGAACTGGCAATGAACACCACGACCACATTTCATGCAAAATGATATAGAAACAAACCTTACACATATTGTTTAATGACAATTCTAATCTTAATACATCGATTTGCAAAATAATCATAGATTACATAAATACATGTTGCAAGGCAGCGACATAAAATCCTGTATAGTAAGCTGCTGCAAACAGTAATGGCAATTTATACCATTGAGCTCCACCATCCAGCTCGAATCAGTCCCTATGTCTCTCTATGTGCTGAATCTCTTGAAGGTACAATTGGGTCTGCTGTCTGCATTCACAATTTTTTTTTATTTTTATTAAATTGTGTTAAAATCGGTTGTGTACAGGTATAATGTTACAGCTTATCCTGATACCCTGTACAAGATACACTGTCCAGCCGAGAAAAAGTCACCACCTGGATTTAACTAAGCAAATACTGTAGGCAAGAGCCTTCCATTGGATAATAAGAATTACTGCTGCCTCCGAGTGGTAAAGCGCTCGCCCTATCATCCAGAGATCGCAAGTTTGTTTCCCGGGTGATGCTGTAACCTCTCGCAGCCGAAGGTCTAGAGAGAGCTGATTGGCCGAGCTCTCTCAGAGGGGAGGGATGAGTGGTCCCACCTTAATCACGGCTCTACAGCCAATCAGGGGCGCAACCGGAAGGAGCTGATAGTGCTGTCCTCCGGTGTGTGAGCAAGGAAGTTTGAAAAAGATGCGGTCGGCTGAATTCGGCCCTCCCGACTGAGTGGTAGTAGTAGCCTTGATGTGGGAGCCCCCTAGTGGCAGGGAGGAATTGGCACGACTAAATTAGGGAGAAAATCTGGGAAAAATCCCCCCCAAATAATAATAATAATTACTGCTGTGGGCGGCACGGTGGTGTAGTGGTTAGCACTGTCGCCTTGCACCGCCAGGGTCCAGGTTCGATCCCCGGCCAGGCTCAATTCCCGTCTCTGTGTGCGTGGAGTTTGCATGTTCTCCCCGTGCTTGGTGGGTTTCCTCCAGGTACTCCGGTTTCCTCCCACAGTCCAAAGACACGTAGGTTAGGCTAATTGGCGTTCCCAAATTGCCCTTAGTGTGTGAGTGAGTGTATGTGTCTGTGCCCTGTGATGGATTGGCACCCTGTCCAGGGTGTACCCTGCCATGTGCCCCAAGTCTCCTGGGATAATCTCCAGACCCCCGTGACCCTGAATACAGGATTAAGCGGTATAGATGATGAGTGAGTGAGTGATTACTGCTGTGATTAATATGGTTCAGCTGGCAACAAGTTATTTAACCCTAACTGATGCAGAGAGTAGCTTCTCATTTCTTAAACAACCATGTCAGAAGACATCCTGTAGATATTACTTCGTTTCATAAGGGTCAATTATTGTCCTGCATCAGGCAAAGAAAACCACTAAGGATATTGCTGAAACTATTAAATTGAGTTAAATAATGTAAAAGCCATAATTAAAATCTGGAAGCCTGGGGCCGCCTGGTTAAGGCGGTTTGTAAGGTCCCAGCACCAAGTTGCCACTGTTGGGCTCTTGAGCAAGGCCCTTATCTTTCACCTGCTCGGTTGTACTGTATATGTATGAGATCAAAACGTAAGTCGCTCTGGATAAGGACGTCTGTCAAATGCGGTAAATGTAATGGAAGGATAGTGGTGAACCATCATCTTCGAGTTAGAAATATGGTCAGAAATACATCCTAAATAATCAAGATGGGAGATTACCTACACGCGATTAGTGAAATCAAATTGTAAAAATAAAACAACAGCAGGCCTCAAGGTTATGTTTAATAAAAACGTTCATGCATTTCCAGATGCACAAGGTGAAAAGAACTTGTGGGATTGGGACTAAACAGCTGTGTAGCGTTTGGAAATCAGTGAGGCTAATTGAAAAAAAAAAGGCTTTTTCAATTTGCTTTGGAGCATAAAGAATGGACTGTGGAGCATTGAGGAAAGGTCACATGGACTGATGAGTCCAGATTTTCCCTGCTACAGGTGCATCAGGGTAAGAAACGGTGGTGCATCCATTACGCTTAGTGCCTATGGTAAAGCAGGTGGGGGCAGGGCTATATTCAGCAAAATTATCAAGGTCCGGACTGTACTGTGAATGTGGCTATAACTCCCAGCCGAGTTTCTGAAATGTGGAAGGGGTGCAGGGGCAGGATGAGCTTGTGCATTGTCCTGCAAAAACCAAACATCCTTGGTTATCAAACCAGGCCATTTCTTTTTAAAGTCATTCCGCTCAGTAAATGTTCACAGGAACGACTCGGTGGGCTCCGAGTCACCTCGGCCGGGATCATTCTCCTTCTTTAAAACATTTGCACTGTACTGTGCTTGAATTCTTATGTAAATCAGTTTTGGCCTTTATTCACAAGAAATTTCATCACCTTTTGAAATTAGGATTTTTTTTTCTAAATATTGAAAAATGTTGCAGGTCTACTATAATCCTGCAGGTGGTGCACACTAAACTATTCCCACACTGGCAAGTAGCACAGTACCCTGTGTACAGTGAGAAAATTATTTGCTACGTTTGTTAAGATCTGTAACTAAATCTTCAAAAAAATAAATAAATAATAATAAAAAAAGAAGAAGAAATTTAATCAGTTTATTCATAAAATGGTAATATTTCATCACAAGTCCTGGTTTGACTTAAACAATCCTCGTATAACAAATTATAAGACCATTAAGCCTATTTCTAGAAATATTTAATAATTTTAAGCTTTAAATAGTCTTTGTAATTTTAATTCTTTCCATAACTCAAATGTATATGCTCAAAAGAAGCAAAAAAATTAATTGACCTATAATGTAATTGACCTACATTAATCAGAAGCAGAAACAGGCTTAATAACCTTACATTTAAAGAAAATACAAATTTCCACGCAAAATGTATGTGAAAGTTCAGCCCTGCAAAAAAACAAAAACAAAAAAAACACACACACACAGGACACACAAATGTTCAAGCTTGTCTTCTCAATTGCTTAATCCCTTAATTACCGTATGTCTTCTTTTAAAATACCTGATGAAATTTCTCAGGCTGTTTTGCACTATAAGCTATATCAGTCTCCCATGGCTTACCCTACTACCGCTTACGTTACTTACGCATATACAGTATCACTATCTTTGCTGTAATCCTAGACTTCATCATCTCTTTCATCAATCTACGGCTGTGTTTCATGTTCATTTGAAGCCTGCTTGACTATAAAGTGCTCATGCATATGCTACATAATTGATAAGCAGGGAGCTCTGCCTCGTTTCCTGATTGGTTAATTTAAATAGAAGAGTTTTAAATAACAGAACTAAGGATCAAAAAAAAAAAAAAAAGAGGCCTCTTTATCAGTGTGTCTCTAGGTCCCAGAATGTAAAGACAATTTACTTCTTTTTTTTTAACGATTAAAGCAGCATGTTACCAAGCAACACATTCCCTTTTAGTCCTTGGGTGTCTAATTATCCACACTTACATCTATTATTCAATTTGCTCCAATTGATTTGACTACTTATTAAATTAGTCAGACTTTGTCTATTGAATTTAACATGCTCGAATAGCCATGAAACACAGAAAAGATTAAATATATAGATTTTTTTGGTTAAGAAGAATCTTTAAATGTTTTTTTTTTTTTTTTCGGAGATTGTTTGCTTTTGGTCATCAGTGACCGAAACACATGGTCATTAGGGTTATCATGAAGGGTCAGGGGATCTGTTGCTGCTACACCATCAATAAAGATAAATGAGCCAGGTTTGCTCACAGCGAAACACCCTGTTCACCGTTAAGGTTCGGAACAATAAGGAATGTGATCTCTCTCCCTCCACGCTTTTCCTATTCTTCACTCTGGTACACTCGAACCTGTGACTCTTTTTTTTCTTTTTTTTTTTTTTACCTAATAGCAATCTTCCTATCCTTAAGGCATCTCAAATGCTTAATAAATAGTCAACCTGATCAAACACAGCTTGCATGGCCACAAACCTTACAACAAGCACTTATATAATCAATCATCAGTTTGTATTAAAATTCAGTATATACAGTATAGTATGCATGGACCTTTTAGTGTTACAATCATGCATACACATTGTACACATTCCCAGCTCTGTAACATTCCCAGAGGAAACCCATACGAACATGGGTGAAAACATGCAAACCTCCTCGAAATAGACCTACAGTATAAAAGTATCCTCTCAAGATGAATGTCAAACCCATTAAGGTCACGTTTAAGTATTCATCCTTTAAGGGTACTGTGTGAAAGATATATTGCTACTGTATATCCTTGAGTGTACAGTTCAACCATTTTTCATCATGGTCTTTAAACATCCACTACTGTGCTCTTTTATAATTTATCAAGATCTTTACATTCTTGCTTAGTCCGACCATACATAAGTGAAAGTCGCACCAACCTACAGCTGGTCTTAGTACTTAAAAGCTGTCTTTTTAATAATATCCGCTGTGTACAAGCTTTAACTTTTAATGCACAACCAATATGCATGTACATATAATTAATCGTGACAGTTTGCAAATTGACATGTCACTGTTCATGTGGAACCCAGTGTTATAGATTATGGATTCAAGGAGACCTAATTTGCATCTGTGTTTAGTTACATATGAGGTTAGAGAGGTTAGAGATGGTGGGGAAAATATTCAGTTACATATCACAATTCTTTTGTGCTGATAATTAAAAATTATTATTATTATTATTATTTATTTAAAAATTTTATTTACATTTGTTTTCTGTTGAAGTGGTAAAATGTTGCAGGTCCACTATAATCCTGCAGGTGGTGCACTCTAAACTATTCTATTACACTATTATACTATTACACTGATAAGTAGCAGAGTATCCTGTGTGCTATAAGCAAATTATTTGCTATGGTTGTTTTAAACTGTAACCAAAAAAAAAAAAAAAGTTTATTTATAAAATATATCAAGAATCGCGATACAAATCGACCCGGCACCTACAGTAGGTATTGTGATAATATTGTATCGGGTGGTCCCTGGTGATGCCCATCCCTAACAGGGATTCAACAATTCTTTGATTCCATTTTTCTTTTGCTCTTTTAGAATTCCAGAAAATACCACATGGAAAAGATAAGGCAGAACATGATTAATACTACAGTTAATCATCACATTTCCCTTGTAACACAGAAGATTATCGAGTTCAAATCATTTGAGCTTACTGTCCACTGGCTTGGTCACCACTGCCCAAGTCTGACTCTGCTTCCCCACTAACCTCCCTTCTATGACCAGAGAACTGTGGCAGAGATTTGGCTGAAGCATTTTGGTTCCTCCAACAGAAACATCTGGACAAGTCAGCACGGAACGACGGCGTAAAGAAGCCGTATATTACTGGGTCGCAACATGTGTTGAGGTTCCCGAAAACAAAGAAGACATGATGAACATAATCAGGGATCACATGCAGCATCTGTGGCTGGAACCAATACCAGATTCCGAGGAGGTAATACGGCGTCCAGCAAATGACAAAGGAGGCGACGATGATGATGGTCATTTTCAGGGTCTTCATACGAGCTTTGGGGATCATATCCGTTCCACTGCGTCTCAGGCAAGGCTCTCCTGCTGGAGAGACATATACAGTTAGTACACTTAGGTTATACTTAGGGTATGTCAAGTACATGACCATATCAGGAGAGATGCTCACCTTTGTCCTTACTTCTGTGCATTTGCCGGTTGATTTCAATCAGGATACGTGTATAGCACAAGCTCATGACGAGCAGAGGAAACACATAAAGCGTGACAAAGTGGAACATGTTGTATGCCGTCTCCTGCCAGTGCTGCTGAAAGCTGCCATGTGTAGCGCACTGGACAAAGTCGACTCCCTTGGCCTTAATTGCCCGGAAAATGAACAACTGTCACATGGAGACAAAAATGAAAATGTGTTAGTGAATAGAGATGAGTAACAAAGGGCAGATTTGCACATCAGACTTTAGAGATTATTATAGCATTGTGTTAGAAAAACTACTCTGTATGAATTTCTGTGAATTTCTACTTATTACTGTGTACATTTAGCAAAAAAGATCACCTAGCATCTTTCATAATGCACTTGACAAATGACAAGGTAGGTCTACTGTCACAATAATAAATATAATAAAGTCAATCACACATATAAAAAAAGAAGCAAACAAATACAGGTAGTCCTTGACCTATGAACGAGTTCTGTTCCAGGAAAATGTTCGTAAGTCGAATTCGTCCGACAAAGGGCGAGGGCGTCTTATACGCCTTTGACACGCATATACAGTACAATGTAAAGTATACCAATCCACTTGACTAAATCTCTGTCCCCTTTCCCTACACTGCCATCATGTGGCCAAAAACCGGAACCGTACCTAAGGAAATTAAACTCACATGTCAATTGTAACAGTGTTGTCTCTGCGCCTTTAAATTGCAAGGGGAATCCTGGATGCCAGTTTTTCTCAGAGCTGTTTTCCATTGTATTGGACTGTGAAATCTGTTTTGTTGAGGATTTTCTGAAATTAGGATTATTCGCCATCAAGACAGCTTTACAGGACAGCCATTTTCTATCATTGTGCTTCCGGACTGATTCATTAAAACCGCTGAGGCCAACTTATTTATCCCGCAAAAACATCTACAGCATGGCTGCTACATGTAGTGTTTATTGACTAAAAGAAAAAATAATGACAATCAACATGACACCTGATTGTCATTCACACACTACGGGTAATTTGGGAACGCCCATTAGTTCCAGTGTTTTCAGAGGCACAATATCACAGAATTCACTGGCTGAGATATATAGTATACAGTAATTTTGGTGCTTTGCCTGTAAATAAATCATTGATATCGCCTGTTTGAAAGCTTATGTTTGGCCTCTTTTAAATATATCTAGAGTTAATGGCATATAAATAAATCTAGACTGAAAAAAAACACAAGCTACAACAAAAACAAGTGAAAAGCACGCACTCCTGCCTGAGAATATGTTGTTTTCAGTAAACAGTGTTGACAGTTCATTACCAGGGATGCTAATCAGCAATGTGGTAATGGTAACGGATCACTGACTTTAAACTTCATTGCCTGTAGAGGATTTTTAACATAATACTTAATAAAAAAATCATTGGGTCTCCCTTTCCTCTCTCCTTTTCCTGCGCTTCCAGGAAACGAGCATCCTGAACATCTGCTGTAAAAAACATCAACATGCTTTTTACACACTGGTTACATTGTGTACTGTACACTGTACAGCCATATACAGTACTTCTTATCATACGTTATCGTATTTGCACATACTGTTATTTGCCCTACAGTACCATGCACATTGTTGTTTGTGATTTATTTGCACAGATTGTTGTACAGAATGTTGTGTATTTCGTGTGAATATTAAAATACTTGGCGAATAAATCAGTTCCCTTTCAAAAGCTACACTCGATGCTGCATGAAAACGCTATGGGAACATCTCTTTGTTGTCCGGTTGTGAAGCCTGTGCATGTCAAAACCGCCGAATACCTCAGCTTATAACCTCTGCCAGGCATGACGTCACTGAATAAGGTGCACCTGCAAGTTACAAATAGGAAAGAACCGGAAACATCCTCAGATCTTTTTGTCTTCAGGACCGCTTTTTGTTTACGTGTGCATGTGCAAGCCATAACAAAAGCCATAACGAAAGCAAAAATAAAAAGGAAAATAACAGCATTAACTCACCGATATGGCGGAGTTGCTTAAGAGATGCGTGCCATTTGTAGATATTTCAATTTGTAGATATTTCAATTTGTAGATGCGCTTTCTTTAAAGAGAAACCGCGAGCCGCGGCGCATTCCTGGGACTCGTGTGCTGATCTGGCAGATGCGCACGAGACGGAATTTCCAATTTCTCTCTCGCTCTCTCCGGATCAGGAAGTTTTAGCTTCCGCTTCGCAAGCGCGCTCCGGCGCTTCTTGTGAAGGAGCGGAAGAATCCTACTCTCTCACTTCCATGGAAGTAGCCTCCTCACAACGCTCCTTCAGTGCTGACAGAGCTTATGAGGAATTATTAGAGGTTATAACGCGTGTGGTCGAGCGATTGCATATCGACTGGCCGCAGAAGCGAGATTCCCCCAAGCGTTCGAGATTGGACGACAGGTTTCTGTCGGGTGGCCGGGGGGAGGAGCCTCAACGTCTCTCTCTCCCCTTCTTTGGTGACCTCCATGATGAATTAACTCTTTCATGGAGCAAGCCGTATTCATCGGGTGTTTTTGTGCCATCGACTTATTCGAATATCGTTGATGCGGTTATATGATGATGCCCCAGATAGAAGCTTGCGGGCTATCTCTCTCCTGGGACATCATCCTCCCTGAAAAAGCCTACTCTCCCCTCCAAGCCGTGTAGGTTGACATCTGCTTTGGTGGGGAAAGCTTTTCAGGCAGCAGGTCAGGCTGGCGCTTCACTGCACACCATGACAGTTTTGCAGGCCTACCAGGCTGACCCGCTGAAGGACCTGAGCACCGGCGGGGTTATTGATGACAGGGCGTTTGCAGAGCTGCGCCGAGCCACAGACCTGTCTCTCCATGCAACCAAGCAGACGGCCCATGCTGTGGGCTGTTCTATGGCTGCCATGGTATCCACGGAGAGGCATCTGTGGCTGAACTTCACGGGCATCAAGGATATGGATCGTGCTGTCCTCCTTGATGCCCCCGTCTCGCCTTCCGGCCTCTTTGGCGACGCAGTTAATTCCGTCGCCACTAGGTTTCGGGAGGCAAAGCTATATGAACAGGCCTTTGGGAGGTTCCTTCCCCGCCGTGCTCAAGAACCGGGACCTTCGGCCACCCGGCCCCGGCCGGGTCTGGCCCCTATCAGGCATGAGGTGCAGAAGGAGAGCATGACCAGCCACGCACCCCCTCATAAAGACTGGGGTGGGGCTCGCCGCTCTTCTCAAAAATCTGCCTCGAAAAGACCAGATCTGAGGAGCTTCCTCTCTTCAAAGAAGAAGCCCTGAGGCTCGTGCGCCTGGGGCCGTGGGGGTGTCTCCCCCCAAGTAGGGGCGCCTGGATTTTCGTCACAAAACTGGACCTCCTCCCTGGCACTCCCAGGAGGCCGGTGTTCAATCCCCGCCACCACTGGAGTTTCGGGGAGCGCCGGTCTCCAAGGAAAAGTTGGGTGTTCGGGCATCTCCTGCCACACTTCAGGATACCCAACACCTAACACCCACCCATCCAGTCGAAGTGTCAAAGCTCGTGCCCCTTTCGGAGAAGCTGGCAGCGTGGAAACTACTGCCAGGCGTATCTCCTTGGGTACAAAGGACTGTAGCCACAGGCTACAGGATTCAGTTTGCACATCGTCCTCCGCGTTTCAACGGCGTGGTCTCCACTTCCGTGAAACCGGACCGAGCACATCTGCTGGCCCAGGAGTTACAGACTCTGCTGGGCAAAGGGGCCATAGAACAGACAGAGAGTTGGGCTACTACAGTCGGTACTTTTTGGTGCCCAAGAATGGGGGGGAGGGGGGGGTGAGCTTTTGAGTCCGATCTTGGATCTTCGCGGCTTGAACCGCTATCTCAGGAAATCCAGATTCAAAATGTTGACTGTCAAAATGATTGTTTCTCAAATCCAACCAGAGGATTGGTTTGTGACAATCAATCTCAAGGACGCATATTTACATATAGAAATATTGCCACAGCACAGGAAGTTCCTGAGGTTTGCTTTCGGGGGCGAAGCTTACCAGTATCGGGTCCTTCCATTTGGCCTAGCTCTGTCACCCCGCACATATACAAAATGCATGGATGCAGCTCTGGCTCCTTTACGACTCCAGGGCATCTGTATTTTGAATTACATAGACGACTGGCTCATTCTGGCCCAGGCTCAGGAGCTAGCGCTTCGACATCGGGTCCTAGCCCATCTTCATTCTTTAGGATTGAGACTCAATGCCACAAAAAGTGTTCTCCTTCCTGTTCAGAGGACAACATATTTGGGTGTCACATGGGATTCGGTCACAATGCGGGCACAGCTGTCTCCTGTTCGTGTCGAATCCATTCTCAACACCCTGAAGGAAATCAGGCTAGGCCAGAAGGTCACTGTTCATCACTTTCAGAAATCTTTAGGCCTCATGGCAGCTGCGTCCACGGTGATACCTTTGGGCCTTCTGCACATGAGAGCGTTTCAGCTGTGGCTAAGAGCCAGGGGGTTTCATTCAAGGGCCAACCCCCAGAGGCTAATAAGGGTTACGCGCCGGGGGCTTTGTACCCTTTCTATGTGGTTCAGACCCCGGTTTCTGACTTTGGGTCCCACTCTAGGTCCGTCTTGTCGTCGCAAGATGCTAACAACAGACGCTTCCCTCACGGGCTGGGGTGCGGTCTTGGATGGCCGTCCAGCACAAGGGAGCTGGAGAGGTCATCTTCTCGCGTGGCACATCAATTGCCTCGAAATGATGGCTCTGTTTCTGACCCTGAAACACTTCCTCCAGCAGTTGAGAGGCTACCATGTCCTAGTGCGGGTGGACAGCGCTGCGGTAGTCTCGTACATAAATCACTAGCGGCTCACGCCGCTTGAAAAAGCTAGCGCACCAGGTTCTGCTTTGGGCACAGGACAAGTTCCTGTCCCTCAGGGCGATTTACATTCCAGGGCATATGAATGTAGGAGCAGACTTGCTATCCAGACAAGCTGTAAAACATGGGGAATGGAAACTCCACCCCGAAGTAGTCAGTCAAATCTGGGAAAGATTTTACGCAGCAGAGGTGGACCTCTTTGCCTCACAAGAGGCAGCACAATGCCCCCTTTACTACTCTCTGACTCCTCCTGCTCCCCTGGGTCTGGACGCAATGGCCCACATGTGGCCCAGATTACGCCTTTATGTGTTTCCACCTATAGTTCTCCTCCCAGGAGTCCTGGTGAGGGTCCGTCAACAGGGTTTGCGCCTCTTATTGATAGCGCCCCATTGGCCAGTCCTCCAGTGTGATTCTCGGATCTAATATCTCTCCTCGACGGCTCACCCAGGGTGATTCCAGTGAGGAGGGATCTTCTGTCTCACGCGCAGGGGACAAACTTCATACCCGGCCCGAGCTCTGGAACGTTCACGTTTGGCCCCTGAACGGGACCAACTAAGACATGCTGGGCTTTCAGCCAGCGTAATTGAAACAATTTTAAGTGCCAGGGCTCCCTCCACTAGAAGAATGTATGCCCTCAAATGGAGTGTATTTGAAAATTGGTGCATGACAAGACATGTAGACCCAGTTCACTGCCAGATTGTTTCAGTGCTGGAGTTTCTGCAAGAAAAGTTGTCCTCGGGCTTATGCCCTAGTACTCTCAGAACGTACGTAGCCGCTATTTCGGCTTGTCACCTCTTTTTTTTTTTTTCCCCGATTTTCTCCCTAATTTAGTCGTGTCCAATTCCTCCCCGTCACTAGGGGGCTCCCACATTAAGGCTACTACTACCACTCAGCCGGGAGGGCCGAAGACTATCACGTGTTTCCTCCGAACCACGTGACGCCAGCCGACCGCATCTTTTCGAACTGCTCGCTCGCGCACCGTTGGGGACGGCGTAACACACTCGGAAGACAGCGCTATCCGCTCCCTCCGCTGCGCGAGCTCACAGACACCCCTGACTGGCTGTAGAGCCGTGATTAATGTCGGAGCACTAAGTACCTCTCATCCCTCCCCTCTGAGAGAGCTCGCCAATCAGCTCTCTCTAGACCTCCGGCTGCGAGACCTCCGGCTGCGAGAGGTTACAGCACCACCCGGGATTCGAACTAGCGATCTCCGGATGATAGGGCGAGCGCTTTACCCACTGCGCCACTCGGAGGCCCTGCTTGTCACCTCTGAATGATGGGGTTTCTGTGGGGAAGCACCATTTAGTTGCCCGTTTTATTCGTGGAGCTAAATGGTTGAAACCGCCCACTAGAGCGACGGCCCTTTCATGGGACTTAGCTATCGTACTCGAAGACCTGGCTGACACCCCTTTCGAACCACTAGAGTCAGCGCCTGTCAGGCTTCTGTCTCTTAAGATGGTTTTTCTTATGGCTATTACTTCTTTGAAGAGGATTGGGGATCTGCATGCTCTGTCAGTCTCCCCATCCTGCCTAGACTTTGCCCCTGGGCTAGTCAAAGCGATTCTGCATCCTCACCTGAACTATCTTCCCAAGGTTCCATTCTCAACCATGCACCCAGTTGTTCTCGAAGCCTTCTGTCCCCCGCCTTTCACAGCTCCGGAGCAGGAAAGACTTCACTTACTGTGTCCAGTACGCGCTCTTCGGATCTACGTCCACCGCAGTGGCCAGTGGCGTAAGTCAAAGCAGCTCTTTATTTGCTATGGTGGTCGCAACCGGGGGGCGGCTGCCACTAGACAGACTCTGTCACACTGGGTGAGAGATGCTATTGCCCTAGCCTATGAGGCGCGTGGTCACACTTCGCCTCTGGGAATCAGGGCTCACTCAACCAGGGGGATTGCCTCATCAATTGCCTTGGCAAGAGGCGTCCCCCTGCAGCAGATGTGTGATACGGCGGGCTGGTCCTCGCCGGTCCTCTCCACACACGTTTGTTAGATTTTATAGTCTGGATGACAATGCTACTCCGGGTCCGCGGATCCTTGAGTCAGCGGCGTTGGTATTCTCGTTCCCATAGCGTTTTCACGCAGCATCGAGTGTAGCTTTTGAAAGGGAACGTCTCGGGTTACTTGGCTGTAACCCTGTTCCCTGATAAAGCGGGAACGAGATTCTCCGTTCCGATGCTGCACTGCTGGCGTGTCTGGACGTCCTTCAGACAAAATTGACCTGAGGATGTTTCCGGTTCTCTCCTATTTATAACCTGTATGTGCACCTTATTCGGTGACGTCATGCCTGGCAGAGGTTATAAGCCGAGATATTCGGCGGTTTTGACATGCACAGGCTTCACAACCGGGCAACAAAGAGATGTTCCCATAGCGTTTTCACGCAGCATCTCGTTCCAACTTTATCAGGGAACAGGATTACAGCCAAGTAACCCAAGACGATTCTGATTCTAATTGTGAAGATGGGTCTTTGAAAGCTAAACTTTTACCTTAGTCTAACCCCAGATTGTACTGAGTTGAATTGAATTATTTATATTCATGCAGTAGAGCAGTAACACAGGACATGAATAATAGAGATACAGAATACAAAAAAAAAAAAACGACCATCTTATAGTTGAGCTGTCTTTGGACATAGCATAGAAAACCAAGGTCTGAGAGGTTAATCAAAATCGGTTTGTACATGATAACTTGGGCTTCATTGAGGCTGCTAGTCATACAGTAACTACCTCTAGAACACACACCAGTGTGAATTTTTCCATAACATCTGGTGCACACATGTACAGTTAGAGATCTTTGCTAGGAGTATCTACTGTATACATGATCCCCTGCATCATCAGCTAATTGTGTGTGTGCTAGAATCAATTAACTGTTTGAGGTTTTTCTGAGAAAGACCTCTGAAGCCGATGCGTTTGTCCTTGCACTTCATGATGTTGTTACCAATTAGCTGAAAAAACCTGCCATGCAGTATGTCATAGACCTCCGCCTCTGCACTGCCAGGACAACGTACAGAAAATTACTTTATACATTCTTTCCTTTATTCACTTTCAGTAAGCACTTTACCCTGGTCAGGGTCACGGGAGATGCGGAACACTGAACGGAAAATAGGAATATGCGCTGAATGGGATGCCAGTCCATTACAGTCGTTCACAAATTCATTCAGCTGAAATAAATTGTATATTTTTTCAACAAAAGCAGGGCGCTATGACATCCTATAAAGCAGTCTTTAATAACGTAATCCTAATATTGAATAATATTGAGTGTATTATATTTATTTCTTAACAAAAACTAAAAGAATCTGAGACGGATTTAAGCAGTATATGCCATGATATGCTGAAATTTATCATCCATAGTTTTACTGATTCTTTTCAATTCATAGATAGATAGATAGATAGATAGATAGATAGATAGATAGATAGATAGATAGATAGATAGATAGATAGATAGATAGATATCTAGATAGATATCTAGATAGATAGATAGATAGATAGATAGATAGATAGACAGACAGACAGACAGACAGACAGACAGACAGACAGACAGACTTTATTAATCCCAAAGGAAAATTATAAAATGTGAGTTATTTGCAGTCAAAGTGAATTATTTTGTTTAGTTATTGGTTCCATTAAATTTAAGTGCTTATTTCAGTTATATACGTTTATAACTAGGGAAGAAGAACTATAACAAATTTGACAGTAGTTACATTATTCGACCATTATTAAGAAAATTAATTTACCTTTAAAACTCAAGCGGCAGCACAGCATTGATCAGTGACAATAAAATAAATAAATTATATATATATAGTACAGACTAAAAGTATGGACACACCTTCTTATTCAAAGAGTTTGAATTTGTATTATGGCAAGAAAAAAGCAGCTAAGTAAAGAAAAACGAGTGGCCATCACTACTTTAAGAAATGAAGGTCAGTCGGTCCGAAAAATTGGGAAAACTTTGAAAGTGTCCCCAAGTGCAGTCACAAAAACCATCAAGCGCCACAAAGAAACTGGCTCACATGCGGACCGGCCCAGTAAAGGAAGACCGAGAGTCGCCTCTGCTGCGGAGGAGAAGTTCATCCCAGTCACCAGCCTCAGAAATCGCAGGTTAACAGCAGCTCAGATCAGAGAGCAGGTCAATGCCACACAGAGTTCTAGCAGCAGACACGTCTCTAGAACAACTGCTAAGAGGAGACGGTGTGAATCAGGCCTTCATGCTAGAATATCTGCTAGGACACCACTGCTAAGGACAGGCAACAAGCAGAAGAGACGCGTTTGGGCTAAAGAACACAAGAAAGAACACAATAAAGGACACAATAAAGAAAACTCTTTGAATGAGAAGGTGTGTCCAAACTTTTGCTCTGTACTGTATATGCGTATATGGAAGCGTTGCCGGTGTGTTAACGGGGATTGTATTTGGGTTTTTCGGATATGTCAGGTAGAACAAAGGTTATCATTACTTTAATAAAAAAAAAGTCAATTTTACCACTACTGGTGGAAATATGGGAATGACTTTGCAAAAATGTAGAACTCTCAAAATGAGCATAATATTATTATTATTATTTGCCCATAGAAACAACTGAGAACAACAATGAAAGCATCTGATCATGTGTATCTGTGCTATTCTTTTGCCTATGTGACACATATTGTTTTAGGGGAGGGGTTAGTCGGTTACAATTAACTAAAATTCAGTTGATCATTTTGATTATTTTATTGTATTGAAAAAAATTATATGTCATTCTAAACTGCACAATCCTGAGCTCTATATACTGTATGTCTATTAGAAGAGAGCAAAACAAATATTGTAAAAGCACACACTTTGAGAATAATGACCATAATGTATATCAATACATGCCTTTAAACACATTCTTAATCATATTAGTCTCTCTCTCTCTCTCTCTCTCTGTCTCTCTCAGTCTCTGTCATAATTAACGCTCTTAAATTCCTATTCGGACAGGCACACTTGTACAGTAATGACATACCTTCCATTACAGAATAATTTATAGTGTTTCCTGAATGTACAGTACATACTTTCAGATGAGTAAACAAATGTTTAAAAGATCAAAATTTTACTCTTTTTTTAACAAAAAATAAATAAATCCCCAATGTGTGTGTTAATGCTCCACTTGAAATACGTCTCACATAGTGCATTATTTTATACCTCAAACTGTTTCACCCCCCCACCAGAGAACAGTAGAACTGGGCGGTGTGAGCAACAAGGTATCTTCTTATAGGAGGCCACATTAGTGGAAAATCACATTGTGTTGTTTAAGCCCTGGCCAGTACATAAATAGAAAATGGTCATGAGTCATATAATAATTCCTACGTTTTTGGTCGTGCATGTACAGTACACTAGACAACGATCAATAATTTCATTTAAGGCAAGTGGGGTCTGGTGATACGCAGGAGTCTGTAACATGTGACGCTTTAATTGTTGTTTTCGGTTGTTTCTATGACCTAATAATAATAATAATAATAATAATAATAATAATAATAATAATATGTGTTTTTTATATATGTTATATATTGTTATATATTTTTACTGTTTATTGGGCTTTATATGTGTTTGTTTGTTTGTTTGTTTAAGTCATCCTTACTCTATAGAAATATAGACATTTCAAAAGTACTGTATTATTGTAAACATTTGAATATGAGCTGCATGAGCTTAATAATAAAATTGTTGGATTGTGTTCATCAAATAAATTTATGCCTATGTTTTCATTTAAGATCGCAACTCAAAGGTGTGTAAAGCATCGCTGTACCCACCTGTGGGGAAGCAAGGAGCAGGCTGAGTATCCATGCAGTCAGCAGCATCCTCCTGTTCCTGGGTCCGGCGTCCAGGGTGTCCAACGGGTGCAGGATGGCGTGGTGTCTGTCCAGACTCACGACCACTAGAATGAATGCGGCCGAGTGCATGGCAAACAGCTTCAGAAAGCACATCAGCTTGCACATGGCGTCTCCAGCGTACCACTGCACTGTCACATTCCACACCGCATCCAGTGGCATTACCACAAAAGTCATGACAAGGTCAGCCGAGGCCAGGCTGGCGATGAGCGGGCGCAAGTGTGAGGCCAAGCGCCTGCCTCGACCCCATGTTACACTGAGCAGCACGGACAGATTACTCGCGGCAGCAAAAACAAAGAGCACCAGGGTGGCAGCAACACGGAATCGAGCAGCTGTGGTGAAGGTCGGGGTCTCCCATTCGAGCACGGGTGGTGGGACAGAGACATTCAGCACAGAAGAATTGTCCAAGACATTTGTCGGGCTGGGAAGTAGAAGTGTTGTATTTCCTGACATGCTGGAAATAACAAAACAGAATTTTGTGGGTTAAAATAGTCTTTGAAATGTGACCTTTTTCTAAGAATCGTATTTCATACAGTATCTTTGGACCAGAGATCTTTATTCCTGCCTCCGTTGCTGTGGGTCTATGAAGTATCGTCTGGGAATCTGTAGAAGGTTTGCCCTGCTCTGTGATTGAATGCAGGCAACAGGTAAGATGTTAAATAACTAGAAAAGCTTCAGCTTAGATTTTAAACCTCTCAGGAACATTGTACTGGAGCATTGAACACACAACTCTCGAATTATACTTAATCAAATTATGTTATATTAATAACAGGTTGAGTCATAACATATGAGATGGATGATTTTTATATATCGGAAAGCCATTCAGTGAGCCCTCATATCCTGTGGATGATGAAATTGTCATCCTTAGCTGTGTTAGAATAGAAATGTTTCATTCTGCCATAAAGGTGATCAATCAGAAGTGTTCTATGCATTGATTTGTTGGGATTTTCTCCTTTAGGTGGACAAATGAAAAAACTAAACTAATGTCAGAAAACGGCCCGAAGTATAACAGAGCCATTGTTTATTCTTTAATATGTCACCCATTTGTGTTTGTCATTGGGTGTCATGTGGCTATGCCTGGAAATGACATATACAGTGATTAACAACAACACTAACACCATTGCAGGTGAATCAAAGAATATGGATATTTATCAATTATATACCATTAAACTGGCGACAGGATCATGGGCTCGCAAGCCTCATCTATGCATGTGGGGACCAAAGATCAGGCCATCTGGTCCGATCCCACAGAAAACCTAATGCAGAACAAAAAGTAAATGCTGGCTACGATAGAAAGGTACCAGAACATCCAGCACATCACAGACGCAGCAGGCAAAGAGTTCTAGCCTTCAAATTCCCCAGATCTCAATCTGAGCAAGCAATCATGAAATATAGTGGACAAACAAATCTGATTCATATAGGCCCTACACCGCAACCCACAGCTCCCCAAAGTCCCACATTAAACATCCTGCAGCCAAACACCAGAGCACATCCCCAAGGGTCTTGAGAGTCATGCCCCGAGGGGCGAGAGCTGCCCCTGCAGCATAAGGGGAATCACTGCATACATATGCCATAATAGCCTAAATAAACCTATATTTATATTTCCTAGAAGGCAACTGGAAATGATCTTCCCTGACATATCCCTATATAAGATTTAGTATAAAAGAGCTTGCTGCGGTGATGTATTATTTTAGTTGCTACTAGTAGAGTATTTTTTTCTTCATTTTGACATCTCGCTTTATACCCTGTAGTCACTGCGCAAGAGTAAACAACTCTGGGGTCATACTTTACATCCTATTCTTAACATGACTAAAGCCATGACTTTTCATTTCAACATTTCACTTCTCCAAGCTAGAAATAGATGATCTAATAGCTCTGCAGTGGCCGTTATCTGGCAGCATGATAAACAGTGGGTGTTATATATTATTGTACATCTATACTGACAGTCCTGAGACTGTTCACCTTATTTTGTATGTCTGTGGCCTTTCACTTGGGCTATGAGCTGTGGTGCACTCCAACAACATCACTCGATATGGGTCACGGGGTCCCAGGTTCATATCTCAGCACCACCAAGTTGCCACTGTTTGGCCCTTGCAGCAAGGCCCCCCAACCCTCAACTGCTCAAATGTATAAAATAGATTAAATGTATGTCGCATGATAAAAAAGCTGTATATGTAAAAAGTATAACTATAAATGCAAAGATGCTGGATGATTTTGTTGGGATGGTTTGGATCTTTTTTTTTAACAGCCTGTTGCTGTTTTATTTTTGACTATCTGATGTACTGGTGCAGGTGTATGCTGTGAGATTTAAAACACGGACAAGCCAGCAGTAGAATATATGCCTGGGAAAGTGGCATATACACTGGCATGTTTTCCCAGGTTGATTTGACAAAGCAAGAATTCAACAGCTCCAGTCACAACATTCAATTTGAGCTGTTGCCGTCTCATTGCCTAGCCACATTATCTGAATTATCTGAACTGTATGAATCTCGAGAGGCACTGAAAAGATGTTCTCTCGATACACGTGTGTGTGTGTGTGTGTGTGTGTGTGTGTGTGTGTGTGTGTGTGTGTGTGTGTGTGTGTGTGTGTGTGTGTGTGTGTGTGTGTGTGTGTGTATGTGTATGTGTGTGTGTGTGTGTGTGTGTGTTTGCCAGCTTTGCTGTAAATGTCTGGTGGTCAGAGCATCAATGAGCATAAGGAATATTTGTAATATCAGCAGTAATATTGATATTCCTGTCGTACCCTAGCTATACACACATACACATTGGTATCTACAGTATTTCAGGCTTAGCTTTTTTTACTTCTTTTTGGTGAGACAAAAAAAAAGGATTGACTCTGCTTTTTGCAAACCTTCAACAACATTAAACATATAGTACTATAAACCATTAACCTGATTATAATAAGAATGTAGTAGTATATAATCTGTTTTTCATGGATTTTTCCCCCATAAAAGCATATCCTGTTTTGTGTTATTCCTACATAAGTATCACACAAAAACATATCTTACATGTCATTGTATATACTGTATGTTATTTTCTGCTCAAATCGCTTTCATAATCCTGATTTCCTATAAAAACCTAAACAAGCCATTTGTACTCACGCTATTATCCTGGAAAAAGGCTTGTATAATTGATTTTTTCGTCATCTATTTACGACAGGTCCAACAGCCAGAACATTTATCTTTTGAAATATGCAGGAAACAGACTGAAACAGCTCTGGATCTTCGAAATGATGGCATTTTAGCTCGTACTGTTGCACACTGCCGTGTCCTTCACTTTGCCATCAGCCATCCGTTGCAGAGATAATGTCTTTACCACGATTCTTTTCCTGTGAGAGAACATTTTAAATCATATGTCACCTTATAATACTTCTTCAAAGCTTTGGAACATACATGACATCTGTGCAGATTCCTTCTGACATTTAGGGAATACTGCAGCAGCTGGCACATATCTTTATGGAGCGCTTTAGTCCAAAGCAGCAGGTGTGATGTAGGTTGCCACACATCAAGAACATCTGTCTTGCCTTTCTAAAACCTTTTAAAATGACTTAAAAAAAAAAAAAAAGAATTGTGTACTACGTACAAAAGAGTCTCATTATCACTTACTATAACTTGTATTATAACTAAGTTTTTTTTTTTTAAGAACAATTCTTAGTAATAGTGGATTTATAGATCAGTAACTGGTTATGAAAACACACATCTAATCTTAGTTGTTAGTTTATTATGCGTTCAGAACTCATAAGAATATAGCACAAGCAAACTCTCAGGAAAACAATCATAATCTTCTTTGTCTTTCAGTGGTTTCCTCAAACATACACCATTTGTACCTTTTACCTAAAAGAGCAAGTAGTGTTCCTTAAAATCATTACATCAAATGTACCTTAATTTGATTTAAATGTTTTCTGATAGCAATGTTTCCCTATTTTAAAATAAATAAATAAATAAAACACATTAAAGGTGCAAACAACAGCACCACCTCTTCATGATTCAGAGAAAGACTTTTATCTGGCAAGTTCTGAGCGTAAAATCGAGTTTGTTTGTTTTTTAGTATCTGCAAAATCCAGTTTATTAGGGACTGCACTAATTCTTTTTATTACCTTCTACAAAATTATGTAATGCAATACCATGTCATGCAAAAATGCATCTAATGATGGATGTTACATTATTTGACTTTACACACACACAAAAGACATTTCAATGAGAGTTTTCGGTTTTTGGTCACAGATGTTTGTTAAGACCTCATGTATTTATGAATGTCTGATTAACAGCGTTACATGCAGTATATTATGAAGAATGCATTACAATTTACATTTGTACTTGAAAGTAAAGGGAAGGGGATTAACTCTCAGACTAATTCAATATCATGAACACAGTTTAAATACAGTCTGATTGAAGAAAATTTATAGACTATGGATATTTTAATAGAATATAAAAAAAATCACACCACACCATGCATATTAATACTATACATATAGAGTGTGTGTATGTATGTATGTATGTATGTATGTATGTATGTATGTATGTATGGTAATTCAATATCATAAACAAATCAGTCTGATTAATTAAATCTATAGAATATTTCAGTAGAATATAACAAATTGAGTCACATCATGCATGAGTTCTTCATCTTATTAATATTATATATATTATTTAAATGTATACTGTACTATGGTGATATTTACAGTCTATTGCACAGAAGTGTTTTGTAAAATCCTGAGACATACCTGAGCGTGGCTGATGCTAGAAGTGAATCCGCAGGGAGCCCACTTTCATCAAGGTGCTGTTATTCGATACAAAGTATCCAGATGAAAGCGCGATTAATAGATCAAAAAGAAATGAGTCACATGTTTTGAAAAAGTCCTGGAAATCCCTTTCCATGATCCGGACGCTGCTGTGTGTGTTATCAGCTTCATCAGCATCAGCTCTGACAGTGTGCACAGGACGAGTCGGGTGTGTGTGTGTGTGTGTGTGTGTATGTGTGTGTGCTCAGCCGCAGTTACCAGCTTCTCAGTCTGCCGACAAAATCCACATGGAAAGCACTAGGCATGTATACTCCTCCGTGACCAGTGTATATGGAACTGGTTTCCCAGGTTATACTGGTGCTCTAAAAAAAAAGCGCGGGAAAAATAACCGCGTCGGCGCTGCGTCTAATACCGCACACTACCGTAGTATAGAAACTGGCTCGTGCCAGCTGTACAGTTCCAGCTGTGTGAATACAGGCAAATCCGCACACTACTGTACTAAAGAGTGTGCACCAGAGATACTACTCCAGAGGACCAGAAACCAGTCGAAGAAAAAAAAAATTAACATCCAGTCAGATTTTGCAGTGGGCTTCAACCTGAAATAATAATAATATCACTCATTACATTAAGGCTGATCAGATTATTTTTAGCTTTCACCTTTTTGTCTATTTCTACAAACCCTTTTCCCATCAACTTTGGTACTCATGCTAGTAAATTAATTAAAAAACAATAAAAGATCCTGATCTTCAAAGAAGTTTTTTTTTTTTTTTAAACAATCACTCATGAAAACTGCATAACAAACAAATACACTCAGTTCTTTGTACTGCAAACATTATATCAGATAACGGGGGCATGGTGGTGAAGTGGTTAGCACTGTCATCTGGCACCTCCAGGGTCGGGGTTCGATTCCCGCCCAGTGAGTGCTTGGTGGGTTTCCTCCAGGTACTCTGGTTTCCTCCCACAGTTCAAAGCCATGCAGATTAGGCTCACTGTCCAAAGTGTATGAATGAGAATATGACTGTTGTCCTGGGAATGGAAAAAATGGGAATAAATAAAATGGTCAGCACTGCCCTCCACAGTACCTAGTTGGACTACAGAGATTCTTAGATGTATACAGAGGCAGCGATATTGCAAAAGCCAGAATCCGGCTGAATTCAGTAATACCACACAACTACGAAAGTGCAATATAGATTTAATAGAAACACAGTTTGATAACCATGAAATTAACGTTGATTAAGCACATTTTCATATTACATATAACTGCTTCAGATCATGTCTGAGTATAATTGCCCCCCACCTCCACTGCTCTACTGGTCAACATTAATATTAGTAATTAGTAATGTTGTTCTGTACCTGAGCACACTTGGATATCTACACCCTTTGATACTGCTGATCAGGGATCTTCCAGTGCAATCCTGATGTGCAACAATGATTGGTGATATTTCTGCTCAAACACACCTGATTCAACTAATGTATTAATTACTAGGATCAGTGAGTGTGTTTAGGAGTTGGTGAACTAAAAAACTGGGCATCCATCGAATAGGTGTTGTGAACCTAGTTGAAGTGAGATCTACCAAGGAACTGAAAGAAAAAAAAAGAGAGGACAATGGAGACAACTTCCACATTATACCTATTATTTATTTATTTATTTATTTATTTATTTATTTGAGACAATGTCAACAACAACCCCCTTGCCCTATTACTACTTTATCAGTTATGGCCATGCAGTTCAAAGACATACCCCTATTTCAGAGGAGACAGGCAGTATTAACGACTGGCCCCGGGCACGGTTCTCACACTAATAAAAACAAGCTGGACACTCACTTTATAACACATCAGTTAGCTTACTACAGTAAGGGCTCTATCTTTCCTTTCATGTTCAAGCCAAAAGTTTTATTCCTGAGGAGTGAGTGTCTTTCTACAGTATATGCTGATGATGTTGCACTACTATAGCAACTGTTTCAAGCTAGAAAGTTTAAACTAGTTTAAAAAGTTTTAAAACACAAACAAAATGAGTGATGCAGAAACTGAAACATTTCAGTGGATAGGAAATATAAACACCATTTGAACAGCAGTCCACCAACCAAAATTAGTGCACTGGAACATTGTTGTGTAATACTGTTACATGTTATTGTGCATGAAGTGCCTAAACATTACAGGTCAGCTGGACAGGAATGTTTTGGCTCAGACATGCCATCTAGTGGATTCCACATTTAATCATGCAGATGTGGACAAACATAGTGTATATTTCATCTATAAAATTAGAATATTGTGAAAACAAATTGTTTTCATAATTCAAAAGAGTGATACATACAGTATTGTTTGGTTTAATTACAATGATTACGGCTTTTATATACAGCTTAGTAAAGGTGTGCCTTTTGTTTGGGTAAAATCTTTTTTAATTTGATAGTATATTTAATTATATTTTAAGGTGGAAGACCTCAGTGGGTTGCCCTTCTAGGAGCCATAAATCTGAAGAGACACTGGGTACAGATGCACTTAAACTGGACAGTGGAAACTGATGAATTACAAAAGCTCAGGCTATGTTTTTTCTCAGGCCCCATGGTTGTTGTTGGCCTTTCAGCTGCTCCTGTCAAGGGGTCACCACAGCGGACCGTCCGATTCAAACATAGCTTCGCACAGGTTTTACGCCAGATGCCCTTACTAATGCAACTCTCCCATTTTTATCCAGGCTTGGGACCGGCTGGGGTTTGGGCTTTGGATGGAAATTGAACCTAGGCCTTTCACATGGCAGGCAAGGAACCTCGTCACCAGAGTTTTTTCCCCACCTCTGGTGGTCATATGTAGGTGAACGGTTTTAGTCAGAAAAAGTTTTTTGAGAGAAAAAAACAACAGCAAAACTTCTTTAATGTTTATATATAAATATACGTGAAACATTTTAATTATGTTTTACTGTGTCAGAAAATACTATACATTTACACAGCATATTATACAGTAATTTAGTAACAGCATCAGCAATGTCTAAGTGGGGAGCTCAAAGAGCAGATCGCTAATTGTTTAAAACAACAAGACAAATTAAGAATACTGAAAATCTGGATCTGACCATTTAGGTTAATTAAATCATTAGAACACAAATTGCTTTAATCACATTTCAATTTCCTTAATGTCAGTGAGTACTGTGCCAACTGTAATAAAGATAGGAGTAAATGTAATACAAAAAAAAAATTTTTTTAAGTAATTAGTTTAAGGAAATCCAATTAAGAAATATATGTGCAAAGCAACAATGATCGGGCCCAAGCACCTGTGCCATCAGCACACCACGCAGCCTGTGTGCCTTTTGAGCATGTTACGATCTCCAAAAAGCCAGAGATGCTGGGGAAAAAAGCATCACACTATGATGTAACTCAGTGTGATATTATGTAACTCAGGAAGTTATAGATTTTTCTGCATACGTTTAAGGCATCGTCATGACTGAATTTTTGAGATATCAAATATCTCTTCTCCATTTTGCATCCACTGTCTTGGGATCACATTGGCCTAGTTTGGTGGTGTTTCTGTAAATCTCCTAGGCGGAGTATATCAAAATCCATTGGGTGCCTTTAATTAAACACCATTAAGAATAAGCTTAACAAAACACATTCAACAATGGATTTTGATTGAAGACACCCAAACAATTTTCTTTTTTGAAATAGTTAGTTTTTAGTTAGTAAAACTAAAAACTAACTATTTCAGAAAGTTAGTTAGTTAGTTTTTAGTTTTACTAACTAAAAAACAGAAAATAAAAACTATTTTCTGAAATAGTTAGTTTTTAGTTAGTAAAATTGAGCGGTTTCTTGACAATGACAATTATGTATCTTTAAAATAAAAATCATCTAAAAGTAAAAATAACCTTTTGACTGAATGTAACCATGTTTGCTGACATGCGCTACACCGCCAGCAGCCAGCAGAGGGCAGCAGCGGCGCACAGTAAGAGAGGCCATTCGGGAGTACGCGGGCCAAAATATCTACAAGCTGATTAACCTGGATTTTCCTGCATGTGACCTTCGTAGTGGGGTGACCCGTACGGCTCAGGGATTTGCCTGTAGTTGGTTGATTGGTCAGTTGAGTTGAATTGAGTTGAGTTAGTTAGTTAGGTAGTTAGTAAGTTAGTTAGTTAGTTGGTTAGTTAGGTAAGTGAGTAGGTTAGGTAAGTATAAATGGGTAAAATAAAAGAATAAAGAAAAGCAGAATGACAAAGAAAGGACAAGGGAGAATAAAGCCCTAGCCAGGAATAAAGAAATAATTTAAGTCAAAGAAAAAAAATTGCAATTTATAAGATAAAGGTTGAAAATGAGCTACAAAAAAATTATATATTTTTTATTTTTATGTTATTTTATTTTTCTCGGTTAAAAAAAATAAATCCTTTGAGAATGCCATCTTGTTCGGCCTTTCTCGCCTTTTCCAGACTGGGTGTTGTACCTAGCTCCTGCAGCCAGTTCACCTAGTGATGTTGTGGTATGTAACATGCCTCAAAGCGTGTAACTCTCTGGGGACGTTTTCTTTCACTGTGCACCAACCGTGCACAAGGCCTGGCCTTAACCTTTATTTTGCCAATAAAAATGTATACACATTTCAACAGTTGTAATTTATGCATCTTTTTTAAAACTCAAATTGAATTCTCGCAGCAATGTGTAGTAAGCTTTTCACTGCATTATACTCATCATATGGCTGTGTACATGATAAATAAAAATTTTATTAAATGTTGCTTGAGCATTTACAGTATCAGTACGTATGTGTTTTTACTTTACGGTTGGCTGGTCTCAGCTGGTCTGGGTTATTCCCCCTTTTCATATTAGACAACAAACACAATATAATATAATAGAATATATAAACACTGACACTGTCTGCATGATCAAAAAGAAAACATCTAAAAAATCTGAGAACAATAATGAAAAGAAAGAACGAAGCTGATCAGGCCTGATGGTTTTAGAGCGGTAATATATACTATATAATCCATTCCGATGCCCTATAGTATATTAAACTGCCTATTAGGTCAGTTCAGATGTATTTCTACTAGTATCAATCTACACACAGTTGTGACTTGTATAAATATGATTGATGATTTATGGCGTTAGAGAGGTGTGTCTCATTGTTTCATTTCATTTCACCAGGTGCAAACTGCAGTATTATGGCTTTGGAAGCCAAAAAGTTGCACATAAACAAATTAGGAGTATCTGATTACATAATTATCTGAATGTCCTCCATATCCATGCAAACAGACATGTTTGTTTTGCTTGTTCAGATAAAAGAAATGCTTTTGCAATTCAGCCAGCCGTGTACAGTACCATATTTCTATTTTCCCCCCTTCTGCCTGTAGTAGTGAATTATCACAAACTCTAAAACATTATACTGTGATCCACGCACAGGTCTCCATCTTGAGTTTTACCTTACATCATGCATCTCCAGCATTTGTCAGTGGATTGAAGGTAGCAATTTGTCCTTTAGGTCCTCTAGTTCCCCATCCCAATGCGTTTCCCCCATAAATTATTTAAGACCAAACATTTTCAGAACCTAAGAAATATCCTTAGCACTGCAGGGCCCCTCTTGTGCATAAAATGAGATGTTAGAAAACAAACATGGCACACCATTTCACCAGTGTACACTAAAAAAAAAAATGCAATATTTGGTTCTCTCTTAAAGTGCACTTTCTTTACTTTTGTAATTTTGTGTGACTAAATATACAGTTATACAGTTTGAAGGCCTTTAGCTTGCTAGAAATGGCTTTGCAAATATTCGTACATTTCTAATTAATGGCATTAATTGTAGTGAAGGTCACAGGCCGAGTTATATTGATGTGTACCTTTTAACTGCATTTATATACATATTTTTTGCCATTTTGGTCCATCCGCATGCCATGTGGCACATCAGACAACGTATACTGCCCATCCTGGCCAATTAGTCTAATCTGCATGTCTTTGGACTGTGGGAGGAAACCGGAGTACCTGGTGGAAACCCACCAAGTACAGGGAGAATAGGCAAACATGCACACGGACCCCGAGGCGAGGGTGGAACCCCGACCCTGAAAGTACAGGGCGACAGTGCTAACTACTAAGCCCCAGTGCTGCCCTTAAGGGACGTAATATGACGTTAACTGCAATAAGAATCCATGATTGAACATAATGTTTTTAAAAATAGAATTCTGGTACATTTACTTGGCCAGAAAGTTAGGCAACTACTTAAGTATGGTGGGTGGAGTCTGACAATATTAAAAATATATAATTAAATAAATAATTTTAATTATTAGTCCATTTAATGTAACATTTTTAAAGTAGTTTAAATGCTATTTAAATGATTTATTTGCCTCATGGTCACTGGTCCGACATGCTCCATGAAACAATAAAAGTGGTCAGTTACGCATCAGACTCAGTGGGTGGGCAACGAGATTGTAGCAGGAGGCTAAGAGTTATTTTTGATCTAATGTTGAAACAGACTTTACCAAAACCGCACTGCATCAGTTTCAGAATTACTGCAACGAGAAGATGCGTACAGTGTTTTAGTAATGATGTGGAAGTGGGTTTACAGTTGTAGTCACCTTCTGACATGTCGCTTGCTACAGGTCACACACTTTTTCTTTTTTTTTTTTTTTTATGAGTAGTGTTGATGAGTATTATTTTTGTACAATTATTGATTTTCAGTCATGAAGGAGACTTTATATTTTTTATTGATATTTATTTAAAGTAACTCTTTCTGATGCTGTTACACGTGGACTGTTCCAGTATATGTGTCGTATTAATACTAGGCCCATTGTTTTACCAAAATCTACAAACTTCTTACTCAAGGCCATAAAACTAGGTTGTATGTGAACACAATTTTTCTTTGATTTTCCTACAAAGTCAATTACTTGAAATTTGAAGCAGCATCTTTTTAGTTTTGGTTATGTAAAATTAGACTCTCTATCAAAGCCATAGAACAAAGTATAAAAGTAATGTGCTGCCAAGCAAGAAAATTCTCATCAGTATCTCATAACATGAAAAATCAATGATCTATCTATCTATCTATCTATCTATCTATCTATCTATCTATCTATCTATCTATCTTTTGAGAATATACTGGACTAAGCAATAATTCTACATATTACAGTTATACAAATTACATACATATTAAAAATATCTAACGCAGTTTTTAACATTTTTGGGATTTAGACAATATTCAGTAATGTTCTGTTAAATAATGAATTTTTGAAAAAGTAACATTAGAAAACCACTATTAAATGTAACTCTTTTTTTGCAATAGAAACATAAATTAGTGTATATAAAAATCAGTATGAACACTGTACATGCAGTATATGAAACCTCACACTCTCACGATCTTCACACTGACCTATGTGATGTTCTATATGTCTCAATCTACCTTATTTTATTATTTTACCTTAAGATGCTTCATGGAAATACGATTTAATGAACATAAAATCCATCAATGGACCATCGTTCTCTCTTATTAGTCCACTAGGGGTGTTCAAGTCAAATCAGGACTGTCGATTGCAAAAAAACAAACAAAAAAAAAAACAATGCAGTTATTAAAATAAAGACTATCTTTATGTCTCTATATAATTCCGTGATACACTAATACACTTATCCCAGTGTTAATAATGCACTTATTACAGACGTTAAGCCTTTGTAAAAATGTTTGCACCATTCACATATTTTACTGTGGCTAAGAGACTCATGGCTTAGTGGTTAGCACTGTCGCCTTGCATCTCCAGGGTCCGGGTTCGATTCCCACCTCAGGTCTGTGTGCATGGAGTTTGCACATTCTCCCCGTGTTTCCTCCATGTACTCTGGTTTCCTCCCACAGTCCAAAGACATGCAGGTTAGGCTAACTGGCGTTCCCAAATTGCCTGTAGTGTGTGTGAATGTGTGCCCTGCGATGGATTGGCATCCCATCCAAGGTGTACACTGCATTGTGCCCTAAGTCTCCTGGGATAGGCGAGTAAGTGAGTGATTTCCCTTAATGGTTAATGTATTCAAATGTATTTTGCTTTTATTTAACTTTCTAATCAGAATAAAATCTGGTTCAGTGCAATGCAAAAGTCTTGAAAATTTTCAAAGCCTTTATATCATATCATCTACCTAAGTCTTATATGTATTAGACGCAGAGTCCACTGCAGAGTCCCAACAATTTCTCAGATTCCTGTTATCAAACAACAAACTAAACGCAGCCAAGTTTAACTGTCCCAGTATACCTAAATTCATCTCACTCAGATAGTGTGGCTCATGTAGCCAATAACTGTACGACACAGCCACTGCGAGGTTGTACACTGTAGTGAAAGAACCGGAAATGCAGCAGCCATATTAAAAATGTTTCTGCAGTAAGCAAATTAATCCAAATCTTTTGTGCGAGACGCTGCACTGGTCCCCGTTGCCTCTAGAGGGCGCAGTGCACTGTTCAGTATCCCTAATAAAAATTCAAATAAGGACAAATCAGAAAATTTGCTACAAATGTATGTATTTAATATAATTATTGTTAACGTTATGGCTATTATACTGTTGTTGTATTATTATATATATATATATATATATATATATATATATATATATATATATATATATAAGATTATATAATTTGATATATGGGCTATCATTATCAGCAATTAATTGATAAGGTATATAAAGGTTTACATATAAGGTGCATATTTAATATTTACAGTAAAACCTTCTATTTATCAATTAATTGCTGATTGTTTACACACATCTAACCAAAATAATCTTTCTCTTGTATTTTTTAAATTGTAATTGTATATATATTTATATTGTAATATATATATAAACAATTAACATAAATATGAAAAACCTTTAAGCACCACTTTACACAAAATAATTCTTACTATTTAATGAAGAAGTGGGTCAATAACAATAATATGCGCATTGTTTTCTGTTTGGGCATCTCACACACACTGGAAACAAGCTTACATCACGATCTAATCCGAGCTACCTTTGATCTTTCTTAATCAGAGCTACATATTTAAATTAGCCAGATTAAATAATAAATTAGTAAATTAGCCGACGCGCCGATTATTATGCGCGTCTTAATTTAATATGGCGACAGTAATGATTCGTTAGACGTGACGGTGGGACGTGTGATCGGAGACGTTTCTACACTTTATATTTCCATTCAACCTTTTTTTCTTTTTTTTTCTTTCTTCTTTTTTTGAAAAGTTCCAGAACGGTGCGTCGTATCAGGATGATGATTCGACCCGTGTGAAAGCGCGTTTATTGTCCGCGATAAAGACTTAATCTCTTCAGCGGAACAGCAATGCGATCCGGCCGCCCGGCCTGCTGGAATGAGGAGGGAGTTAATATGGCTGTCCACAGTTCATCTGCCAGTGTAGTAGTAAGCTCGCCCTGCGCCGCTGACACGACGCGCATAACAAACCCGTGGAGTTCGCAGCGTTTCGGAGCCGCTTGTCCCCTCCCCTCCAGACACAGACAACAACATTCACGATAATAGGGGCGCGTCTCCGACACCGCCGCCGACCAATAAGCCGCGTGTCTGGGCAGAGAGCGAGCGGCCGAGCGCACGCCGAGGCCCAATCAGCGCTTTTGTGTTCACTGCCGGCGCCGGGGACTGCACGGGAAAGAGGTGCCGCACGCAGCGCTTCAGGATCGGAGAGCGAGCCCGGAGCCAGAGCAACCTGAGGCGGTGAAGGCGAGTCAGGTGAGTCCGGGGCTTCATTCGCGGCCTAGCCGGGCTCGGGACGGGATTTTTAAATTCTACAGCGGCGAGCTTTTAAAGCGTCAGCGTACACGAACTAAAAACAAACCATAAATCTATCCTTTGTAATATATGATTCATATTAATAAAGTGTTTTGCAAACATCCAGACAATAGCTTCTTTAATAGTTTTTGATACGATTAAAACAATGATATGAGATTGTGCTTGGCGTTAAGCAAAAGAAGAAGAAGGGGGGGAAAGCACAGGACTTGATCATGCACACACTTTAGAGAGATTTTTTTATTGCGTCTGAAAAGCCGTTTCATTGTTTCAACTGGAGTCTCTGGGGGTTCAGAGGGAGAACGGCGGAGAGAGAGCTCAAGCGCTCTGTAAAAAGAGAGAGAGAGAGAGAGAGAGGAACGCTCCAGCTGATGAGGGCAGCGCGGCGCCGCGCAGTGTGAAAGCCCTGACCGGCCACTGCGCTGTCGGTTACCCGCGGATTGGATTAGAGACAGTTCCGAGATAGTGCTCTGCCTGGAGAGCTGGGCATTCGGGTGAAGTGTGCTGAGTGAGGGCACACGGAAGCGCTCGGTGAGAGCTGATGTGTGTGTGTGTGTGTATGATTTGGAGGAGGGGGGGCAGATCCGAAAATGCATCAGCCATTTACGTAAGTGAGGACGCTGTCTCACTCTCAACTTGCTCCATATGCACGCAAATGGCTGCCCGGCAGCACCACGAGCAGCAGCAGCACTCTGACAGCCGCTTCAAAATGAATTCCAGCTCCAGTGCACCTATTGATCTGATCAGCACCCAAACACTGGCATTGACACGCTGTAAGAGATGACTTTCCAAAAAAAAAAAAAAACCAGATCAATGATGTATATACATTTTATAGTTTTTTTTTTTTTTTGTATGTTTTTTACCTAAAAGTGAGAGGCGTCTAATTTTCTTGGATCTTTTTATCTCCTCCCAGTTCTGTTACACTAAACTAACAAACATGGCCTGTTTAGGTTTAGAGATGCTTTAATCATCTCATCTGCTTGCTGAACTTGCATTTCTGTCATTCACAAAATAAGCACGAGAGGTTGTAATATGCATTTTTAGTTTTACAGAAACAATATTACCTCCTATATTTACATTTGTTTACCAGGTTATGCATTCATGCATGTATGCGAAGAAAAAATAACTACAGATTGTTAGTTTTACCACATGTTTTACTGTTGGCCTGTGGAACTGGACGAGTCGTTTCAAGCTCCGGGAATATTTTTAGATTTGCACTCTGCGTCTGACATTTGAAGTAGTAATGAACAACTAGTTTGTCATGATACTGCATAATGTTTGACAGGTCGCCACAACAATACTGGATCTTTTCAACGTGGATGATGCAACATTTTCCATTTTCCATCCAGTCTGAAACCAGACCTATACTGGGATGCACTAACTTTTATTTTATTTTTTTACATTTTTGCAATCACCTCTTTTAAAGTGATTTGGAACATAAGAGGACAATAAATGTATTGCTGGATCTCAGAAAAAAAAGAGGCAAATCTAATACCGTTTCTATCACGCCACCAGGGTTCGAGTCTCCGCTCCGGGTTTTGTGCATGTCGTCCCGGTGCTTTGTGGGTTTCCTCGAGATGTGTTGTAGGATGAGTGGTGTTTCCAGATTGCTCGCAGTGTGTGTGTGTCTGTGCTCTGCAGTGGGTTTGCACCTCAGGCAGGGTGTCCTTCACCAAGTTCCCCGGGATATGCTCCAAGCGCCCATATGACCCTTTAAAAAAATTTAATAATAGGATGACATGAATAAACGTCTGCATTAAATCACTATAGTCTTCCTTTTCTCCTATTATTGATCTAACTAGCAAACTTAGGAGTGAATGTATTCCATTAATAACTTTTTATGAGCTAGGGTTAAGTTGAGTGTGTCATCCATCTCGCCATACCATCGCCTGCAGCTTAAATACATGCTTATCCTATCATGTCCACATTAGACTCATCGAACAGGAGCCAGTTGTTGTTTTCTTGCTCGGCTCATTTTAATAGTAGCCACTGCACACTTTGAGGGCACCCCACTAGTATTACATTCTCAGGAGGGGTCCAGACAATGTTCTTATTGACTGTCGCGTTCAGAGACATTTAGCTTGGTCTGCTTTCATCTCCCGTCTTTACAGATGCAAGATAGAAAAGCGGGGTCGTATTTGTTTCTTTTTTTTTTTTTCTCTGTCTACTTTTTTAAGCTATTCATCACTTCAGTCTACGCACCCCAGCTTGTGGTCACAGGCTGTGAAAGGATTTCATGCAGTGTGCTCTCTTTAATTTCCACGGTGCACGGTTGCCGTATCTCGAGCGACTGCCTGCTGTAGCTAAACCCAAGAGATCTGCGTTACGTGTCGCCAGGTGATTAGATGGAATGCACCGCGCCGGCGTACGACTCTGCGGGCCGCCTAATTTTTATCAACATAAATTTCACGACCGACGCGTCCCACTGTACGAGCGATCTTTCTACCAGATGTCTTGGTGGCGCAGCTTTTGTTCGCCACTTTAGAACAATATTCCGCCTCTCCTGCATGATGTGACATCAGAATATCAGGATTGGACAAGATTTGTTTTCCAAATACAACGTTATTTGTCAAGTTAATGCGTCCGCGCGAGTCTGCTCCCTGCTGATGTAACACGCTAGAAATCGACTACATTTAGAACTCCTCTGGAGGCCTGGCCTCCAAAGCGCAGACGCTTGTCCTGGCTAAATCATCAGATGAGACAGTGTTTAGAATTAGCTGTCTGCAAAGCTTGCTAGTAGACACAACGATGTGTCTTGTATCATAAATACGCAGATTCATAATTGTGGAAAATGACCAACCGGTCCAAAACTTTTCCAAATGACCCAAGTCGCTTCTGAATGGTAAGAAAAGGAATGTAATTTTCTTTTCTTCTGAATATTTGTCGTCCAATATTTGCCTGTTTTTTAATATCAAGCTTTCATTCTTTAGGACATCAGATCTGTGCTCTAAGGAGAATTTATAATTAACATGTCCGCTCCAGACTGTCCAAGTTAGTCGCATAGTAAGATTCAAGTTGACGCGGTTTAGTTTCACTTTGGTTAATGGGTTACGTCACCCACAATAGCATTCGACTACCTGCTGATAGTGGAAGGGGTACCGCTATTCAAGATTCAATGCCCCTTGAAAACCTAATAGACTGGGCTCCCAACCTCGACAAAGCCAATCCTTTTCAATAGCCATAGCATTTTTCTTTCTTTTTTTATGGACCCCGGTCACTTGGGGGCCCTTGGAATTGTACTTGCGTATCCCCACTCCCTCTCTATGGTGAGGGCTAAATCTTATATCATATCTGCTTAAAGAGATGCACAAAGGCTTAAGTCCTTTAATTCCTTTAATCAGCACAATTGTCATGCATTGCATTCTGGATCCGTTGGATACACTGGATTAGTCTTTAATTTTGAGATGAGAAAAGTTCTTGCTGTTTGTTTATTTGTTTATACTTTTGAGCCCAAAAACAACTTATTTTTGACATTATTGAATTTTGTCCTGTTAAACATCATTGCAACAGGGTTAGCCATGGCTGTCTGAGTGATGTCGGCCCATCACATGACCATTCACATAGAGCAACAGCTGTACCCGAGAAATTAGCACTCTAATCACATCACAAAATTTCAAACTATTCAACATTTTAATTGGTTTCTGAGTTGTTTACCTTTCAAGTTGCGCTTTTCATCAACATTACGGATAAACTGGTGCCTTTGATTCATCGGCGCTTTAAGCCTCTGTCATTCACACAGGACGTCTGTAGGTTTTGGCATCATATATAAAGAAAACGTAAAAAACACAAACAACTGCAACAAAGGAGGTTGCATACTTATAAATGCATCTTGTTGCTTGTTCAGGAACTTCTACTGTAACTGGTACATTCTCAAAGTGCTGTGTTACTCATACAAGTTTTCAGGTCTCAATCTTGTAGTTAATACATCACCATTCTTTTTGTTCCCTTTTTTTAATTCTATATATACACACACACAGTCATCTCCCAAATTAAGAAAAGGGTGTAAAAGATCTGCATATGCACACACACACATACACACACACACACACACACACACACACACACAAACTGCTTCAGTGCACTTACTGTAGATGACTTACTGAGTGCAGAAGTTTGTATACCCTTAGGACAGACTGATGAAGACGAATCTATTTGGACCAATAAGACATATTGTATCGTGTGCCAGATATGTCATTCACATATCTTTCATTATTACAAGGATAAAAATAGCAAAAAATAATGTATGGTATGATATAATTAAGCAATGTCAGATGAGAAGGGAGCAGTGTTAGACGGAATATCTTTTAGATGTATGTTAGATATATACAGATATCGCTGCTGTGCTGATATTCAGTACAACAACGTGACAGCTATATTGCTTTTATATAACGGTTTGACAATCAGCGTTTATTAGCAACGGATTATGATTTGTTTGTTTGTTTATTACTTAACCATCAACACACACATCCTTCCATGACTGGTGGAAGTAGAATTAAGCTGGTGACCGACAGAGTGATTCTCGGGTGAGAAAGTAGTTTTAAATGCTTACCAGGACCATGTAGCCAAAAGGTGATGAGAATAAACCTTGGAGATGGTGGATAGTCATGTAAATTTAAAAGTTTCTCTTCATAGCTCTAAGATTCATTTTGCTATGTCATTTCATTTCAATTCAGCTGTTTCCCAAATAGTTTAAAATACAACGCTAGTGCACTATGTAGGGCACCAAGTAGACAGATGTTAGCGCAGTGGTTAAGGTGTTGGACTACAGTCCAGAAGGTCCAAGGTTCACAGCCCAGCACCACAAAGTTTTCCCTGTCGGGCCCTTGTGCACGGCCCTTAACTGCTCAGATGTATATGGAACGAGATAAAAATAGAAGTCGATCTGAATAAGGGCGTCTTCAAATTGTAAATGCCCTTGTTCCCTTGTTCAGGGGCTAACGATCATTATAATGCCTGTGAAGCAGTATGACGTATACGTATACATATATACGTCCCTGTGCTGTTATGCACTATATCAGCACTCATGCAATGCCTCTCATCCAATTAAATTGCTTGATTAGAACTAACTGTTCTATAAATAACAGCTAAATGTTTCAGATCAAAAGTTTATTTATCCTTATTCCTTAATGACGGTCTCTCTGTACGTTTCCAGGCACACTAATGATTTTGTATTTCAGTAACTACATCTTATCAGAGACTGGAGACAGTCCATACACTTTTTTTCTTTTTTCTTTATTTATTTTTTTTAATCCAAGCATCTTTAAACTGAATTGAAAAAATGTTTATTAGCATCAAGAAATTAACATCATCAGCTTGTAATTAAGGAAAACGATCCAAAGTTTCACCCTCAAACCCTAAAATGAAACCGTTTTTGAGGGCGTGAAGCTTTGTCGATCGCTGCACGTGCTGCTAATTGATGCTAATGAGCACTTGTGAAGTCTAGCGATAAACAGGATTAAAAATTTTTCATAGCGGAATAAACCTAAACTCAGTCTTGAAACATCTCCGTGGCGTTTGATTGTCCATAATATGGCAAGATATGAAAAATATAGTACCTGTTTCTTAGTGACTGTGATTATCATAGTCACTTTTTTTTTTTTTTTTTTCCCGCGTACATGCTTGTTTACACCGTGCCCCCAATTGAAAACGCATCAGCATCTGATGCTGCAGGCTCTGTAATCTCAGCCGTATATACACATTTGTGTGTTTACAGCAAATCTAGCGGCGTCCAATTACTATCTCTTTAGAAGTCTCTCTCTTCGCAATTCAGGAGAGGTAAAAACCCAGACGCGGACTCTTTGATGGATATGAAACCCGCTTCTGTCATTTTCAAACAGCGTTACGAAGCGTTGCGGCTCCATGTTGGATATTCTAGTGTATTTCGAGGCGAGTCGTCTCGACTATAACCGCGAGCAATTCCGAGACTGCATGTGGACTGCAGGTTATTTCTTGCCGTTGAAGTTGCGTGGCTGTAGGATGATGAAGGATAAGAGCGATCGACTACTCACGTGACTCGGTCGTGTTGTCCTGCTGCGTTGTACCGCTCTTGTTAACACCTGAATGAAGTGGCTGGGTTAGGCAGGCCTCATGCAAGCATTTTCAAACCCCACACAGAAACAATCAAGCCAGATGAAGGGCTCCCTGTGAAGTTTAATTAGAGGGTCTTTCTGACGGCTGAGCTAGATAAACATTAGCAGGGAGCATGCTGCGAACCATGATGGAAGAAGAATTCATACACGCGAGAAGTAGAACTGAAGATGCCCGCGTAGCGTCCTGCAGGAAGTAGGGTAATAGTTTCCGGAATCAATTTACACCCTTGCCGTGTGGCACGAAGGTTTCTGAAATGAGTTTTAGATTCTCTGTTTAAATATGAGTTACGAAGTGGAGATGCATTGATTTTTCTTGTCTGATACAAATTTCTGAATTGGGTTCGTTTGTATATTTTATGAAGTCTGGCTTGTCTATACCGATTTAGCTCTATTCAGTTTTTTTTTCCCTTTAATAAAGAACTTCAGTTTATGGAACAAAAATGTGTGTTTTTTTCTTTTGAAACTTTAATGAAAAATTTATTGCGTGTATATAATAAAAATAACGTGCATTTTTTGGAGAAAATGTCGAAGTCATTACCCTATCAAGCGGAGATGCTGTAGCCTCCTGCAGCCGGGTGCCTAGAGAGAGCTGATTGGTCATGCTTTTTCAGCAGGGTGGGATGGGAGGCATTTACATTTATATTGAATCATTTGGCAGACGCCCTTATCCGGAGTGACTTACATTTTTATCTCATTATACATCTGAGCAGTTGAGGGTTAAGGGCATTTGAACCTGGAACTTGCCGAACAGTAGTCCAATGCCTTAACCACTGAGCTACCCCTTGCCCTTACCACTTGGCGCTCTCGCATCAGTTGTGGCTCTACAGTCAGTCATGAGCGTCTGTGAGCTCACGCGAGTGGTAGGAGCGGATAGCGCTGTCCTCAGCATGTGTTTTGCCGTCCCCAATGGTGCGTGAGTAAGCAGTTTGAAAAGATGCGGTTGGCTGGTTTGGTTCGGGGGAAACACGTGATGATCTTCCCTGATTGAATGTGCGAGACCCTAGTGACATTGAACACGACTAATTTATGGAGAAAATCGGGGGGAAAGGTTACAGCGCTGGTAGGGATGGGATTAAAGCACGGACGCCCATCTTTTTGTCATCTCATCATTTGATGTGAGAGAGTACCCACGGATACCCCAACCCCCCACCTTCTGGTTGTAGCATGATTCGAATTCATGGAGCGAATGCGTAGCTATTGCACCAGTCGAGTGCGTGTGCGCCATTGCCACAAAGTCGGTTATATCCAAGGCTTTTCGGCTGATGACTGGTCACGTGGGGCCAAGCTGAAAACTGGCTAGTTCTGTTCCGGTGCATCTCTAGTACGAATAGGTTTGAGGATTGAAGATTGAAATACTGTTTACGCTGTTGGTTAACAACACCAAAATGTTGTTAGTGGTGGGTCATATGATATCAGATGAAATGTGATGTATGTTTGATATATCATCCTTGAAACACAATATACACACAATACAACCTTCTATGGAACACCGTTATCCCTGCTCATCTATGCAGTTATCTAATTAGCCAACGATGTCCAAATGATACATGTCCAGGAGGATGATCCACTGCATCCAAAAACCTGTACTGGCTTCCACTCCTGTCCGCCAATGACGAGCCTCTGGGGCTGTTGATGCCACTGTAGCCTCGGATTCCTCTTCTTGGCTTTCAAGAGGAGCTCTGAGATCACCTGACTCCATAACGTCAGTGTTGACAACTTTTTTTTTCTTCTGTATTTTAATGCCTCTATGCTAAAATCTATCATATTAAATACCTTTTACATACAACTATATGTTCTTCCAAGCTTAGCATATAAGGGTGTAAGATATAAGGTTATCTTACAGTGTATATATAGTCTCTTAAGCAGACATTTAACCAGGTGACATTGGAAATCAAACTGCCACTGTGCAATGATGCAAGTTACTATGTGATATTTAGAGCCATCACGAGAAGAGGACAGGTCACAGACTGGCTGGTCTCGGAGCACAAGACGGTGTATAGAGCTCGGGTTTGTGTTTCTGTTAAATATTATTTGGCAAAAGTTGGTTGCATTACATTGAGGGCGTCTATACTGGATAATTTTCAGACTGCTAATGGTGGTTTTCAATTAAAATAGAAAAATTGAGTGAAGCACCGATTTGCACATGTCGTGGCTGATTCTGATTACAAAAATCATATTCTCTGCTCCTGACCAGTAGATTTGGGGTTTTTATACTTCATACCTCATGATTTGCAACAAAAAAAAATCTTTTTTGTAAATTTTCTTTGATGGAACATGGTTACAGGACTTTCACTCCCGTAAACAAATCTCAACATGAGAAGTGGACACCTCATTTTATTTACAAATCAAATTCAAAGCAGACCAGGGAAGGTGAAGGCCATCACACGCCGTGTCCGAAACGCGCCAGCGACTTTTCGAGCTGCCCGTGCATCTTTATGGGACAGGAGGAAAGCACTATTGGCTAGTGTCGCTAGCTGCGTGGGTGCGAGCATGCCACCCTTCCTCCCTGAAAGCACGGGCGGTCTGCTCCCTCGACTCGCGGGTACGTGCGTCTCCAGCAGGGTTTGAACTCACGAACGCTGTTCTGTTGCACTACTTAGGAACATGTGCATGCTTGACAAGGAATCCGTTGTATGTTAAAATGTGGACTTTAACTTTAGAGCTTCTTGCTTAAGATGCAACATTTCGTACACATGTATGACTAATCTTATGACATCCTTGACCCATACAATCATACTCCATACTCCTTTTGACTAGGGTTTACCTTTTTTGACTAGGATGGATGCTTTTGGTTTACCACAATAATTGACCAGGTCAGTAGTGTTCCTGCTTTGTTCCTATTTTGATTCCCCGCATCTGACCTTTAGAAAAAATTTACATCTCCCTGAACCAGGTTCGTGTTCCAAGTGTGTGAACCCTGGATCCTCCTTGACTGACCACGTTCGTATGAAAATCAAATCCCACAGCAGCTCGGACTATGAACCAGAAGAAACTTTTGCAGCTTTGATAGTAAAATCGGTCCCGGTCTGCGCTCGGCTTTTCAAGTGACTCAAAACGATCTAGTCCTAATGCACCACTGCTGACTGACTATTTAAAAGCTGTTGCTCTTCTGGTACCTCTATTTTGTGATTTGGGACCCATTTATGTAGGTTACACTATATTATTAATTTTCATAACACAACCCCTTTGGACTAATCACACACACCGCCGCTACTTCATCTTTTTCTTCCCGCCTCAGCGGCGTTTTACAGCAGCCCTGGGACGTGTCATTACTTCGCCCTTTTACCTGTAGCAGGTTCTCCGAGTCGGTACCTCCACATCATCTCGGACCTCTCCCGTCATCCCTACGGCTCTTCGAACTTTCCGATGAACTGTAATCCTGTTCCGGGTTGTCGTACTGGTGTTCCCGCCTTACTGGTCAAGTTTGTTTGACTTATTCCAAGCTTATTTATGACTTATTTATCCTTTTTCAAAACACAGATTAAAGTCTATTTCTGTTTACTTAATCCGTGTCCACACACACCTGATCAAATTCCTTTCCGGTTGTCTCATGCCCTTTGTGTCTGGCTGTGACCCCCTGCCTCTGGACTTCCCTCTAAATCATACGACAGAGTCCTGAGTTGCTCAGTGCAGGGGACGTGATGGCTTTTGGCATTGGAATCCATTGCTCTCATAAACACTTGACATATTCGTCATACACACAACCTATTAAATCATGATGACCAGAATTTAAAAACACAGTCTTGGTGTTTAGTTTTTCTTTACAGTATTTCTCATATGTACGATTTGTATAAAAATAAAAAAAAAATTCTGTGCTATATTAACAATATATTTCAACAATGATTTAAAATATTAATAATCTGATATTTGAATACCAGGATATTTTAAGACCAGGCTATCTTATCGTAGCATCCCGAATCCTGCCAGCCTTCCTTTCTATCTTGCCCCACAGCTGTCTGTATTCGTACAGACAAATCCCACCACTCGATGGTTTTTATTCGAATGCCCGAACGGACAATCTATTTTTACGCTTTCTGGAAGGTGTAACTCAACCAAACTCTGCATATCCTCCCATGCGGTCCTCTCCTCTTCATTGAGCGTGGATATTTTTCCAGCATGTTTATGTAAAACCTTGTTCACAAAGAATTCCTCACTAGATTCCTGCTCAACTTATTAAAGCACCGTCTCCATTAAGAATGTGTGTGTGTGTGTGTGTGTGCGCGCGCGCGTGTGTGTGCATTTTCAGACTGTCTGTGCCTTTGATTAATAGGATGCACATTCAGATTAGATTGCTTGTGTGTCATTCCGTATGCTTAATTGCATTTGCCGGTTCTTGCTCGATTTCTTTGTTTCCTTCAGCGTAGTCTTCTTCCCTTTTGCCCAGATCAGCCCCATTTTAAAATCTCTGTGCTACCTCACTCTCTCCAGATGGCTCAAGTTCCAGCATTTTTTTTTTTCTCCCCGTTTTTTTTTTTGTTTAAACAACGTATGCCCCACCCTGTGGTCTGAAGTTCCGCAATGAGCCTTCTTGTCAAGGTGCCAGGTTTTAGATTCAGCGTCTCATAAGAAGTACATTTTCCTCTTACTGCCCTGAAAGCACAGGAGCTCCATGCCCCTCCCCTTACTCTCATGCCCCCCTTCCCTCCCCCTCATTCTCTCTCTCTCTCTCTCTCTCTCTCTTTTTCTCTGTCTTCGTCTGATGTCCTGACCACTAACGGCTACATATTAAGAGATAATTCCATACCCCGAGGTTACAAACCGGCTTAGACTGGCTCTCTCGCATTCTGACTCCATTGGGTACCCTGCGTTTATTTAAAAAAAAAAAAAACATATTGTGACTCACTGGCTTTTTTTTTTTTTAAAGGAGCAGCAGTCTAATTTTCAACTGCACAACAAGGTACAAAGCCAGACACATTTATTGATGCGGTACTTGTATAGACGCATTTGTTTATTACCTCGTAAGGGTTAAATATATACTAAAACGTAACCGTTTTTTTATTATTATTCTTTATTTTAATAATACAGTACCGGTCTTAATGTGGTGCAGAATTCAATGCTTCATTTCCATGCATAGTGTTTGCTTTAGCAGTTTTGTGGTTTCGTTGCGAGCATCAGTGCATTCTTCTTTAATCCCGGTATTGGAGCACGAGAAATCCGAGTCCCATCTCGACTCTTCGCTTTAAGCATGAACTTTTTTCTTTCTTTCTTTTTTTTTTTTTTAGTATCCCAGTCCCCAATTTTATTATTATTTTTTAAATCATCCTGTCTTTTCTTTCATTTATTTTTTTTAAAGGTCCTGCCATTGTGTTCACACATTTTGTGACGTAGAGGCATAGCAGCGGTGTATCAAACTGCTTTGGTTATCTGTCACTCACTGCCAGGAAACATTAGTTCACTTTTGTCTACACGTGCTTAGTAATTTCGCCTTCTTCATAGTTTTTTTTCCCCCCACATTTTACCTGAAGCAGATAGTCGTGTTGGTGATATAAAATGAGAAACAGTTGGCTATGCAAGTCATACAGAACAGCAGTGGCCTGTGTGTCCTTTTTTTTTTTTTGTTTTTTTTTTGCACCCAGACGAATCACAGCAACACGGTGTCATAGTGAAACCACGCAAATGGAAATTAATTTGAATATCAGCTTGTGCAAGACCGCTGACACTGTTCAGAGACGGGGAGAATGTTGCAGACATGTTTTGCATCCTCATCTAGGGTACCTGCTGCCCTGATGTGTCTAGAAGGGCTTCCCTGGTTCCCCTAGTCTGGTTAGAACTGAGTAGGGGGGTAGGTGGTTGGGGGGTGGGGGTGTTATCTCGCAAGCATTCCCTCACAGAAACTCACTCTTGTGCTTTTCTCTCTCTCTCTCTTTTTTCACTCTCTCGTTCTCGTGTTTCTTTGTCTTGAACTTCACCCCCACGCAGCCTTCCTCCCCTTTTGGCCCGTCTCCTCCACCCTTCTCCCAAACATCCACTCCCTCCCTCGGGCGACAGCAAAAGAAGAATTGATTAGTGGCATGGCGTAAAAATAGAAGGGCCTGTTGTCATGGCAACGGACACAATGAGCTGTTGTCTTGTTTAATGAAGATCAGGGCCTTAAGTGTTATGGCTGAACGAGCGTGTGCAGGAGACGCTGCTTATGTCTAGGTGCACCTAACTCTGTGTGTGTGTGCGAGAGAGCGAGGCGGATTTCGCTCCTTTTAGACCGCAGCGATTCGTACCATATTTCTGTTCCTTGTGTTTACATGTAGGCAGATGTGTGGGTGTGTGCGGTGGGAGATATTTTGGTGGGGGGAGACAAATATAGCGACATCGTATCATGCATTTGTGGTTGTAAAGTACATTTATTGACGTGATGTGATGTTTGTTTTTTTTTTCCTCTTATAAATCGGAATACGACCAATTACAACTCTGTTGCTGAGGGTGCTGTCTCCCTAATTGGCCTCATTACTGTCAGATAAACCAGTCTCGTGCAAATTCTGGTTATATTTCTACCGGCCCCTCCCCTGGAGCGATAAATGGACAATAACAGCAGAAGAAAACACAGGCTGGTCAGGTCCACGGTCCAATTAGATGAGAAACCAATGAGCTTTGTTTTCAGTTCTCAGCAGCATTAAGTGATTAGTGTTCTTAGCGCGTCATTCAGCGTCCTTGGTGTTTTCTTCTCAAAAGTTCTCTGTGCAATAGTTTGATTTCAGGTATCTATTTAGAAAAAAAAAAAAAAAAAGAATGCTGCAATCTGCTGTAGATGACCTCACTTTTAATCGATAATTGTTCACCGATGGCTCTCCAGCTCGCAGGCCAGAGAGTCAGCAGCTGTTCCGAGACATGATACAGCAAGATGGTTTTTCTTATTTCTAATAAGCACATGATTTTTTTTTTTTCCTTTTTCCTCCCCGCTCCAGCGTTCCAGTACATTTGCGAATGCTGGTAATCCCTTTTTATCAGATTTAGTGACTGATTATGGCGCTTTTATGTTCCCGTGAAGAATGGGGCTGAGCTGTTCTCACCCTCGCACTCTCTGCTTTGCTTATTTTTAGCATTCCATTGAGGTGCAGGGAGTCGTTAATAGAACGCAAGTCCCATTCACCATTTTTTATGCACATACAGTACAACTGTAGGTTTTAGGCATATTTTAATAAGTGAGTTTTCCAGGATTTCTCAATATTTCTTGAAAAACTAAACTTCAGGGGCTTCGTCGGACTGGAATCATCATATATACGTTACATATACTTGTAGTCTTTTTTTTTATTTTTTTTTAAATCCTCTGGTGTAAAAATATGATGAGAAAGACAGAACAGAGGTTCGCCAGGCCAAGCGTCAGGTCCGAGTGCGGTGGTGTTCATCGCCTGCTGTCTCTTTCCTCTGGAGCTGTAACTGTAGCAATGGCTGCCTCATGATCTCATAAGTGCATTGCTGAAGTCGTATTTCTGCTTTTGCACGCCCTCAGGGAGGTCACACTCGCGCTGGAGTGCTGCCGTCTGTGAAAGTGAGCTCATAGAGGTGACTATAGCGCAAGGGGGGCTCGCTGTCGCTTTAACATCTGAATCCCCGAATTCATCCGTCTGTCACTGCTGTTGAAACAGTAAAAGGCCTAGTTTAAATTTTTTAAACTTTTTGGGGGGGTTTTCCTTTGTCTCCCCCCCCCCTCTTCACACACACACACACACACACACACACACTTTCTCCCACCCATGTGCCAGCTTCTCACCATCATAATATGACGGCGACCAGCTGGGGAGAGTAAGGGCTAACGCATGCTTCATCCGCGTCTTTTTCGAACTGCTGCTCATGCTGCGCCACAGAGGAAAGTGCCATCTACCTTTACATGCCCACGTTTAAAGTCGTGCATGCTCGCTTTATAAGCCACGCACACCTGCGTACTCGCAGGCCACTCAACCTGCGTGCTCACCGTCAAGTTGAGTTTTGAGAATTTGGAGGCATTTTAGGAGGGAAAAACGCTAGTTTCTTTATAAACCTTTATTGCAATATTTAACCAAAACCTTTCTTCTGACCATACAATCTCTTTGTAATGGTACAAAAAGAAATTATGAATTATGGCCGTTCGCTGTGAGCTTGAAGCAGTTTCTGTCCCAGACTTTTTCTCAAATAATTAAATAAACCAGACTTCATGATTTTGAATGCAGTGGAGGTCATTAGTATGAAATAATCTGTGTTTATTGATCAAGATGATGTGGCTTCATGTGTAGGGAAAAAGTATGATATCTCAAAAAACATCAGACCCCACCCTAAAGTTCCACTGTTGACCCGTTAAGGCTGTGAGAAATGTCTTGATGAGAAACCAGGCTTTTTACTTTTTCAAATTGAGAAGCATATGTGCAATATCAGATTCTGACCTTTTGCAGCCAATTACTTTATTACTTCCTTATTAAATGTATTACTTTACAAACAATCGCCTGCACTAAAAAGAAATACGTAAAAAAACGTAGTTTAGATTGTCTGCCTCTCTGCTTTAGGGATTAAAAAAAATAATAATTTAATTTAATTTGTATTCTTTTTTTTTTTTTATCATGTTATACAGTATAGCTACCAGCCAGCCTTTCTGCTGGTCAGGATTGCAAAAGGCACAAACTCTTCCTGTATATTATTAGTTTAAATTAATAATGTATTCCAGATATTTAAAAAAAACAACACGATTTTAGGACACCAGTACGAACATTGAAACCCTGGTAAATATTTAGGCACAAGACAAATAACAAGGAAAAACATAATTGCAAGGAATGGTGATTGGGCCCAACCATCTGTGCCATCAGCACCTGGATGCACCACACTATCTGTGTGCTTTTTAAGCCTGTTAACTTCTAAAAAGCCCTGTATGCTGGAAAAAAAAGCATCATTTTTTTTTTTGGGGGGGGGGGGGGGGGTGGATTTTTCCCTATTCTCCTAATTTAGTCGTCAACCGACCGCATCTTTTCGAACCTCTTGCTTGCGCACCGTTGGGGGCGGCGTAACACACTCGGAGGACAGCGCTATCCGCTCCCTCCGTTGCGTGAGCTCACAGACGCCCCTGACTGGCTGTAGAGCCGTGATTAATGTGGGAGCACTAAGTACCTCTCATCCCTCCCCTCTGATAGAGCCAGGCCAATCAGCTCTCTCTAGACCTCCGGCTGCGAGAGGTAACAGCATCACTCGGGATTCGAACTAGCGATCTCCGGATGATGGGGCGAGCGCTTTTACCACTGCGCCACTCGGAGAAAAGCATCATATTTTGCTGTTATTCAATATGATATAACTTAAATTTATTAGCCACTTTTCAGCATAAGTTTAAGGCATCATCATGGCTGAAATGTTTGAGATGTCAGAAATCCCTTCGCAATTTTCCATCCTCAGTGTCTTGAGATCATATTGGCTTGGTTTGGTGGTGATCGTATATATCCCCTAAGAGGAGTATATAAAATTCCACTGGGTGCGTTTTGCAAACAATACTAAATAATTGACTTCCGGTTGACAAGCGCCCATAACAAGAATGTGAAAGTTGTTCAGCTCAATGATCTCTAAATGTGTACCGGGTTTCACATGTGTACATGCAAGTGTGTATGAGCTATGCAGCAAAATTTTGTGTAATGCCAGCAGATTCCAACCTGTCTGCTGATTTTCATGACTTTTTGAGCATGTTAAGAACCCAAAAAGCCCCAGATGCTGGAAAAAAAACTCCTTAGAAAAACAAGAGGACCCTTCTTACACTATGACGTTATAGGGCTGTGATGTCATAGTGCTTGGATCCTAAAAAAAACATGACTAACGGTGCCAGGCGGGTCAGCACTCTCAAATTAGTGGACAAATTAATTTTTAAATTAAGAGCCACAGAAATAGTTCAGCTGTACTCTAGACATTCTATCTACAGGATGTTTATCAGGCAGCGGTGAACACACCAAACCAAGGCAGAATAGCATACCTGTGAGGTGTTATTCCTTAACGTGTGCTTAAAATTTCAGGGTTATTCAGCACAAGTTCATTTAAACTAGCCAGGCCAGTCACTCCAGGCTCAGTGTGTGTTCCTTAAGCACAATCCAGTTGCAACATGTTCCTGCTGATTTGCGCAAAACCAATGTAATCAAGACTCTCAATCAGGTCTGTAGTGGTAAAAAAAAAAAAAAAGGAGGTGGCTAAACTATTAATTATGTGATCAGGGTAAGGCAGACCACAACATACAGGTATAACATTTATTAGGAATATTTCCTTGAGGAAAAAATGTGAATTGAAATTCATTGAACCTGAAATTCATTGTTAAACAACAGCATGAAAGGAATGTTTCATACACTATACGAACAAAAGTATTTGGCCAAACCTGTTAAATATAAAATTTGGGTGTTTCAATCAAAAGAGTCCCGTATCTCCAGTGAAGGGCAATCTTAATGCTTCAGCATACCAAGACATGTTGGACAATGCTATGCTTCCAACTTTGTGGCAACTCTGGGGAAGGCTCTTTTCTATTCCAACATGAATATGCCCCAGTTGAATGTTGCCAGTTTAGCAGTGCCTTAGCCTTTTATGTTTTTGGTACTCGAATGCCATGTCGTCCATTATCCCTTACTTAACTGACATTAGCAACACTTGTACCTTGTCAAATGGCATGAGTCAAAATGTTAGCGCACTAAAAACTAATGCGAACCAAAACAGGGACAACTATTTAGACACGCACTAAAAGACCACAGTGTTATCTTGAAATAGTCTAGTTGTGTTCAAGCTCTTTTGTCAGCATTGGCAAGAGGAGCCTTGCCATTTCCAAAAATCCCATAATCCACATTATTACATTTAAACTGATCCGACTGGCCCAAGAGAAGTTCCAAGAGATGATGTGATTGGTCACAAACAAGAAACGGTAAATGCCAAGTATGCAGCGCTATATAGAATACACTACAGTTTGCTCTGGCAAAACAATATCTTATGAAATTTATGAGGTGTCCAAACACCATTTATGTGAGTCTCCCCTCTCCTACATCCCTGATCTCACTCAATAGTTTTAGTAACAGAATGTTAATTAAACAACTTAAGAAAGAGCTGGCAACTTTTTTCTTTCAACAAGCAGAAGTTGCTTCAACTTTCCAAGCTATGATTTTGAAAATGTTGTATTAATTAAACCTTAAGAGCTGTGTACCAGAGGATAGTCAACGGAATACAGGCAGTGACCAGCCAGGGGATAAGATCTTTAATTAGACCACATAATTCAAGATGGCATCATTTAACAAGTTCATCAATTATTCTATTGAAATGATAAGCTTCGGAGAAACACCAGCAGTAAAACAAACATGTCAGCAGGTCAGGGTTAATTAAAAAAAAAATCTTAACCTACATTACCCAGTCACACCTTCTAATTCCATGGACTTTCCTGATTTCTTTTTTTTTTACCGTGTAAAACAATGCTGAAAGCGTCCAAAATATGCAATAATCTCCTTTGACCAGTTGATATTGAAATGTGTCCGCTCTGTCTTATGCTCTGTAAAGCCTTTATAACGGCTGTAATCTGAGGTGCTGGTTGTTAATTGGTGTTTTCTGACGCTGTTAACTCTAAATGAACTCTCCAGCATATTTTTAGCTTTAACAGTTTAACTATTTAAAATACAAGCTTACTTCTCGTCAATGACAGGTACTGTATGTACACTACTCTTTTATCATTTTTAACCAGTCATTAATAATGCTGCCTGTTTTTAAATAAATATTTGAATCATAAACTAGGCAAGTCATAAACTGGAATTCCTAATTTCACAAGACTGTCAGTACTGAAGCAACGCGCCACTAAGCGATGCAGACAGCGTGGGATGTCTCTTCAGTATATGTTTCCAGAAATTCCAAAAAGTTTGATCATAAGATCTCTTCACAGGAAATACTAGATGATCTCTCCTATGCTGGAACGATCTGGCAGCCAGTGGCGTGAACGCTTTTTGTAGACTACAGCCATAACCAGTCAGCTATTATATGTGAAATGGCTGCGTATTGGAGAAAAGACTTCAGCGGTGACTTGGCTGCTTGCTATTTTCACCACTCTGCTTACTTTTTAGGGCAAGTGTAGCCTTTGTCGCTTTGCTCAGTGTGGTTGACTAATTTCCACGAGTGCATGATTCCATCCATCCAGTAATTCGTTTCCTACTACTATCCTTTTATATTTTTGTCAAAAACCTGAATTTAGACATTTAGTATGATTTTAAGATTGGTGCTCAATGGTATCTAAGGTCACACTCTCTCTGTATACTGGGGGCCTGAACCTATCCCAGGGGAATTGGGGCACTAGAGCCTGGACCTGTCCATTTCAGGGCACAATGAGGCACACACTCACTATGAGCAGTTTGGAAACAGCAGCTCTGTTGTTAATAATCTAAATCAGAGGACCCGGAGGAAACCCACCAAGCACAGGGAGAACAAACTCTACCCACCCAGATCAGAAGCTGGTACCCAACCCTCAACCATAAAGGATTTTGATGAGCAAAAACCCTTCATGCAAACTCCACTCACACAGATCGGAAGCTGGTACTGAACCCTCAACCATGAAGGGTTTCGACGAGGCCAGTGTGCTAACCACTATGCCACGTTGCCATCGGTGACTTAATATTGTTTTGTAAGGTCAGAGAGAGGGTGTGTGAATATGTTTATGGAAATTATGACCTAGGTTAAGATGAATTTGGTTTGCATCTGTGCACTTTATAGTCATGGCTGTTTTTGTCACATATACATTACTGCTTGGTGAAATTCTTTCTTTGCATATCGCAGCGTAACTGGGATCAGAGCAGAGGGTTAAGGGCCTTGCTCAAGGCCCCAACAATGACACCCTGGTGGAGCTGCGGCTCGAACCGCCGACCTTCCAATCAGTAACTCAGTGCCTCAACCCTCTGAGCCGCCCCTACAAATAAGTTTCAATAAGTGCGTATGGTTTTCCATCTTCATGAGTTCACATCGTGTTTTCACACTATGTCGAAGTGATTGGTGTAATTTAATAAACACCTCAAGCCTGTACATTAATCTGATCTATACTTATTTCCATCTGCCTGTAGTCCCTCTTACTGGATACTAAGCAAGCTTTCCACGAACAAATGTTTGGAAATTGATTCAGATTTTGTTCGTGCATGCTTTATATAAAAAGAGTTATTTTCTGCTCTACTTCTGAACTTTCCCACCTAACTTCCCACCAGCCTGTACACATTGGCAGGAGAGACTATCAGCGTGTACGGCTTAGCAGAAAGGCCGGTTGTCGTCTCTCTCTTTCCCAGTGTTTGGACGTGCTTACCCAGTGTGACCCCATACCGTTTCTGCTCATAGCAGATTCAAACTGGGTTACTGCGCCAAAGGCTTCTGTTTGCAATAAATCGCGCTCCTTACATTTTTAAGGTCGGGGGAAGTATCGCATGTCTGCGCCCGGCTGGGATTTTAGAGCTTCGAGCAGCATGTCAGTGTTGCTATCAGTGAACATTGCTGCGCGACTTATCAATGTAGCTTGCATACTCTCATTATTCCAAGCACAAACCTCGGTAATGATGCAGAAGCCATTTTGAGATCTGAGAAGCTCTGCATCAGATGGAGCAAATGGGAAAGGCTTAATCTAGCCAACTGAGCGGGTGGCTGATCAGACGGGCTGGATCAGCGCGGGCACGTCGGGATACAGGCCAACACGGCTGGGGTGACAACCCCTGCACGCTCGAGATAAGCAATGCGCTCTGGGACGGATTGTGGCGAACGTTTGGAAAATTAAGATGATGCTCCGGTGCTGTCGCGTGAAGGAATCAAGATGATTTTTTTTCTTCCCCGTTTTGTTTTGAATAATGTTGTGCTGTGTGCACTCCTGCTGCCCGGTGAGAGGGATGTGATGCCATTAGCGTGCCGGTTTGCAAGGTGGGGTGGGGAGTTGCATCAGCCAAATGAATTGTCATGATGCAGATCATGCGTGAAATGAGCTGTGGATTCCACCATGCACTCACAAATGGCCTTATTATTATTACACTGGCATTTGGCCTGCCTTTACCAACCTCTCCAAATCTATGTCTTAGTGTCAGGCTGGGTGCCGTGTGTGTGTGTTAAGGATCCAGGTTTACAGGGTCTTCACGGTGCGATGTGTTTGCAGAGAGGGCAGAGGTAGGAGGACATCTTTGTTCACGCAGCGATCCGATCGACAAGCAGCCGTGGCGCGTGCATAAAGAAAGCGCAATACTAGAGGGGGGATGGGCAGACGGGGGAATTAAGGTTTGGCATCATGACGGGGTAGTATGTCAGGAGAGCGCACTGCGCTGCTTTTTCTGTCTTTTTTTTTCTTTCTTTCTTCCATTCGTGGTACTTGGTTTATTACTCTCTCCTCACTTCCTCATAGGCATACTTTTTTTTCTCTTTTCTTTTTTTAATCTCAGTACATCATAAATGCACAAAAAAAAATCTGCAGTCGACTCGACAGTACCTTAAAGGGGCCCCCAGAAAGCAAGCGTGTGTTTATTTTTACAACACAGCGAGGAAAGAAATAAGGGGGGGAAAAGGAACACTTTTTGAGGCATGGGGAGGAGGGGTGCAGAACGAAGGAGGGGCCACTTTTGGCTTTGTGGCTTGTGGCATGCTGAAGCGGAATGGTGAGGGTGGGGGGTGTAAGGGCACAAAAGGCAGCCTTTTATTGGCATGGCATGAAGAATTCAGTCCAAAAAAAAATGGCTATGGAGACATCCGTGGCTGTAACCCGAGGTCAGGAGCATCCGCGCTTAACGCTAACCATCAAACGCTGATACCAATTGCAGCTTCCCAAAGGGTAGAAATTTGTGTTTGATTGATCATTGTTCTACCAGGTCCCCCACACCATCTCCGAGCGATTAGGCGATCCTGTCTCGTAGTCGCGCTGATCACATTGCACAACTTCAAGCTCCTTCTTCTGTAATCAGTACTGTATCTCGACTTCTCGGTCTCCTTCTTCTTTCCCGCTCAGTTTCTCTCCATCTCTTTCTTTTCATCCCTCCCATACCACCCTCCCACCCCCAGCCGCTGTTGCGTTTGTTGGCCGAGGGCCCGATGCTACGAGTGTGTGCTGGATTGCGCGTGTGCAGGTTTCTGGGGAGGGTGGAGTTCGGGGGGGGCGCAGGGAGATACACAGGAGTAGGAAGGGAGGAGAAAGAGTCTGGTTTTTGCACCAGCTGACTGAACTGAAACAGTCATTATATTATGTAAAGGAGGGGGGCCCGCGGTGTGCGTGAAGGGTTCTCGTGCTGACGTGCAGCACAACGCCTCTTTTATTGGCTGGCTGCTGCTATTGTTGGTCGCCTGTGTGTGCGTCTCTTTCTCACTCTCTCTCTTGCTCTCTCTCTCTCTCGCTCACACACACATTTGTGAGGTGGGTGGTATTAAGTGATGGCATTACATATCCAAGCATTACATATCCATATATTATAATTTTTTTCTTTCATTCCCCTCTCGACCATGAAGTCAGTATTTCTCACACAAGTGTTTTTGTGTGTGTGTGTGTGTGTGTGTGTGTGTGTGTGTGTGTGTGTGTGTGTGTGTGAAACTTCCCCATATGGCCCCCCTCCCCAAATAAAAAAAAAAAAAAAGATTTGTTCTTGGATAGCGATCATTGTTCCCTTTGTGCGTTCGTGTTAACGAACCTAACGTAGATCTTGCAGATATTCAGCGCAGCACCGACAGGCAGCATGACCGGCAAGAGACTGAGCGCGATCGGAGCACAGATACGTGAGGCTGCGAGTGATAAAATGATAGAACGAGCAATAATGAGATAATCGAGCTATGATTAAGTGATCAAGGGGCCAATTACAGCTGTGTTTAATTTATAATTGGGGATGGCTGTACAATGTGGCATTTTAAGACCAGCGAGACGTGGCTCCCCGGAGCTTAATTGCTTTCAGGGTGCAGCGTGGCAGCGAGGGGCTCTCATTAACACGGACGCTGATTGGCTCACTCACAACAGCACAGGCGTTTAAAGGGGTTCGACGAGCAAGCAGGCGAGCGGTTCGATCGTTCTTTTTTTATTTTCTCCAGACAGATCAGACTGCATAGGCGTTTAAAAGTTTGGACATCTACTTCTGTATGTGGTACCAATTTTTTTAATACATTTTTTTCATATATAATGGTGTCGCAGGTCTAACGGACGCGTCCGCTTCACCCGCTCGTTTTGTTAACACAAGGTCACAGCGGCTGCACAAGTCTATGCCAGGCTTGCCTCATTAGTCATGTCTTACAGGGGGAAGGAAGAATACAGCTCGTGCACTTCTTTTTTAGAGCTGGAACTAATATTAGCTACCCTGGAATGCCCCCCCCCCCATCCCCCACCCACGGCCATCCCTCAAAAAAGCGTTTTGGTTTGTGCGTGATTACTGCTCTCCCCTGAGGTCTTGCAGTAGGGTTGGTGCAGTGCACCCATTGCAGCCTCACATACACAATCATTTGTCATAGATTAGATACAATCTCTCTCTCTCTCTCTCTCTCTCTCTCTCGCTCCCTCTGTTGTGAATTTAATGTAACGATTGCATCAAGGAGCGTCACTGTAGTCTGACATTCAGCAGAGCAATAAGAATCACATGACCATAGCGTCGCAACTCTTGCATTATAAACCTTTTTTTTTTTTTTTCTTTTGCAACTCGAATTCCACAGTGGTGTCTGAACACTAGACAGTCCTTGCAAGGTACAAACTAGGAATGTTATGCGTTAAGGTAAGCCAAGATTGGGAGAGTTACAGAATGTTTGGGAAGTCACAGCTAGATGCAAAAGGGATGAGGTTCCAGTTAGGAACTTTATTAAATGAAGTCAGAACAGGTCAAAGGTAGTAGATAGAAATTCATTTTAAGGTACTGGTACTGTACGTTGTAATACCGTAACAAAACAACCCTAATAGAAATACAGAAGAGGTGCTATTGCTATGCCTTTGTTCCTTTAGTTCCTGTACTTGTGCAAGAAAGTAGGCTGAGCTTCAGAACTCATTGGAGGCCCATCATTGAACCACTGTTGTGCATCTACTCTGTTGGTGGTGTATTGATTAGTACTGTGGCCTCACAGCTCCAGGGTCGAGGGTTCAATTCATCGAATTCATTCCCATGTGCGCAGAGGTCTTGGTCTTGGTGGCGTTCTTCCGGGTACTCCGGTTTCCACCCACAGTCCAAAGACATGCATATGTGGAGGAGGAGAAGTATAGAAATATTTATCTTATTACAATTAGATAATTGGTCATCCTAAATTGCCAGTAGTGTGTGAAATGAGTGTTTGTGTGCTCCTTTGAATTGGATTGTACCCCACTTCGTGCCCAAAGTTTCCTGGGACAGGCTCCAGGGCCCTCCGCGACCCTGTATAAGATAAGCAGTATAGAAGATAAATATATGTATTAGGGAAGTATAATACGGAAAATACAATATCACAATACCCATGTGCTGATTTGATTTATATTGCATTTTTATAAATAGGGGTAGATCCCGGCTTACGAACATGTTTCTTTCTGGAAGCAAGTTCGTAAGTCCGATTTGTTCTTAAGTCAAAGACATAGTGATTTGACTCTAATATACAATGTAAAGCATAAAAAGCCACTTGACTAAATCTGTCCCCTTTTCCCACACTGCCACCATGTGGCCAATAACAGTAATCGCGCCTTACGAAATGACTCGCAGTGAAATGTTGTCTCTGCGCCTTTAAATCGCGAGGGGACTCCTAGACGCCTTTTTGTCTCAGAGCTGTTTTCCACTGTATTGGACTGTGAACTTTGAAGATTTTCAAAAAATTAGGATTATTCACCATCGGGACAGTTTTACAGGACAGACATTTTCAATCATCGTGCTGCCGGACCGATTCACTGAGGCCGACTTATTTTTCCCACGCTCCATCACACACACACACACACACACACACACACACACACACACACACACACACACACACAATATACCAGACTTTGGTACATTTTATACGTTCAATTACACAATGAGAATATTGTTTATATAATTTGTAAATAGTGGTATCTGGTGCCGAAATTGTGTATTTACGGAAATTTTATTTTAAAAATTTATTTTTTTAAAATTCTATTTTAAAGTCAGTGTGTTGATTACATGAACTGTAGTTTGTAATTGAAACGTTTTTTTTTTTTTCCTCCCCATATCTATTATCGCGCTTTAGGAAGCAAAAACATGGCCGCACAGCACCTTTTTTTTTTTGCAGATATCTTTAAAGTGAGGAATGAGTGAAGCCTGAGTTTCTAAATTTAGTTCCTTTTTTTTTTCCACCATGAGGATGTTAGTCAGTATGCAGGATCTTGGGCACAGACGGAAGCTTGGTGAAGACTTTTGCATCGGTGTATAGTGTTGTAATCTTTTATACTCATTATATTATTATTCACTAAATTCCCAATGTGATACCGATTATAGAGTATTGTGTGTGTTGATGTGCAAGTGTTTGTGCATGTGTGTACCACCACATCACCACAGCTGTTGGGGGCAGAATACAAATGCATCAGACAGATAAAGAGGTTCCACCATCACCACAAGCCCACGTAGTGTCAGCTCAGTCTCCGCTATTCAACACCCCCCACCATTCATGTACGTGAGCGTGTGTATAAGAGAACGAGGGAGAAGAGAATTTCTGTCTTTCCTCTAGCCACGTAGCGTTCGCCCATGCGTGTCTAACTCTCAGAGACAAGCATACACACACAATCATTTAGATCGCTTGTACGTGACACGCGGCCAAACCTGAACAGACTCCTGTGTATATACACAGATTCACAGACACTTGATTATTTATGATCTCTCTTTCATGTGCTTCATAGGAACACCCCACACACACTCGCATACGCGCACGCATGCTCGCGCACGCACACACACACTCACACACACACAGAGTGGCTCAATTAGGCCCAGGTCTGTGAGCATCTCCTCCCCTGTGGATGGTGTGCTGTGGTTTTGTCCAATTTTAGACTAATGACTGCCTGATAGAATGCAGCACTGGAGACCGGCGCAGTTTCATCCTGCTTCTGTTTTCCATTTCATGACCACGCATTCTTGATTAGCCTAGCCGAGGAGCTCACACGAGCCGAACACTGATGAGCAGCGGACGTGAGACCTGTTTGTACAACCGTCTGGAACTTTTCGGCACGGCAGTGCAAACGTCTAATCGTTGACCTGGAAGTTGAGGTGGTGTTTTTTTGGGGGGGTGGGGTGGGGGGGGGGGGGAGACGACAAGCCTTGTAGCAACGGAGATCTGCGAGTTTAACGTTTGCGGCTCGTACGCATCAGCAAGAACCATTCTTTTGGTTTTTGTTTGCTACTTGTTTTACACGCTTTGTTTTGAGTCGGTTTTATGCTCAGAATTCAGCAAACTACAAAGCAGTAAACGTCGGCTGAAGGACATGCAGGAGGGGGCAGGACCGAAAACTTGCATAACTCTTTCATTCACTGCTTTTTAAGCATTAGTGTCACAGAAAAATAAAGCAAAGACTCATCCTGTATGCACGTTTAAGAAAAGAAAAAGAAAAAAATCAATAAGTGATGGCACGGTGGATAGGCCTGGGATAGGCTCCAGACCCCCATGACTTCGTACCGAATAAGGATTGTAGAAAAGTAATAAGTGATTTAAAACACTAGGTTTATTTTATTCTTGATAAAAATTCCGTTGCTTCTGATTGAGATTCTCATTCATGATTCTTCTGCCTTTTTTTTTTTATTTTATAAACAATGTTTCATTTTTATAATTTTTTTTAATGATTAAACTATATTAATAAATAGACTGCTATAACAGACTCTTGTGGCTTCAGCTCAACTCCATTTCAAGTTATTGATTTACGGCACATTTGGTCCAGCTGTAGCCGAAATAGTCAGCGAAAAAGTTTTTTAAAAATTATGCTGGAAATCCGTTTTTTGATTATTTTGTTGCAATGCTTCAGTGGCGTATAACACACTTTAGAATCTTTAGAACAAGACAGAAAGGCATTTTAGAATCCCCCCCCCCTCCATTTCCTCTGTAGGCTTATCGTGCTTCAGGAGTGCATACGAGGTCATGTGATGCCTTTACGGTCCTTGGTCACAGTGAATAGTGGGAATAGTGGCACTGGGCTTCGTGCCGTACATGCCCAAGCACTGATCTTGATCTTGATTGGATTTCCGTTAAGAAAAGAATCAACTTTGTGCTTATAAAACTTTTTTTTTGTTTGTTTAGTTTTTTTATGTAGCTCTAAAAATAACGAGCAACCCATTTGTGTAGCATAGCCAGTATTAATTCTTTTTTGTTTTGTTTTCTGCCTTGTCCAGATGTCCTGAATCATGTTTCTGCAGCACTACACAGCTGTCCTTCGGCAGTTTGCACCTCACAGCTCACTTTAGCAGCTTGCATAATAAAAAATAATAAAACTAAAAAAAATTTACGCTGCCTGGGTCCCAAAATACACAGCGTATTGAATTCAGTTCCTGCAGTCAGGGCAGTTCAGGGTCAACGCCGCTTTCTCGATGCGATCGAACCATGTGAGGGTTCGTCTGGAAACGGATCGCACCCGGACAAAAAAGTGCTGCGCTTTTTTTAGTTGCTGAGATGAAGTTTAACACAGGAACCACGTCTTACCAGTTTCTGTTCTGAGGGTGAGCATTAAAGACATTAACATTATGACCACCTAGATTTTGGAGTCCCTTTTGCCCCTGGAGCAGTTCTGGCCCGCCTCGGGCATGACTACGCAAGACCCTGGTCTGACACCAGGACGTTGGCAACTTACAGTGAGTAAGTTACTGTACGGGCACATACTGTACAGAATTCAAAGACATTTGAATAATTTTTCAGGGGGGGGGGGGGGGGATCGAAAGCATCACTGAACGTGATTGATTATATCAATCCTGATACCATGCATCGTTACCACTTTTGCTCATTTTATTGGGCAGGATATCTCACTACCGTTCCCTTTGTGCGCAGTTGGTGATGCTCCGGTACCATCGCAACCGCTCGTAAACAGCAACAGCATCTCGATGTTATCGCTCAAGTCGCTACACGAGCTACGCAAAAACATTTTCCAATTTAAAGGAAAGCCGTTCTTGAAAAATCTACACATCTGTAAAGAAGGACATCCATTTGTCACCACTGTCAGTGTTTAAAGAGCAAGGATGAATATCTTGGAAAACTGCAGCTTTGGTGTCGCGTAGAGACGAGAGTTTAATTTAGTATATAAACGCATTTTCACACATGACACGATTATCTCTCACATTGAGACATGGTTACCGGTTTGCCTTTATCAAGCGTAATAAATAATTCCACTGTTGTTACAAACAGAGAGATGCATTGCAAGCTAGTGCATCATGTGATCCTTGCTTTTACTTGTTAACTTTAAAACACAAGATTTTTTTTTTATCAGAAAGATAGTTCCACTTCATCCTCTCATCAAAGCTGTCAGCGCTTTGACACCAGGCATAGCATAGCGATGCATAGCGAGCATCCAGCTCTGTCTGTGCAAAAGTATGGGAACATTTTTATACAATTTCTAGGTACACCCCTACTCAAATGGCGAGGCCTGTTCTCGATCAAAATAGCACATTTCAACCACCAGAAGACTCCTTTGCGTTGTAAAACAAAGTTATCCCCCTTTTTTACAATTTTCAGGCTTCATTCAAAGGCCTTAGGCGTTCATTCACCAGCAAAGAGTTTGTTCACCAGAGAACAGAGGCTCGTGTAATTAGATTCCTCAGATAAGAGTTAAATTCTCAATCACAGTAATTAGAAGCCAGGAATATGATCCCTTGCTGGAAGCTTGAAGGTCACCCTTTTTATACAAGCACACTGTACGAATTGGGAGAAGAAGGGAGCTGTTAGGGAAAGATTGGTGGTACCTCCCACTATGCTGCTGGGCACCGACACTCTTTCTCTCTCTCTCTCTCACACACATTTACACACAGACGCAGACACATCTCACTTTCCCTCACTGTCTGCGTGAGCGAGAGGCTTAGGTTGCGGTGCTTTCATTCACTCGGCCCACTCTTGTCCGACCATGAACACTACAGTGATTTGATTGTAATTAATTAATTAAGTCTGGTTCTCGAGCGCCGCAGCCTCCCGGCCCAGTGAGTGGCAGGCTGTGTGTGGGTGTGTGAGAAGGAGTCATGACAACATGCTCGCTCTCGCTCCGTCTCCCTTTCACAGCACTCTGTCACGGCACTTGGTCAGGAAAAGCCTTGAAATAATTGACCGATTTGAATCGGGCTTGTAAAAACGTAATCGATCGCAGGTTGAATGAATGATTTTCCGAGTACTGCTTTAGCGTACAGACTCGCGCGCCAACCTCAAAATCCCTATCTGTGCACGCAGGATGGAGCGGATGTCCGAGGAGGCGTTGAGGTTGAACTTGCTGAAGCGGGGTCTGGAAACGGCTGACGAGAGGGAGGAAGCGCTGGCCAAACGCCTGAAAATGGAGGGTCACGAGGCTATGGAGCGACTGAAGATGCTGGCGTTGCTCAAGCGCAAGGACCTCGCCGCTCTCGAAGGAGCCGCCATGGCAGAAGGAAAAGGACCCGGGATCGGCCAGGGGCTGATGGGAGCTTCGGCAATATACGAGGAGAAGCTGAACGGGAGTCTGAGAAGCACGGGACATGGAGGACCCAGCAAGAACGGGAAAGAGAACATGATGGACGAACCGGTGGACATGAGCGCCAAGAGAAGGTGAGAGGACAATCACATATCACAGCTTTATTACATCTTCATTCACACCTAATCGTCACGGCTTAGCAACGGTTGTCCGGTCGACCATCTGTGCTCATTTTATAGTTAGATATTTTAAAATGAACGCCAGTTTTAACAGATGAAATAATATTTACTTAATAATAATAATAATAAAACTCCAAATTCGAGGGAACACCCAACAGAGCATTCCAGTGAAAAATAAAAGACGTGGTTGGGGTTTTTCTTTGTTTGTTTGTTTGTTTATGAATAAATTCTAAAGCTGCAATCTGAAAACAAACCAGACCACTCACATAAAAGAAAAAATCTCAGCATGTTTTAAAGAATTTGGGTGGAAAGATTTAGTGGAAAGTTAATGAGATAAACTCTGTGATGTTTGCTGATGGTTTACTGGAAAAGGTCTGAGGTTGGTTACCTGCCAACGATGAAGCAAATAAAGTCTCGTAAGATTATTTTCAGAAAGGCAGTTTGAAATTCTGGCAGATCAGATTTCAGCAGGAAAGAGTATGCGTGCGTGTGTGTGTGTGTGTGTGTGTGTGTGTGTGTGTGTGTGTGTGTGTGTGTGTGTGTGTGTGTGTGTGTGTGTGTGTGTGTGTCAAAAAAAAAAAATGCATGAAATCTATTTTTACTACAGATTGCTACATGTGCTTATGGTTCCTGGACACAGTCGGACTAGCTCAATTTGATTTCATGTTTTTTCATCATTCAGTGTGTGACGCGTCTAGACGTTAGAGATTTCCTGCGAAAATGAAAAGAAACCAGAATGTAGCACAAGACAACCTCGCCCAACTTTTTCAGTTCTTATCCCCGTGGTCTATAGTGTACAGTATATATACAGTAAGAACCAGGACATATAGCTCTCATGAAAAATAAGATCCATACCAAACCGTATCGGTGCTAAAAAGTCTCTCAGCTGGTGTGAAAAAGTGAATTTTCAGACACGATCATATAAATTCAGTTCAAATCTTTCAATGATCAGATGAACCTTGGCCGATTTAGATTTCACATGAAAACACATCAACCTGAAAAAGTGTATTAGTCTAACATGCAAAATCGTTAAGATATTACAACATGAATTTGACATGGTTACGGACACTACAGATTTTTTTTAGGTGGGTACAAATCCTTAATTTTGCATGGAATTCTTCAATTTAAGTAACTATGTTTACAGGTCATATGCTTCTAGAAGTTTACACCAAATTGATTATCAATACTCATTCAAGGAATAATTAGCAATTTAAATGATTACTGTTTGAAGTCAGACAGTATAACACTGAAATATGGCCAATTTTGATGCACATGTAAAATCATCTCTCCAAAACAGCTGAAGTTAGCAATTAGAAGCAAGATTGGTCACTTCCATGTTGCATAAACTTCAGAAGTAGCTTCTTGGTCACATGCATTTTCTGTATTATATGTATAACATAAAATCAGCACCAATACTGTGTTTTGGCAGATAACAATCTCCATAATCCCCATGCTGCCTCATATTCAGTGCACAACACACCAAACAGAAAATAACATCATTTGCAGTGAAGGCACCAGAATGTTGGATTTAACAAATAAATCAGGTTTCCTCTGCTGTATGAACAAACAAGAGGGTACTAAACACGTATTCAGTGTTTGCTTTTTGTTTTTTTCCGTTTCTCCTTCAGCGGTGTGGAGCGGGAGAGGTGTACTCCATCTCCAGATGTGATTATCTTGTCAGATAATGAAGCGTCAAGCCCGAGGAGCACTCCGCACCCAGAGGAGCGCCGCCATCACCCTAACCTAGACATGTTCAAGGTACAGAGTCCGTCTCGCACACACACACAGGATCTCAATCCCACCTCTTTAACACCCTTACCACCCTTTCTGTAACACGCACACTGTAGACTCTGGTGTCAGGCTTTGAAGCATGTGATTCATTGCTTATTTAAAAGAAGCCGTTGGATGTTAGTATGATTAGAGCATGACGCATGCTACGCCACTCGCTTACCAATGTATCCCATGTTCAGTTTTGTCATCATGTTAGATTGAATGCGCAATAATATTTTGAGATCATGACCAACAGCTAGTTTGCTCATATATATATATATATATATATATATACAAATACAATGCGGCCATATTTATTATGCCATACACCCGAGTGGAATTCCTTAGCGAGTCTTTTTCAGTGACCTTTTTTTAAAACTCAAATAAAATGCCTTTTCACTGTTGGATTTCCATAGAATTTCCATAGAAAGAGATCTGAATGGTCACATTATGGTGCAGTGAGTAGTATTGCTACTTCACAGCTCCAGTGTCCCCCATTGTTATCTACTCAATTGCCCTTAGGTGTGTATGTTATATCAGAACTTCTGTTGTCGTATTAGCGCTTTCCATTCAAGTCCACTCTCTCCCTGGTCACTGCTGTGCAGGTGTGAACGTGTTACATCAGTTCATTTGTAACTGCGGTGCGAGCAAAAATGGATGTGCCACTTTGTGATTTGCACACAAGCGGAACAGCGTGTCTGCGATTTGTTTTGAGGTTGAAAGAGCATAAACGGAAGCGTTCGGAGATCTGCAAACAAACAAACAAAAAATCTGGAGCATGAAACGGAAACATCTTCAATGACCGACTGAGAAAAAGTTCAAAAGTCAGCCATCAGCTGGAGAAATTCATCAATGTTGACATTTTTCTGGATTCTCAAGGGCCAGAAGTAATGGAACATTATCCGGGAAAAGGTTCAACAATCAACAGTGCTTGTTACGGTGAGACGCTTACTGAAGCCTGAACTTCAGATTAAACTCAGAGGACTGCTGTCTGGGGGCGCCGTGACCTTGCATGACGATGCACATATTCACACTTTTTCCTACGCCGTCGACAATCTGCAGTAACTGATTTGAGGTATTAAAGCATCCTTTCTAGTCCTGATCTCGCTGCATCAGACTTTCACCTGAAAGCAGCTATGCGAGGATGAAGATTCACTCCTGATGAAGAAGTAAAGATAGCGGTGTATTCGTGGCTCATAGCTCAGACGTAAAAAATTTTAATGAGGGAATACGAGAGCTCGTAGGGTTAAGCCGTTGGACTACGGTTCCGGAAGATCCCAGGTTCAAATCCCACAACCACCAATTTGCCCCCATTGGGTCGTTGAGCAAGACCCTTAACCCTCGACTCCGATCAAATGTATAATGAGATTAAAATGTAAATAAAGTGTATTCAAAAGCAAGAAGATTACATTGCTGTGCAATGGGCTGGTATTTCATCAAGGGTGTATTCTCTCCTCGCTGGCAGTGTTCACATGATCCCTGACCAGGATAAAGCATTTCTTTAGCTGTTAGAAGTGCGTGCTCCAGTCACTTGTTTAGTATGCAGAGCTGCACATTATTGCACTAAATAGTAAATTCAAATAGTCTGTCCAGAGTATCTGTGCTACCTCCCTATACAGGCTCCGTATCATGGTCTCCAACCAAACTACCGCGCTAAGTATTATGTCAAATACTACACCATCTGCGCTCACATTTGGAAGGAAATGTACCTAATCAGTGCGGATTAGCTCCAGGCGTCTTAGTTTTTGTCTCTCCAGTTTTGCTTCGTGCTCTTGGCCACCAGCTGCCATAAATTGAAAATATTTGGATGTAGTCTTAGTGGCTGCCGCAAAGAACCTTGTTGGCTATGTTTGTGTGTATATATGTTGGCCTGGTGTGAAGATGCATCATAGTCGTCCACAAGAGGATCATTGTCTGCACGTCTCTAACTGTGTGTTTGTGCATGTCATGCTCTACAGGGGAAGACGGGCGAAGAGCGGCAACAGATGATCAAAGCCCTACGTGAGGAGCTGAGGCTGGAGGAGGCCAGACTCGTGCTGCTGAAGAAGCTGAGACAAAGCCAGATGCAGAAAGAGAACGTCGTACAGAAGGTCAATACTTTCACTCCCGCTTCTATTAGCTTCACTTAGCAGTGGTCTAGCACCAGTTGGACACCTGACTCACGCAGGCTAGGCGTGACCCGGGTGTTTCCGCCATGTGATTACTCTCATCTGAATAATGCTCAGAAAAGGAAAGCTTGTTCATTCATTCCTATGTGAGAGTTAAGGAGTTTGTATATACAGTAAGCCCCCTACATACAAACATTCGCATTATAAATCTTCGAAGATACGAATATGCACAAACGCAGAGGTTGGATCACATGTCCAGCATAGTTTGTTGTCACATGCATGCATGTTTATAAAGGGTTACCTAAACAATGTTTGTTGGACTTAGGAATAAAATTGGACTTAGGAACAAACTCTCGGAACAGAACCTGTTCATCTGTATGACTTACTGTACACCAGTCAGCCATGACGTTAAAATCACCTGCCTAGTATTCTGTAGAGCCACCAAACAACTCTGACCTGACCAAGTATAGACTACGCATGACCTCTGAAGGTGTGCTGTGGTATCTGACACCAGGACAGATTATTTATAGTCATGTAATAGATTATATAGTCATGAAAATTGAACCTCCGTGGATCAGAGTTCTTCGTCCAGGGCATCTCACAAACGCCCAGTTAGAGTGAGATCTGGTGAATTTAACAGCCAAGTCAAGATCTTAAGGTCTTTGTCATGTTCCACAAACCACTCGACCCCATCATTGTCCTTCTTGAGCCACTTTTGTTGGGTATTATCCACTGCATACTGGGAACACACCACAAGACAATATTTAGATGATCTATTAAAGTCAGCTTTTGATGACAATTTTGCACGTTGTTAAAGCCGTTCACATCTTTAAACTTAAATTAATACCTGTGGGATCACAGAGTTGACCTCTCACTATAATGTTTAATAAGGTTAAAGGAACACTCATGGTAGATTTAGAGTTTGGTAGCAACTGCAGTTACTGTAGTTGTGAACATGTGTGCATGGTGCCATGTCATGGTTCCCACTTTAAATCCAAGAGAGAGTCTTTGGATTCATCACAACCCTGACCACTATGAAGAAAAAGAGAGAAGAGAACTTGGAGGTTGAGGTGTAGGGGTTCCAAGATCTGTTTTTTGAGGAATAAGAAATCTTGGCGCTTAAAGAACATGATTCATGTGAGAGTGATTTTTTTTTTCTCTTTTAAGAAACCAACACAATAATGTAGACTATCTACTCAGCAATGCTTCTTTTTGTTAGAGGTGCCAGTAAGCATCTCCAGGGTCCGGGTTCGATTCCAGTCTCAGGGTTTGTGTTCACGTTCTCCCTGTGCTTGGTGGGTTTCCTCCCACAGTCCAAAGACATGCAGGTTAGGCTGATTGGCGTTCCCAAATTGCCCCATTGTGTGTGAATAAGAGTGTGTGTCACATGTGATGGAATGGCACCCTGTCCAGGTTGTACCCTTGCCTCATGCCTTAAGTCTCCTGGGATAGGGTCCAGGCCCCCACATATCGACACTGAGTGAGTGTGTGCCAATAATCCTGTCCACTATAGTTTGAATGACATACAATGAAATCCATCCATCTAGGAATGTCTGTAGTCCAACTACGGACCACGGAGGACAATGGTGACCATTTTATTTATTCTCAGTTTTATAACCGTGGTAGGACCCCCGGTCAACACTCACCCACATGTTCACACACTACAGGCAATTTGGGAAGGCCAATCAGCCTAATCTGCATGTCTCCCGGAGGAAACCCACCAAACACAGGGAGAACATGCAAACCCGAGCATGATCGAGACAGGAAACGAACCCAGACCCTGGAGGTGGCGACAGTGCTAACCACTACGCCAACGTGCCGCTACATCAATGTGGGTAACTTGGTGAAAGAATTGGAGTAAGGCACGAGATTTGATTTGTAAATCACACAATCAGTAAATCAGACTTGAAGTAGAACAAACCACTGTCAGGTATTCCGTCATCATGTTGCTTGCTAAATATGCTTTAGCTTTAACGTCCATTTTGGATGGCACAGGGGTGTTGAACTGGGGTTGTTCTAGTGAAATTGGAAAGCAAAGCTGTGTCACGGCTCTGTGAGATGTCTCTCCGGTGTGTTTAGGTCTTTTATGCTGTGTTTCTCTTTGCACTTAGATATTAACAGGTCTGATTACTCCAAGGATTCATGTTAATACGGTTATGAACATGCAAACATATTTCAGGTGTTAATGTGTTTTCGCTCATCACTCTTCAGGTTCCAGTCGTCCAGAATCCCCCCTCCTCCGTGCAGCCTTCCACCATCCACAGTTCACAGGGGCTGACCAAACTGCCTGTGCGGCCCGGTATGCACACCTCCGAGCCCCAGAACCTCCGCACAGCCCAGGTGTGTGTGTGTGTGTGTGTGTGTGTGTGTGTGTGTGTGTGTGTGTGTGTGTGTGTGTGTGCGTGTGTGTGTGTGTGTGCGTGCGTGCATGCGCTCGTTTGTCTGTTTTATCTCAGATCCCAGTGTTTTAAGTTTTTTATTGCACATCTTTTTAAAATGATGTCTTTGTCTTCTAACAAAGGATTTTTGAAACTAAAAGACTGTGTAGCCTGCTGTTTAAGCATACAAAAGGCTCATTTGTTGTGTATAGTAGTTGTATAGATTACCAGATATTGCACAGCTGGTTAATGTCCTGTCATTAAACATGGCCTAGCGTTAATGAGAAATCGGGCAACTGCTGATCTCTAGTGGTTGTTTGTTGTACTGCATGTTCAAATTTATTTTTGTTTTGTTCCAGGGCCACACGGTGATCAGGTCTGCAGCCAGTGCCTCCCTGCCCCCCATGATGATGTCTCAGCGGGTGATCGCTCCTAACCCAGCCCAGCTGCAGGGACAGAGGGTGTCCTCTAAGCCCGGCATGGGCCGACCCTCTACAGGGAGCATGAGCAATGCAATCAATTACCAGCAGGTACGAGCAGTTAGGGTTGTTCTCACTCACTCATCGTCTATACTGCTTCATCCTGTATATAGGGTCACGTGGGCTTGGAGAACTTAAGGCACAAAGCAGGGTACACCTTAGACGGGGGGCAAATTTTTGGGGGACGGTGGGATTTTTTTTTTCGGAGGGAACCGGAATACCTGGAGGAAACCCACCAAGCACAGGGAGAAAATGCAAACTCTATGTGCATGAACCTCGAGGCTGGACTCAAACCCGGACCCTGGAGGGGCAAGGCGACAGTGCTAACCACAACGCCACTGAGCTGCCCTTAGGTATGTTCTGTAACAGTTGTGAAAGGTATCGCTTTATAATAACCTTCATGAAAACTAACCACATACCTCATGGTTTGTGTTATTCCTGCACTACAGAGACCGTGAGCGTTGTGTAAAAGTGGCACTGATTCTGCAAAATATCTGACAAAAGCAAAGCAACACAGGGAACACGCGGAAGCTTAAGACGGAACTCTCATTGTTTTTGCTTTGTTGTGCAAATGAGATGTTAACATTACCTTTCCAGCCAGCTGCACACACAAAGGTGGTTCACTTTTTGAATTTTTTTTTGTCTCTCGCTGCAGGTGGTATGTCAATACAAGCGTCTTACACACTCAAGCACGTCATGTCACACTCCAGATATAAAGCCAGATTTAGGAATCGTTTCTTACTAGGGCTGCAACGATTCGTCGACGTTGTCGACAAAAATCGATAATAGAAATAGTTGACAATGAATTTCATTGTCGACGTAGTCGCCAGATGTTTTTTCCGACCGAGCGAGGCATCTCTCTTCATTACAATCTCTGCCGAGAGTCGCACATGCGCATTAGCTTCTCTGCTGAGCGATAACATACAGAAATGGCAGCGCCCAACGCAGCAGCTGCACGTAGCGAAACCTCTAAAGTTTGGGAGCATTTTAGCCTGGATACAGCAAATAAAATTTGCATGGTTTGCAAAGCAGTCCTTGCGTATCACGGAAGCACCTCGGTGATGCACGAACATTTAAAGAGAAAGCACATCGGACAGTTTAATGAAACGTAGTTTGACTCGCCTCGGTAAGATTTAAATAACATGGAAGCCAATACGTTTTGTTTTGGATGTATATTGTACAAGCGTATTTTCACTTTTAAAAAAAAAAGAGAGATTTAACATTATGCCCGACTGTGCCTGACAAAAGTATTTTAAATTAAATGCATGCAGTCTGAACCACCATGGACCCCTGATTTTAATTTATTTTTTCTTATAAAACAAATGTGCCTGTCCTTTTAAAAAAAATTATAGAGTTTCTTTATTTATGCATTATGTCTATACTGACCGAGCACTGTGCCTAATTGGTTTTAACCAGGGCATTTTTATTTACTTTTAGTATGAATCGGCCTATCAACAGCAAAGTTCAATAAAACATGCATTTTTCATTGAAGTATTCCCTTCTTTCTTGTGTTTACTATCATTTTCCACATAATTAAAGCAATCTCATGCTTAATTTTAGAAAAATGTAATAATCATTCGATTAGTCGACTAATCGTTTTAATAGTCGGTGACTAGTCGACTATTAAAATAGTCGTTAGTCGCAGCCCTATTTCTTACACACGTGTGGATTTCTTTGATAAATCAATACACCGAGCTCTAACATTACTAATTTTGCATCCAAAGAGAAGTTGTGTGCTTTGGAGCAGATGGAATTGGCTACCAGCATTTGATCATCAGGAAAGAATAACTAGAAGAGTGTGTCTTTCTTGGTGGTACTCTCAAGAACACGTATTCTGCATCTTTATTAGGTCTTTGCAAAGTAGTTAGAGTTGGTTTAAAATCTTATTTAAGGTGAAAATCAGAACTTCAAACATTTAAAATCTTAACGGGTGATGGTGATGGTGGTGTTTGGTGTTTTCCCTAATGCTGATTTAACTGATAGACAATGATTTGATTTGATTATTGTCTTGAATCAGGGTATAGAGGAAACCTCAACCTTCAGGCCAGCGTGTCCTCACTGCAGGGATTACATCATAAGGTTTAAAGGAACACAACGTTTACAACTACAAAAAATTTAGTCTGTTTCATATATATAAAGTAGAGCACAGGAATTGCATTTAGCCTGGTTTCTTTGAAGGAAGTGCACCTTACCCTGCTTTCACACTCGTCGTGTTACTGAGTGCTACCGTTTCTTATTTTCACTTTTGTCTCTATTGTTATTGCTCGGCGCTTCTCATCATTCGTATCTTCGAAAGTTTCTAACTTGAATATTTGTACCGTATGTATGTATGTATGGACTTAATGTATTATTATTCATTATTTATTTTCTCTCATTGCTGTTTTACCTTAAGCTTCCCAAATTGTATAAAATAATCTCAGTACGAATGATCATCTGTGAGTCTGTCACTTGCTTATGTGTATGGGTTTCTCCACTCAATACATTTCCTTGGGATTAGGAGAGAACCTTATCCCTGTTATAAATCATAAGTCATGCACATGTAACATACCCAGCTGTAACGTTCTTTGAAACCTGAAACAGATGAGATTTTTAATGAGCTTTGATTCACTGATTTACTGATCTCTCGCACAGAGCATTGTTTTTTCTTTCTTTTTTTTTCTGAAATCATCATGACACTTTCCTCTGTGCACCGCAGGCTGCTAGCCAACAGGTGGCGGCCTCACAGCGTTCCGGCTCCTCGGCAGCCATCTACATGAACCTGGCTCATATGCAGGCAGCCGGGGCAGCAGGTGTGCCAGGTGTCGGGGTGGGAGTGAGTGCAGTTAGCCCCTCTGCACTTCCCGGCAGCTCCAGCGTGGGCTCGGTGAGCAGTTTGAGCGATCAGGCCAGCAGCCAGGCAGCCGCCAAGCTGGCATTGCGCAAGCAGCTGGAGAAAACACTGCTGGAGATCCCTCCACCCAAACCTCCCGCACCCCTGCTCCACTTCCTACCTTCTGCCGCCAACAGCGAGTTCATCTACATGGTGGGACTGGAGGAGGTAGTTCAGAGTGTCCTCGACAGCCAGGGTAATACTCGTAACCACACAAAGAACTTTTACACATCTGCCTATAGTGGCCGAGAAAAACCCAAAACCCTGTTTACACATTTTTTTTTAGTGCTCTTAATATGCACTTTTAAGTTTAAAAAACAATTCTGTTTAGAACCTGAAGAACTTACAACTGCTATTAGAAATAAATTTGGGTTGAAATGGAAATTTCATCTTATTAATCAATAAAAAAAATGTGGCAAATGTGACTGTCTGTACCATACAGATGTGGTAGAAGGATACCAGGACAAAAAAAAAAACATAATGTATCCATTATAATGGTTATTAGGAATTACAGTGGTACCTCGGCATATGAGGAAATCATGTAAATGCAGATATCAATTTCAGCCACCCAAAAAATATTACCGATTTCCAAGACTATAATCATATTTTTGCACGTAAAAACAATCATGATTAGACTTTTTTTTGTATTTAATAAATACGCATTAAACATCACTTAACATTATTTTATGATTTCTTTTGGCACCGGCTCTTTTAAAAACCAAACAAAGCGTCTCCATTGTCGTCCTTGATAATGTTGTTGGTGTTATGTCTTCACTAAATCTTGTACAAAATGCGAAAAGAAAAAAAAATGTAAACTCACTGACGCAGGTTTTTAACACCTGAGCGCAACTTCACGAGGCGGGGCATTCGTATGCCGAGGCACCACCATAGTACACTGGTGTTCTCATATACTTTAGGATCAAGTTGTTTTAAACATAACATGAAGCCTGACTCGGTGCCCTTTGTGCTGTGCAGGTAAAATAAGGGGTTCCCTTTCGCGCATGGAGCCATTCTTTTGCGCCCAGTGCAGGACCGACTTCACCCCCCACTGGAAGCAGGAGAAAAGCGGCCGCATCCTGTGCGAGCAATGCATGACCTCCAACCAGAAGAAGGCCCTAAAGGCTGAACACACCAACCGTCTGAAAAACGCCTTCGTCAAGGCCCTGCAACAGGAGCAGGTTCGCTTACAAGCATAAATCCATATTCCCACACGTGATGCAGAGCATGAGCCGAATCTCTGATGTTCCCTTGTGGGTTTTGTGTGCCACAGGAAATCGAGCAGAGGCTTCAGCAGCAAGCGGCTCTGTCCCCAAGCGCGGCTCAGACCGTCCCCAGCGTCAGCAAGGCTGAGAGCATGATCCGACACCACGCCCTCCGACAGGTACTGTACCATCACTGCATGTCATGTAGTACTGCAATCTCACTCCAACTCTACTGAATATAACCAGGGCGTGAACAATGTTACCCAGCCTGTGAAAATCCACACATGAAACTTCCCAACATAAGTACTGTATTTATGCTGTTAATTATATTTATTAACTTTTCACGTCAGCAGCTTTGAATGTGGTTCAGTGTGCACATGGTAACACCTCAGCCAAAACATGGTATAGGTGTTAAAAAATATCTTGAAGTTTGAAAAAGTGAAGTTTCGGACAGGATCATATAACACCGTTTTTTTTCATAATACTCATAATTCAATATTCATAAATGTTCAGATGAAACTTGGCCGATTTAGATTTCACATGAGACATCAACCTGAAAAAGTGTTATTCTCAAAAGCAAAATTGTTAAGATATTACAACATGAATTTGGCATGGTTACAGACAGTACAGATGCACGAAATGCTTTAATTTAAGCAACAATTTTACAGGCCATGCACTTATAGAAGTCTAGAGCCATTTTAGCATCAATACAGTACTATATCTCAATCATCTTTATGAAATTAGCAACTTGAAATTTTTAAGGAAGCAAAATTGGTCACTTCCATGTTGCATAAATATCAGAAGTAGCTTCTTTGGCACACACATTTTCTGTATTACATGTATAGCATAAAATTAAATCGGCACCATTACGTTGTACAGGTACATACACCTTAGCTGTTGAGGGTTAGGGACATTGCTCGATGGCCCATCCGTGACAAATTGGTGATGCTGGTCTTTGACCCCGATCAGTAATCCACTGAGCTGCACATCTGCCCTAACTTTTATGACAGATGCTTCAAATAAACTGATAGAGCAGCTTTACATTTAACCTTTGCAAACCGCAGGCACATCAGTCTGCTAAATAAATCTTCACCATGTCACTACATTTTTTTGAGACACAAGGGTGTCTGCAGGACATCCGTTTTTGTATTTCTTTATACATCTTTTGTCCTGTAAGCATCAAGAAATATCCTGGTCAGAGAATGACTGTCTGACATGAGACAACATTAAACCTGAGTAAAGAATATGACCTGTAAGACTTAAAGAAATGTTGTTGTTTTTTTAACAGCTGTGGGGTAAACATTTAGGGCATTTAGGGCTGCATGTTAAGGGTCCGAGTTACTGATCGGAAGGTCGGCGGTTCGAATCCCAGCTCCATCAGGTTGCCGGTGTTGAGCCCTTAACCCTGTCCACTCCAGGGGCACTGTATAAAGAATTTCACTGTGCTATTATGTATATGTGATCAATAAAGGCTGAATTTTAAAACACCTTTTTTGTGCAAGTTAAATAAAATCATGTAGTAAAAAAAAATTATAAATACAGTTGTGCATATTTGAAATACAGGGTGATTGACTCGTAACAGGTCCCAAATATTCTCTAATAACTTTACCTATGATGAAGCAATGTGAACCAAAAGAATGCGCTACATACAGTAGATTGACGTACAGTACGTGTAATTGATTGCATTGCGGATTTGCACGATTGTGTCCAGCGACGGCCTACGCCACGAAAAGGGATCAAACATTCCGTTGTTTCTAGTTTCCGTACCATCCTCAGAATACCACCATCACTCTGAAATTGCTTAAACGGATCGGTGACCTAGTAGGTTCGAACTGTAAAGATGCATTGCCCATGATTGTACACCACCATCCTGACAAGAAAATGAGTGACTGAGTGAAGCTGTACGGCGTTAAACGGCGCGATGGCTGTCTGGTGACTACTTTATTGGTCCAAGTCTGGGGCATCCTCCAGTGTGTCCTAAGCTCCATATACTAAGGAGCACATTGTAGGTTCAGGTTCATCAAACCAGCTCCAGACAAACGTTCATGGTAACATTTTTTTTCCCAGTCACTCTACAGTGGTTCTTCTCTATTTTTTTTATTTATTTCAGTATAACATTTTAACCATTTGAATGAAGATGCAAAAATGGCATGATACAAACAAAGTTTGCCATAACTAACCGTCAGTTCTGTGTGTTCAGGCTCCGCAACCACAGGCAGCCCTGCAGCGGGGTTTATCCAGCTCGGCGCCCGGCGTACTATCCAGCTTCGCCCAGGCATCGCAGCTCTCGGTGGCCAGTGGACTTTTGGGTATGACCAGCAAGCGCTGCGGAGGAGGCAGCAGTCGGTCACAGCACGAAAGCCGCCGACAGATTTACAACATCCCCGGTGAGCGCGCGCGCACACACATGACAATTCTTTGGTGGCTTGGTCCCGTGTGAACATCATTTACTCCTTTCCTGTTTGGCGCCTCCTCATTCCGTGTGCTCTGTTTTCAGGCTTGAATATCGCCTATTTGAACCCTGGAGGCCACAAGGCATCGAGCCTGGCGGACCGGCAGAGGGAGTACCTGCTAGACATGATCCCCCCACGCTCCATATCTCAATCCATCACTGGCCAGAAATGAGCTCTCTCTCACGCGCACACACACACACACACACACACACACACACACACACACACACACACACTGCAACCATCACCCCTGTCGCATGCAGTGCCTGTCCGTGTGCCTACCCAACTAACCCATGAGAATAACTCGGCCCAGACGAACATCAGACTGTCTCAACTTCCATTTTCTTATTATAACAAAGCTCTTTATTTCTTGCTATTGCTGTCAGTTATCACCTTTATTATTAATAATATTATTAATATCATTATTGCTTGTGTTACAGGTATTCTTCTGTTTATTAGTAGTTTTAGTGACTTGTGGATATTTTTTTTGTTTCGTTTCATTTTTCTGTTTGACATTATTTATTTCTCTCTCAAGGAAGGGGCTAGATTTCAGGGTTACTTGAAAATGAAAACGTGTTGCTCTTATTTTCCTTCTTAGCTTCGTCCCTTTTGCACCCTGTACAATGATGAGAGGTTGCTCTCACATAACAAAAGCCCTTTTATTGTTATTGTTGTTGTTATTATTATTATGTATCCCACATTGAAGCTTTTGGAAAGAGGACAGTTCTCCTTTGCCATGCGATGATTTAAAAAAAAAAAAAGAAAAAATCTTTGTAGCAAACACACACATTTCAAAAGGAAAGTGCCCTGGTGGAGACTGCATCTGGCGGAGCGACAGACTTTTCCAGAAAACCCAGAAAATCCTTATGCACTGAGACGCTGACGGTTGTCCTGCCTTGAGAAGGCGACATGACACGAGAACACTAGGTGCCGTGTGCAGAATCATCAAAGGAAGTTTAGGTTAAAAAAAAATTTTAACACAGAAGGACGGATGGAAAAAAACAAAACAAAAAAAAAGCAGCAACGATGATCAAGCTAAAAAAAAGAGAAAAAAAGATAAAGGCTATGTTGTGAAATCCAAGGCCTGGATAAGTGCACCCATCAACGCCTTTATTTCCGCGACATCGATGCCGCAAGGACGTCTCTTTTCGAAGTGCCATGAAAAAACGTTTAGCCGCGTATGGAGATCTGCAAGCGAGCATCCAAATGAACCTAATTCCTTTTGTCTTTGGTCTTAATCCTCCTTCAGCGTCCTTAATGTTTTATTTTCCCTTTCTACGGCGGCGTCTCCCGCTGCAGCGGTCACGTATCTGAGAGGTACTCGCCACGGGAGACGATAATCATCAATATGTTAAATGGACTAAAACTATTCAAATCTCTATCTGATTTATGTACAGATTCCTAACGTGAGATAAGAGTCAGAAGTTGAGAAGATGGAGGTGGTATATCTATAATAGCGTAGGCAAGGATCAATCACGGTGACAAGGCAGCTCGTGCTCGAGATGCCTTTTCCTCTAGGAGCACTTTTATTTTTTTTAAATCAAGAAATGAAAGAAGAAAAAACAGAAATAAATGGTTAGAAAGAGGACAAGAATGTTTCAGCTCCCAGGCTCTCAAGGAGGTATAGATGTCACCAATGTGTCTCAGAGAGAGAGGGATGGAGAGAGAACGTGTCGTGAATCTCGCAGCATCGGTTAATTGCCGTTGTCGATTCGGTCAGTGTCTCGGGTCCACTGGTACATTTCTGTAATGTAACATTTCTAACCGTCCACATTTCAGGCCAGGATACAAACAGGGCAGTATGGCAGATGTTGCACAAGGTGGCAGCACTCGCAGTGTTTGGTCAGTATGCAGTATTAGATTCTCCTGTAAGTTTCACAATGAGATGAACAACACCTTTTTTCTTTCCTGTTTTTCGGTGCTACACGGCATTTAAGCTGCATGTTTTTTTTCTCACTTTGAATTAGTGGTGACAGACAAAAACCGGTGTTTGGGTTATGCTTCGGTGGTTTGGCCTTGTCGTACAAGGGTCTCTGCAAATCAACACATGGCTCACGAATATTTCTACCTGGAAGAGTGCTCTCTTCACAAGGGCTCGTTGATGAAATGTAGACCATGATATGCCTTTCAGTTTCACCAGATCTCAACCCAAATCAACACCTGAAGAAGAATTCGGAGGAAAGTGTACAAGCAACATGGCTCTCTGGTCGCACCACCCTCATCATCAGCAGAATGCCAATTATGGGAATATCTTCCAATATCAATAGATCAGTACAGTACAGTCCAGCTCCATAACGTGGTGCATCGAATTATCTGGTCTCAGCAACTTTCTAAAGGTCTTTCACATCTGGGTAGCTGTGGATCTGGAGCTGGGTGCAAGAGATCTGAGTACACTCTGGATAGGATGCCATTTTTATTTTACGTTTCTTTTCATCATTTCAAATGGAAATAAATTGTTGGCACACTGCAAGAATTTGTGTAGTTCCATTAACAAGCACTGAAATCATGTGTTACATACGAGCAGTGTGTCAAAAAGTGCTGCTTTGTTCTGTTTTTTTTTTGTTTGTTTGTTTGTTTTTTTGTAAGAAATATCAAATCAAGTGCACCAATGTGCATTTTTATGTTTTGTGCAACCATTATTTTAAAGGCTATGTGAAATATTCTTGCTCGGGAAAGAAAGATACAACTTTAAAAAAAAAAAAAAAAAAAAAGTCATTATCTGTGTCTCAGATTGCATACTCGTGCTCCACTTTTTTTCTCTTTTTTCCTCCTACTAAGAAACTCCAACACGACCTGGCTTGGTGGTGTTGAACAAATGAAGCATGGACAATTTTTTTGCACTAACCTTGTCCCATCATGCACCACAGAACAAAGGGGAGGGGCTCGCAGCAGATAACGCCCATATCTGCGTCCGCAGTGCTGTTTTGAACATTCCCAAACTTTTACATTTATTAAAACTGAAAAAAAAAATCTAAATAAATGACAAACGTAGCACAGTAAATGTTAGTTACGTTAGCTAGCTAACATCAGGTAGCACTGAACCCCGATCTGGCACTATTGTTTAATATAACTGTGTTATTATTAATGTCAATGTCCCTTAAGTATTTGAATTTATTGAGTCTTTCATGTCCGAACCGTCATAGATTGTGACTTGAGCTATTTACACAGCTATTTAAAACTACCTTGGCTTTGATTCACAGGTGCAATATTAAATGATAGAAACTTTACGCTTAAGAGATTTTCTTAGTTTCCGGTTTCATCGGACGTCTTCGAAGGCGTATGATGTTCTGCCCCTCTGATTTAAGTGTCCTGTAGGCTGTGTAGAGTCCGTCTCCTTTCTCCCTGCTAATCTCTCTGCCAGACTGTAATGGATGCATACGTACACGTTTCTAGAGATCTACCAGTCGGAATTTGAAACGTCGTTTTCTAAAGTTTTAACAAGAAGCTTCCTTTTGATTCCTTTTTTTTTTGTTTGTTTAGTTTTAATTCGATTTCTTTAATTTGTGAACTTTCATACAAAAACCTACATGTAATCAAAAAAAAAAACTGAGATGGCAACACAATATTTACTAGGTCATAAGTAATAATGACTTATTGTACATACGCTTTTTTTCTCCTTTTGAATTTAAAAAATGAAATTAAAATGGTTGTATATTGTGTAGAAACGCAAGCAAAAAGCCATGAATATTGTGAAGCTTGTCATTTCGTTTAGTGATCACTGTGTATTATTGTGTAACAAATGTGCAAAATGTATGGGATTATACTTCTCGTTTTGTTTTGTTTTTTTGTTTGTTTGTTTTTCTTTAGCTCTCTTTGATGCATTTTTCTCCCAGCCTGTATGTTTTTGTAGTATGTAGTATTTGCAAAAGGAAAAAAAAAAAACAATTATATATGTCCCGGTGGAGCATTTGATCCATTCTCCAGGCTTTGGACAAGGACATAATGGGATAATCTTGTATACAGTATGTTACTTTTGTTTGTGTGTGTGTGTTGCTTTTTTCCCCCTTTTTTTCTTTTTTTGGTCAATAACATTGAAGTTAAACCAATGTTTGGTGAATGCATCAGTTTCTCCTGCTATTCCGTGCAAAGTGTCGCCTCACGCCTGCGCAGTGGATCGGACACTTGACAGTATTACCCCAAACCTGACCAAAACCCAAAGCACTCAGCTGTAGATACGACACAAGACAATGCACACTTCATTTCCCCTGCGTTCAGATACAGGGTGTCCTTTACACTTTATACTTTTGGGAGACAATGTAAATCCTCATTTTCTACTTCTCATGCTCTACCATCTTATTTCATTATGCCTTTTATTCATGTCTTGCCCCGAGTAGGGGATTTTTGCAATGCTCTTAATTTTCCATGGAAAAATTGTATACGTTGTATACGTCGGCAGGTTAAGGAAAATGTTTGCCTTTGACTGTTCTATCGCTTATTGTTTTCAGTTGGGTAAATTTTTAAGACGACAATTTTGCACACTTTCAAGTATTATAAAGAGTGTGACCTCCTTTCAGTTTATAGACTAACTGTCCGTGATTCCTTGATTGGACAATCAGCTTTTCTGGAGACAAGCGTTTTAGAGCTCGGGTTTCCGTCTTTTCACCATGTATTGTCTCTCAAGTACTCAGATCATTGTTTCATTTCTTTCTTTGTCCCTGTTTTTTTGCTTTCTCTCTCTTTTTTTTTCTTTTTTGCAAAATGCAAGTCACATTTGATGACGTGTGGGAGAAAAGCGGCTTATTTTTATTTGATTCTATTTTTTATTATAATTTTTTTTTTTACAGACTCAGCTGCAGTTCCACCAGTTTAAATACTCAGAACACTTGGCAATATGTATATCTGTTTTGTTTAAAAAAAAATAAAAAAAAACTTAAGTTTTAAAAACTAGTGTATGAACAACTGGGGATTGGATTTAACAGTAATGAATTTCAGATCAAGGCTAAAAATGTGCTTTTTGTCAAGTTTTTACTTTTTATTTGGAACATTTAATCCAGACCTTTTGCACATCCTTGATATTTAACTGTCTAAAAAAAAAATGAAGCTGAAAAAAAAAATGCTGTTTGATTACTGCCGATTGATTAACAATTATGCGTTGACTGAAAAAAAATAAGCTAATTTTGGAGGAAATAACTTTGTAATATTTATCTCTTGCAAGCTATGTTTAATAAAGGATGGAACAGTTTACCTCTGTGTGCGAGTTACTTCTTTATGTGGCGTTTTTACGTCTAAATTTTGTTGTTTGGGTATGTTGTTGTTAGTCTGTCGGCTGCTCCCATCGAGGGGGCGTCACAGTGGCCCATCAGATCCGGACTGAACCCTCCCATTTTATCCGGGGTTGGGACCGGCAACGGTGGGTTTGGGTACTGGCTGGGACTCGAACTCGGGCCTTTCACACGGCAGCCGAGAAACCTACCACTGAGCCGCTAATGCATAGTCTGGGTATACATTCTCTAAAATAGTTTGGCTTGCATTTAGCTTTGATTCCACTGCACATTCACCATGGCATTGTTTTTACAACCTTATACAACATCATAACATGTATTTCCATAGTTAATAATTTTTTGGCTGAGATCTTATATTGTTGACGTGAGAGTCAAACTGTTCCATGAAATCTTGTTTTAATATATTAAAAGTTAAAATTAAATAAGCAAAAATTGTATGTATATTAATATAGACTATTTTAAGTGTTTACTTATTTAAATACAAATGATAACTTTTAGTTTTTTGGCTTGGTAATGTAGAGAACTCTAGAGTATGTACTTGTCCTCAAGACACCCTTAGTGGAAAGCTTCCAAGCTCAGAAGAAGAGAGAGGATAAGGATTCTTAAGCAACCGCATCCACTCAGGGTTATTTTGCCATTGTTTACATGTGCAGTTGGAGGTGTGTGATGAAATAGATGAGAATGCCTGATTGATTATTTTTTGGCTTGTTTCTCTGGAAAGGCTTGACTGCTAGTTACGCCGAGTCATTTTGCAGAACACTGATTACATAACAATTGAGTAGGTTACCTAACTCCTTTGAAGTTCTCCTGGGGTTTTGTCCCATGGAGATTTGTGTGTAAAGTACATGAGATATATTTTTATCATACTGTTGTTGGTCTTTTGGCTGCTCCCGGCAAGGGGTCGCCACAACGGACCATCCGCTCAGGTAGCACAGATACAAATCACATCCTGCAGTTAATCCTCATATCAAATTCATGGCATTAGTGACGAATGGAGCAGAAAGCAAAATGCATCAAGAGTAAAAGTCTGGTTCAATGTGACAGTAAGGCAACTAAAATCTGTGTGTCCAAAACTATAGCTGACATAGCAGGCACACTAAACCCAAACAGCTGAAGACTGGATATCGCCATAAGACAAAAGTGATGATTAAGTAGCTCGGGGAACAAAACATCGTTTGGGTCCAAAGCAAGGAAACTTCCCAGATCTTAATCCCATTGAGATCTTGTGGTCTGGTGGACAAACAAAAGCCAACAAATTTTGACAAACGCATTGATTATGCAAGAATGGGCTGCCATCAGTCAGGATGTGGCACAGATGTTGATTGACAGCATGCCAGAGTAAATTGCAGAGGTTTTGAAAAAGAAGGGTCAACACGGCAAATGCTAACTTATTGCATGAACACAATGTAAGAGACAATACAAGTCTTTATCAATGATAAAATGCTTGCAATCATACTTCAGTATACCATAACATCTAACAAAAAAGGAAATAAATTGTGTCATTCTCAAAACTTTTGTCCATGTACAAACTGTTAAGTTCATCTTCTTAATGGTAATTTCTTGGGTGTAACTCAATGAGACTATCTATATATGTATATAAGAAGAGATGCATTGCGAGGTAGAGATTATCATTCAATATTTACACTGTCCCATCTGTTCTACACATGCATAACTGACTACATTCCTAAAAATAAATACTCCTGAAAGCCTGTTTGAGCGATGTCTTTCCAGCATGGAGGCGTTTGGTGGTGTGGTGTTCTCTGACCTCCAGGGCAAGTGCGTGCAGTCGCCCCACCCTCATCCCCATAGGTATTTGAATGAAACAAACAACTTTTATGTAATCAGAGCTTGTGGAAGATCAATGGTAATTAAATAGCAATTTTACTAACAAAGTTCATAAATTATAAAACTACATGTGTATTTTTTTTTTTATTATTTTCTAGAAAACTTTTCCTTCTTCCTTAGTCAACCAAATACCACAAGTTGTTTATATAAGCAAAATCAGAGGAAGGAGTTCTGTAATGATCAATATCAGCACAGCTGTAATGGGGTAATGGCGTAGGTTAAGAGAGGTAAAAGTGGTTTTAAATTCTTACTAGTACTATGTAGCCAAATTTGAGGAGCAGAAACCATGTAGGTGGTGGACAGTCCTGTAAATCTTGTAAGTTTCTCTTTATATTACCGCTTTAGAATACCAGATATGCTAACATCTGGGTTCCAGGGATAAATCACAAATAGCATTAAATTGAAAGCTAGTACGCTACGGTGTACAGTCACTTGTGCCACACACCAAGTAGGGACCTTGATCAGTGGATAGAGAGGTACTTGTTATTCCTACAATTTCAATCTTGGCAGCAATTGAACGTTTTGTTCCTGAAGTTTATTTGATGGTAGCAGAAAAAATGGGCAAGAATAAGGATTTGAGTGACTTTAACTAGGGCCAAATTGTGATGGACTGGTGACAGGGTCATGGGTGGCAAAGGCTCACTGATGCACATGGGGAGTGATGGCTGGCCCATGTAGTCCAATCCAATAGAAGAGCAACTGTAGCTCAAATTGATAAAATGGTTAATGCTGGTTCTAACAGAGAGTGTCAGAACACACAGCGCATCACTGTTGTGGTGCCAAAAGGGGACATACTTAATGTTAGGCAGATGGTCACAATGTCATAGCTGATGTAGATACGCATGTGTGTATATATGTATGTACGTACCAGTCAAAAGTTTGGACTTTATCCAGTGGATTTCCTTTATTTATTTTGTTTTCAACATTTAATATTAACATTAAAATGTATTAAAATTATGCCTGAACAAATATGGAATTATGTAGCCAACACAAATGCGTTAAACAATATGTTTTATAGTTTCAATTCTTCGAAGGAGCTACCTTTTTTGCCTTAATGACCGTTTTGCCAACTCTTCACATTGTCTCAGTCAGCCTCATGGGTGTCACCTGGAATGGTTTTCCAACAATCTTGAAGGAGTTCCCAGAGATGTTGAGTAGTTTTTGGCTGCTTTTCCTTCTCTCTCTGGTCCAAGTCTTGCAAACTATCTTAATTGGATTTAGATTGGGTGATTGTGGAGGTCAAGCCATTTGCTGTAGCATTCCATGACCATCCGTTTTGGACAAATAACTTTTACATAACCTAGAGGTGTGTTTGGGATCATTGTTCTGTTAGAAAACAAATGATGGTTCGAGCCAAGTGCAAACCAGGTGGAATAGTGCAAAATGCTGGTTATGTGTAGTGATGGGTCGTTCATGAATGATGTTCTTCTTGAACAACTCTTTAAATGTTACTCAGAAGAACGAGTAGTCTCAGAGTGATTTGTTCATTTTATACTTGGTGTGCATAAAAAAAAGCATCGGAAAACCGCCGTAAGTTATATACAGGAAACAGAAATAGGAAAGAGGAAAGGGGAAAAAGACCTCTGGGGTCTCTTGGTCCAAATCGTTTGTTCTTTGTCACGCTATGCAGTTCAATAGATTCAAAAGAACGAACGACTCGGACTAGAAGACTTAGGAGAAGAACCGCTCAATTCTGTTTCCTGTGTAATGCACTGCATAGAGCCTATGGAAGTCATAAAAGCATGACAAAAGAACTGAAATTTTTGGTTTAAAAAAAAATGAGAACCATTAAGGGAATTTTTTATATAACAGGCTTTATATTTCCACTCTAGTGAGTGTGGTTTATGATGTATTGTTTAAGCATGTAATTGGTGTGTATAATATGTCACTTGATACACACTGACTTGTAAGTGAACAGCAAACAACGTTTTCAGGATAATGAGCCAAGTTCATTGAGCTAAAAGCCATTTTAGCGATCTTAGTCAATAAATTAGTAAAATAAGCTTTTTTCTCTTGAGTTTTGGCATTTTTATTCCTACTGATTAGGAAAGACATTATATGTGATTTATCCTAAAAGACATTATATATGTGATGTGGGCAAAACCTTCTACCTATAGTGTCTTCCATTAAGTCCATATTACTGGGTTGTTACTGCTTAAGCTCCACAGAAATTGGTTAATAAGTACATTGGGTCTCTAAGACCATTCTTAGTTTATTAGTCACCTGTTGAACTTGTCCTTTCATGTCATCCCTGTCCTGCACAGTAATCTTCCTCTGACTGTCTGCTATTAGTCATCGTGAAGGTCAAGGCTGTCACTGTTTGAGAATGCAGCCTCCAGTGGTTACCACATACTGATATGAGGCCAGCTGCTCTACTTCAGACCTCCAATAATTCAAGACCCAACACTATTTTCTCTGGTCATGCACAACTGAGTTTCCCCAATGTTCACGGATCTTTGAAGTCTTATTTGCATTGAAGTGATGCCTTGAACAACTTTCATGGTTGTAAAGTCTTGGGTACAACACACCAGTACATTTTTTGTTTCTCAAGATACTTCTAAATGTCTGAGTATATCCTAGAGATACAGTACACTATATTGCCAAAAGTATTCGCTCGTCTGCCTTCACATGCATATGAACTTGAGTAACATCCACTTCTTAATCCAGAGGGTTTAATATGATGTTGGCTCCGCCCCCATTTTCAACTATAACAGCTTCAACTCTTCTGGGAAGGCTTTCCACAAGGTTTAGGAGTGTGCTTATGAGAATTTTTCACAATTCTTCCCGAAGCACATCTCTGAACCTTAAGTGGGAGTAGTCTGGTTTTCACATTTTAAAAAGTAAATAAATACTTATTCTAAGCCCTTAGTGTTTTATATTATAGACAAATTGATGAGCTTTATACAGTATTACAATTACAGCAGTAACTGTAACAAACTGCTGGTTTTGCCATACCTGTAACTAGCAAACTGATGTTGACTGTTTAAAAAGAACCAATGAAGAAAACAATGTTTGAAGAAAACTAGACAGGGCAGTGTGTGGTTATTACCCACACTACAAGTTCAAAGCAGAGTTCTTATTAATTCAGAGTCAATGGGGCTAAAACAAAGTGTGAAGGGCGTTCAAGTCAAATTTTTGACTGTGCAAAATAACAGAACACAGTTATAAGAGTAAAAACTGCCTTTATTTCTCTTTATTTCTTTATATAATCCCTTGCTACACTTATTCCAGAGTTTCACTAATACTTGGATACCATCAAGGTACAAAGTTCTCTCAACATGCCAGAGCCACCAAAAATTTAAACTGGCCTTGGCAATTTTGAAATACTACATAGTCTGACCTTTCTCAATTAAGTGGAGTATTGCATTAGATATTGTATGTCTTAAGTAGAACACGTGATTTATCTCCACTTTGTCATTTTTCTTATCTAAAAGCTTCTGGATTGATTCTGGTGATTTTTATAATAGTCACTCATATTCAGACTTTACAAAGCATTCCATAAAAAGTATTTAATTCTGAATATCTAGTTCTTCTTAAATGCCTCTGATTTCATAATGTAATGCACCAGTGCATTAGCAACAGTATGGTTATGAACAGGCACTTCTAACAGGCATTTCTAATTCTCAGCTAACGGAACAGTTTATCATTGTATCCAGCACTTTAGTAGTCTACTTGTCTATCCTGTGGAAGGCCACATGGCATTAGAAGCTGCACAGGTGCCAGACCATGCAAAGACTATTCATATTTCACATTCTTTAGGCTGTGTCATTCTGGGGTGTCAACAAGCTGTTCCTAGTTTAAGTGTCTGGTCATAAATGTCCTCCTCTCTCCTTCATGGTATCATTTTACAAATTCCTTGCTGAGAAACTGTTGAGAGAAGAGGTGTTTTATTTACCTAAACATCTGGGTCTCTTGTTCAAGGTAAAGGGAACGCTAGCACAGAAGAAGTCATGGAGAAAACCATGAAGGTGCTGCAAGGGCTATAAAAAGTGGTTTGAAAGTTAGAATTTCAGTCCAAGCAAGATGAAATCCATATTGCTTGTAGTGGAAGCTTAAATGATGCACTCACTGGGGTATTAAAAGATCCTTCAGTTACATTTCTAAAGAGGCAATAATTTGTCTGATTAAACCAGTGGCCCGGTTATTTCTTGTTTTTAATATTTACACAACCTTTATTTCAATTATTGGATTGCATCAAAATCGACTCGCATGAATACAATTATTGGAAAGTTGTTGTTAGCTGGGATCGCATAGCAGTCTCAAGGGACAGGAAGACCATAAGGCTATGGGGACATTTGGAAACTCCACTTTGTCATTTGGCCAAGAGACCTCGAAGAGATTTCCTTTCAGTTCAAGAAACAAAATGCTTTTTATTGTGAAAAAAAAAAAAAAAAAAAAACCACTCATACTTAGTGTTGAGTGCCATCATTTAGCTCTGTGACATGTCCATTAGACTGCTCTTCTGCCAGGATCATTTCATAAATGACAAGAATTTAAACATAATGAATTTAAACATAACGCTTTTATTGAATTGCCATTTAATACAATTAGTGAGTTGTTGACATGCACGCTTCTCTATAAGACAATTTTGTCTCCTATTTGGTGGAGACTCACCTCACGCACAGAATTATAAACTTTTGGTAGAGTTCATACAGTTCATTCGTTAAGTCTTTCCACTATTGTATAATCAACATTGTGAAACAATTTCCAATGTGCTAAGGAACAAAGGAAACATGCACCTTGCTAAACAAATTAGTGCATGTGTTATAATAGATAAGCACCAAGATGCTTATGATTACTTCCATTACATTGATCTGGCTTGTGGGACTGTTTTGTTTATTCATACGGCGCTGCCTCAGGCACAGTTAGGTTGAGCATGGCTACTTGCCGAAGTCCCCAAACCCAGACAACTTTCACTGGGGGTCACCTGGGTCACGTCATATAAAATTCCTATACAACTTTTACTTTTAAATGTCAAACCTTTCACTTGTAGATGTATTAGGATTTACCTTGTATACAATATTGCAAGTTTGTTTAATTTTTATTATACAAATTTTCATTTATTTCGTATTTGCTTTGTTCCACAAGTGAATAGAAGGCCGCTCTCAGGCTACAATCAAATCTGGGAATACTAGAACAGTGTTTCTTTTTCTTCTTCTTGGCTCCAGCCTCTCCATTGTTTTCTTTAGTTCTTTTATGTTTCCATTGCACCCACAGATAAGCATATCTAAGTTATGCAGGAACATTCTGTCAATATGGCCTGAGCATGGGAAAGAGCGGACAAATAGTTGTTGACCAAAGGTACGATGATATGACATAGTAGGGGATTCACTCTATTGTCATCAGGTGATATTTCCTTTGTATACCTTTGGTGCTTGTTGCTTTTCATTTACACACCTTCAGCAACCATACAGTAAGTGTCACTGTTGATATGGAGCCAATCCCTGGAACACTTATCCTGCATCACAGGTGCTTTCTGTGCTTGTTTAGCCTTTACCATGGCTATCTATCCTGAAGCCTTCTTCCATTTTGCAATCACCGCAGATGCTGGACGTTGCTGCATTAATAAAATATTTTGGTTATCACATACTTTGGCACTGACTGAGAACACTACTGATGCAGTACAGTACATCTCCCATTCGTTGGCCTTAGTTAATCCAGTGCAGTAGCTTAGCCATGGTATAAAAAAATACCTGAAAGGAGTATTCATCATGCCAGCAGGAGTGGCATATCAAAATGTCTAAACACCATTCAGCTATAGCATTATGATCACTGACAGGTGAAGAGAGCAATATAATGGCTTGATCACTGTAATGGAGGTCACTGAGAAATTTAACAGTGAATCCTGTTTTAAAAAAAAGTTTTTTTTTTTTTTTTTTAACTCATTGGGGGGGGGGGGAAATCCAATTCTTAATCCGACAGACATACATATACACACATATCTACCCCTGGCAAAAAGTATGGAATCACCCCTCTCAGAAGATGTTCATTCAAATGTTTAATTGTGTAGAAAAAAAAACAAGCCACAAGACTATTTTCATTCAACAATCCAACCTTGTGGCTGTATAAAACACTATTAAAAAAAAACAAAAAAAAAAACAAAGACAGATAACTATAGTCAATGACAACTGTTCAAACAGAGGAAAAAAATATGGAATCACACAAATCTGAAGAAAATTATACGGAATCACCATGCACTTTGCATTTCTAAAACAAACACCTGTATCTGATTACAACTGCTAATTAGTCTGCAGTTAAAAAAAAGAGTGCTTGCACACATCAGTGATATATTGAACCAAGATGATTGACATAACTTATGGCTCCAACACGAGAGATGTCAGTTGAAACAAAGGAGAGGATTATCAAACTTCTTGAAGGTAAATCTTCATGGAATGTTGCAAAAGATGTTGTTTGTTCCCAGTCAGCTGTGTCTAAAATCTGGACCAAGTACAAATCAAATGGAAAGGTTGTAAAAGTGACGCGTACTGGTAGACCAAAAAAGACATCAAAGCGCCAAAACAGAAAACTTAAAGCAATATGCCTTGAAAACAGAAAATGCACAACAAAACAAATGAGTAACAAATGGGCAGGAAGTGGAGTCAATGTCTGTGACCGGACTGTAAGAAATCGCCTAAAAGAAATGGGATTTACATACAGAAAAGCCAAACAAAAACCATCACTAACATCTAAACAGAAAAAAACAAGGTTTCAGTGGACTAAAGAAAGACAATCTTGGAGTTATGTTCAGTGATGAATCACGAATGTTCATTGGACAGGGTGATGATGCTGGAACTTTTGTTTGGTGCCATTCCAATGAAATCTTTAAAGACAACTGCCTGAAGAAAACATGCAAATTTCCACAATCATTAATGATATGGGGTTGTATGTCAGGTAAAGGTATGGGAGACATGACAGTCATTACATCTTCTATAAATGCACAAGTTTATGTTGAGATTTTGGACACTGTTCTTATTCCATCAATTGAAAGGATGTTTGGTGATGGTAGCATCATTTTTCAAGATGATAATGCATCGTGCCATAGGGCAAAATCTGTGAAAACATTCCTACAGGAAAGACATATAATGTCAATGGCATGGCCTGCAAATAGTCCAGACCTCAATCCAATTGAAAATCTGTGGTGGAAATGAAAGAAAATAGTCCACGACAAAGCTCCAACCTGCAAAGCTGATCTGGCAACTGCAATAAGACAAAGCTGGAGACAGATTGATGAGGTATACTGTTTGTCATTAGTTAAATCCATGCCTCAGAGAATTCAAGCTGTTATAAAAGCCAGAGGTGATGCAACAAAGTACTAGTAGTGTTTTTATTTGGTGATTCCGTATAATTTTCCTCAGATTTGTGTGATTCCAGATTTTTTCCTCTGTTTGATCTGTTTGAACAGTTGTCATTGACTATAGTTCTCTCTCTTTGTTTTTTTAAAAAGTGTTTTATACAGCTACAAGGTTGGATTGTTGAATGAAAATAGTTTTGTGGCTTGTATGTAATTGTTTTTTTTTTCTACACAATTAAACATTTGAATGAACATCTTCTGAGAGGGGTGATTCCATACTTTTTGCCAGGGGTTTTATATATATACACACACACATACACACATACATAGATATAGATATGTATGTATATAGATATATAGATATCTATCTATCTATCTATCTATCTATCTATCTATATACACACACACACACACACACACACCTATCTATCTATCTATCTATCTATCTATCTATCTATCTATCTATCTATCTATATATATACACACACACACACACACACACACACACACACACCTATCTATCTATCTATCTATCTAGAAAGAAAACTTTTGGGATCAATTACAGTGGAGACCGTGAGGCAGGCCTTCCCGTCCAACATCAGCGTCTGACCTCACAAATGCTCTTCGAGAAGAATAGTCAAAAATTCTCATGAACAAAGTCCTAAACCTTGTGGAAAGCCTTCCCAGAAGAGTTGAATACGGTGGCCGAGAAGTGCAAAACAACTTAACAAAATGAAAACAAAATAACAAATTAAAAACCACAATAACAAAACCCAAAACAAAATAAAACATTCAAAAGCAAAATAACAAAACCCAAATCAAAATAACAAATTAGTTTTGGGTTTTGTTATTTTGTTTTTTAATTTGTTATTTTGATTTGGGTTTTGTTATTTTGTTTTTAAATGTTTTATTTATTTTGTTTTGGGTTTTGTTATTGTGGTTTTTAATTTGTTTTGCGTTTTGTTAATTTGTTTTCGGTTTTGCTATTTTGATTTAGAATTTGCTATTTTGTTTTCGGTTTTGTTAATTCGGTTTGCACCTCTCGGGCGTTCAGAAACGAACCGGAAAAGGTAGGTATAGTTTGCGAATGAAATTCTTACCGATGATTGGACGAGACATCTGTCACTCAAGATATACAGGAAGTGATAGCGGCGGTAGATTCATGTGTGTATGAATGTGCAAACATCTACTGTCCTTATTGTGGTTTCAAATATGGCGTTCTGCCAAATTTTAGCAGTTATTGTGGAATTTTTTTTCTTTTAAAAGTGAGTTCGCAAACTAATCTTTATACCGTGATATGTCATCAGCATGTCCAAAATCACGGCATACGAATGTCCGTCCTCAAAGTAACGTTGAATAAATTCTATTTCCTTGCTTTCTAACGAAAAATGTAATTATTTTCTTAGTTTTGCACTCCGAATTGCACACAATTTCCTACTTCCTGTTTATCTTGAGTGACAGGTGTCTCGTCCAATCAGCGGTAAGAATTTAATTCGCAAACTATACCTACCTTTTCCGGTTCGTATCTGACTGGCCGAGAAGTGCAATACAAATTAACAAAACCCAAAATAAAATAAACAAAATAACAAATCCGAAAACAAAATAAATTCAAAACCAAATTAACAATTAGTTTCGGGTTTTGTTATTTTGTTTTCGGATTTGTTAATTTGGTTTTGAATTTGTTATTTTGTTTTGGGTTTTGTTAATTTGGTTTTGAATTTGTTATTTTGTCTTTGAATGTTATTTTGTTTTCGGTTTTGTTAAGTTGTTTTGCACTTCACGGCCACCGTAGTTGAAGCTGTTATAGGGCCAACATCATATTAAACCTTATGTATCAAGAACTGGATGTTACTCAAATTCATATGCACATAAAGGCAGACGAGCAAATACCTTTGGTAATATAGTGTATATAGTTGTTTGAAGGGTTTCTGAGAAACATTTAAGAGTCAGTCCTGTTGGGTGTAAATAGCAACCATTACCACGACCCGGGTGATAATTATATCAGACTCTCCAACACACTACAGTTCTGACCCAATGGCAAGTTTCTGAATTGGATTTTCTGTCGATCACCATGGTGACTGAAAACAAAGATGCGCAGTATTTTCCTCCACAAGTCCCAGGATGACCCAACCCTAATGATCTGCAGCCTTAACGCTGAACAATGGCTTTACACAGAAACCTCCATAGCACAGTCCCACACATGGGCCAACGAATCACTTCCTGTCAATCTGTAGAGTATCAAAGGGTAACAAAAATTTGAAGTCAGTAAAGACACACTTCCAGTAAACATACGTAACAATGCGTACAGCTGACTAAATAGCTTATCACAAACAGTTTTTCCCATATTTGTTTCAAAATGTATATTTTGATTAGAATAAGCACAACATTTTTATTTCTATCATATGTACTGTAAATGTACAGTACTGTGCTTCCTGGATGTCATCCCATGTTTTTTTAATATACAAAATTAATTACCCATGTTTATTGTATGAAAAAAAAAATCTGATTTCCAAACAGCAAAAAAAATTTATCTTACAGGAAAATATCTGTAGTCCAGAAAATAATGCAGCATACAGTATAATGTAAAATACCACTTTTCATAGAAAAAGTGAAAAAAAAGCTTCTGCATCTGGGTGCATGTCTTTGGGAGACTGTGGGAGGAAACCGGAGTACCCAAAGGAAACCCACCAAACATGGGGAGAACATGCAAACTCCATGCATACAGACCCTTGGCAAGAATCGAACCCGGAACCTGGAAGTACTGTACAAGATGATCAGGTTCAGTGCCATAAAAAAAAGAGAAGCAGGTGCGACAGAATGACTGTGGATGGTTCTGCAGGATGTTCAGTAAAACTATTTCTGTATCAAATTTCACAAATTGTAACTAAGACTATATTTTAAGCAAAGGGTCATCACATCAATTATCAGATTTGATCTAAATTCATATTGATTATAGAAATATCCTTGCTCTGCAGCTAGGACTTTTGCACACTACTGTGTTACATGTGTGTTTCCCCATCATATACTGTAGCAGGACTTGTGAAGTAGAAGGAGTTATCTTGGGCTAACTTATTTTATACAGCGTATAAACGTTACTGAATCTCTTTCAACCATCGATGAGGGCTTGAACTTCAAACATCGCACCCAATGAAAATGGAGACATTAAAGATTCCTATTCTGCAAGGTTAAAAGGGGACGCAAATATACATGAGCTGTGTCTCAGCATAGGAGCGTAGCTTACACTTTGTGTCATGCTGTGTTGTAGTCTAGTCTTCTCATGTGTAGTCTCAGGTGTTGTTTTATGTAGCACCATGGTCCTGGGAGAATACTGTTACTTTTCAACGCGTACTAGAACAGCTGTATTTGGTTGAAATGACAATGAAAGCTGCTTGACTTGACTCTGTGTGACTTGAGCTTCTCCATGTCTGTGCAGTTTAAAAAACAAGGGAAACTTCTACAATGAATACACTATGCTGCACTTATTTCACATAAAGAACACAAGTGGTTTCAAAGAGGAGTATGCGGTCATGCTATGTGGTTAAATACGAGCTACTCGTGTGAATGTCAAGTGACCACAAAGAAACAATACAGTAACGCAGTATTACTGTACACAAGTATATAGTCATACACATTACACTCACAGGCTTAACTGTCAGGGACATGGTCTTCACTTCAAAATTGAAAATGAAATATTTTGTTCTGTGATCACTTTTATTCTCTTATAAACTTCTTAGTCTGTAGTGTTTAAATAATCATGATAGTTTGCTTTGGTGATAAAACTGTATTTATGAGAACAGAACCCCAACAGTGTGGCTAATTCTACTAAAACATACAATAATTTTAATATTTACATACAGTATACTCTGTAGCTTTTCAGTTTATTGTAGGGATGTTGATGATCCAGTGTAAATGAAAATGTAGCAGCAAACTATCGGCACTTTACAGTGGCAACAGTTCAATACTAGACTGTTTCAAGAGAAAAAAAAAAAGCTTTGCAGTTGCTGCATAATTAGAATTCAAAATGAATATAGAAACGGAAATTTGATGCATCAACAATTTAATGCCTTTATAAACACAAATAAATTATGAGGTGTGTCTGTGTGAGTAGGGACATTGCCTGACAGGTATTGAGTGTGTGAGGTGCCTCCCTCAGTGTTGCTCTCTGTAAACCACAAAGCAAACATGTTCTTTTTATTCATTTGAGCCTGAAATTGAATGCATATCTTAATCAGAATGGACCCTTGTGCCTGATTTCAGTACCTTCATGCATCATTATGTAGCCTTGTGCACTACTTTGATATAATTAAGTAACATCACACGAGAGGGAGTGCTGTTTGCTGGGTACCAGCATGGCTGTGATGCGGCCCTAGGCGTGAGGCAGCAGTATAATTAACAGGTATGAAAGTAGCTTTCACCCTGTATATTCTTTTAGCCAAAAGGTGATGAACAATCCTGTAAATCTCATACGTTTCTCTGTCTTATCACCGTCATAAGCAGCTGAACTTGACCATATGTAATCCGATGTATAAAAGCTCCAACATGCTTCTTACAAACTTCTTAAACCCTAATGACCACACAGAAGGGTGGTCTTCAGCAGTGGTAGACAATCAAGCAAACATGTTGGGGGTAAGTTTATTTAATGTTGCAATCTTAAAATATACAATTAGCAAATAAACTAAAGACTAAAAAATATATCATTTTCTTACATTTGTTCTACTGGACACCGGTTATGGTTAAGTGAGACCTCTGGTACATATGTTCTAATGTTATTTTCTACCTTCTGAGCCATTTGCAGTGTATCTTACACAAAAAATAGTCTACACTGTTCAAACAAATACATGTACAAATACAGTAGGGATTTATTTCAAAAGCTTTATATTGTGAAAAAAGGGAGATTAGGAAATTTGGGTTTCTTATTCCTTAATTTGCTATTTTGGAGAGATATTTAGTTTTATTAATTTATTTTATTAAATGTATCTCGTTAATTTTATTATTTGGAAATTTGTACATTATTTTATCATTTTGTCTGACTGCTTACAAAATGTAAAAAAAATAATAATAATAAATCAGACATTATGATGTTACTCAGTACTTGAGTAGTCTTTTCACCGAATACTTTTTACTTCTACTTGAGTAATATTATTTTGAAGTACAGCTACTCTTACTTGAGTACATTTTTTGGCTACTCTACCCACCTCTGGTCTCGTCTATAACAAATGTACAAAGTTTTGTGTTAGCCTGTAGTTTGAGAGCCACAATTATTTTGTTAAAATTCCTTGTGTGTGTGTGTGTGTGTGTGTGTGTGTGTGTATCAATATACTTGGCGGATAAAACCAGATTCTGATTCTGCTTTAGATTATCAGTTACGTTATCTTTTGGGTTCCAGGGTTAAATACCAAAGAGAGTGCCGTTGATTAGGGGTTAGAGGGAGATTTGGGAGGCAACCTTGTCTTAGAAGCTAGTTAGCTTTGTAGTTTGCCTTTGAAGTAAATAAATCAACTAGGGCGGTTCAGAGGCAATGCGGAATGACTTAGTTGCAGTCAAGGAGACAAAGTGTTGTTTAACACTTAGGACTTCTAGGGTGTTTTGGGCCCTAACGAAGTTCTGAACTGAATTCAGCACAAACTGACAAACTGAGCTACAGTAATATGTGAGCAGCATGTATGAACAAGTTTGCATTTTGAAAAAAATAACAGTTATGCGTGGTCATTCAACAAATAAAAAAAACGGGGGCTTTTTATTCTGATATCTGAATATCAATAAGCTACAGTACATGAGGCAGTATTTTAGCCACCGGAATCTAAAGTGTTTGTGCTAAATAACTTTATACATAGCAGTGTCATAAGCTAACCAAAAACTGAACCAAATAGCTACCGTAAGCTAAAGGTATCCAAAACGAGGTGAAATACATTGGAATATTTACACCACAGCTGATACTGACAATCATCTGTAATCTACAAAAGGCATTAGCTTCAGCCACCGGGAGCTAACATGTTTATGCTAAGCTACATAAGGCACTATGGTAGCATGAATAGCAATGTTCTCTACGTGCTACCCTAAACTATGTATGTGACATTGAAAGACAACGTTACATACAAGAGGGCCAAAGCTAGCCAAAATGAGGAAAAATAAAATAACATGAGATTTATATTATCAGAATAAGTATTATATGAAACTTAATAACTCACCCATGGTAACAGCTTGCTGGATTCTCCTCCTCAGGTGGAGCAAATAACTCTTTAAAACACACCCGTTCTCTGTCGGGGTTTCAGTGTTGTTCTGAAGAAAAGATAAACTCCTCCCACTGTCTAGAACATTCTGTAGAACTTCTGAAAACTGTACAGCGCGTGACATCTTCCACACGTGCAGGAAACTCTCTGAATCTGTGCGTGCGTGCGTGCGTGTGTGTGCGCGTGCTGGGGGCGTGGTCTTGTATGTAGATTGCTTCTACAGCTGTTTGCCCTGGGAACAGCATGTGGGCGTGTCCTGTCTCCGGTCACTATCAGATAATGAAGTGCGACGGAAAGACTGTGCCTCTCCGTGCATTCATACGGATTACATACTGTAAACTGAGAATATTTATTTTTTATTTAACTTGCATTATTTAAAATTAGCCCCTTTAAGATTTATATAGATATATTTCTCATGTCGGTGTGTGAAGTATTCGCACAGTTAATTTTTTTTGTGACGGGTTTCAGAATGATATTCACGGAGACTGAGACGGCTGAAAGTGCATCCTGTTTATTTTCACAATGTTTTGTTCATATAGTGAGTATACATAAATAAAAGTAGACCCTTTACAGATTCAAATGATGTACTACACTTACAGTATATATAGGATCAAAAATGGCGGCGCATTTTAAGTTCTTTTTATGATTACCCGGAAAAAATCGCACTTGGACCCGCCAGCGGGTCCGCCAACTCCTAACATCACTGGAACATCTCAGTGAAAGTGCTTTTGTGTTTTGAATATGGGTTTTCGCAGGCAGCTGCTCTTTCCTCAGTACTGCGGAGCGTACAGACCTACTTTTTACAGAATAAAATCATGGATTTCAAAATCTACGGCCACGACAGCTTACAGATACAATATTTTGTGTGTTTGTTGCAGTAGAACTGTGAAATACACGACTCTGACCGTTTACAGACATAAAACTCGTTTTATCAACAACTCTGTTACACGGACGAATTGAATGTAGTGTGTTAAACCACTGTCAAAAATCCGTCATCAAGGCCATATACACAGGCATTACTACTATCCGAGGGAAGAGGAATCAATTTAAACCACCGGCGCCAAAATGGCAGATCAGCAGCCGAGCGCTCTCTCATCGTCTCAGGTAAGTTTTTTTTCACAGATTCATGTTTTAATTATAGCAGGTAATATTTTAGGAGTTTAAAAGGTGGCCCATGCGCCCTGTGCTGAATTGATTCCTCTTCCCTCGGATAGTAATGCCTGTGCATGTGGGTGGCCTTGATGACGTATTTTTGACAGCGGTTTAACACACTACATTCAAGCACGTAATTTCGCAATTCGTCCGTGTAACAGAGTAGTTGTAAAAACAAGTTTTGTGTCTGTAAACGGTCAGAATCGTGTATTTCACAGTTGTACTGTAACAAACACACAATATATTGTATCTGTAAGCTGTCTTGGCCGTAGTATATTTTGGAATCCAACTTAGACAAAACACAGAATTACACACAAATCTTTTTTTTTACTCATGATTATTTTTGACAGTGATTTTATTCCATACTTTCACCCATGCTGAAACATCTGTAATTATATACAGTACAGTTATATGACACAGTGCTGTTATTGTCTATTATCACCACTCGTGGAATACCTCTTATTATTATTCAGTCAGAACTAAGTGTTGTATAATTATTATTATTAATTAAGTATCAATGATTACGTGTGTCATAATGCAAAATAATGGAGTGTGAGTGAGTAATACTCAGCCTCAAAAGGATCTTTTGCAAAAGGAAAAAATATATATAAATTAAGCACAGCAACAAGCCCTTGCATGTGTCTTTTTAACCCCACTCACTGCAGTGGCATTTTGATATGGTTCAGTTTGCATATTCGAAGCTCGCAGAGATATAAGAGAATAAATAACAGAAAGGTCTTTCAGTGAACAAGCATTTGAGGCTGTATACAATGCCAGTCACTGTAGATGAAATTCATTGAGTCCTGGTACAACAGTGCAGCTGAGAATGCCAGACATGCACCTCTGGTAAAAAAAAAAAAAAAAAAAACAAGATAAAAGTGGGAGACATAACATGAATAGACTTGCTGTAAGTGTTAAGAAGAAGAGTACAAAAAGTGCATACCACAGACTCAGACTCAAACCCACTGCCCTGGTGTGTACAGGAAACGCTAATTATGGAGAGAATGAGTAAGCTACTACTGTATGTGTTAGGGTCATGGAGATGAACAGTAAAACTCAGCACGGTGCATGTGATCCATGTCGCGCTTTCTCTGTCTCATTTTGCTTAAACAGTACTGAACATCGGGGAGTCATCTTTTGTCCTCTCTGACGTTGTCTTACAGCACCATCATTTTGACAAGCGTGACAAGTGACTCAGTATGAGTTAAGAAGGGATATTTGAGGAATTTAGGGAAGGAAAACTCGCTGATGAAACCTTTCACTTTTAAGCAGTGACGGCTTGGATTATGAATCAATAATTCCATCAACAGTTCTCTCTAGAGCTGGCACTTTTCATGGCGCTCAAAATGAGACTGAATATTTAAAAGGAATCATGAGCACAAAATAATGTTTTTTTATATTACATACTATAAAATAAAGATACTATATAGACATTATCTACTTTATATAGTTATTTTACTTAACCCATGAGTGCAGTGCAGGACATCAGACAATGCGAGATTCAGGATCTGATTATAAACTCTTTGAGCTTGTGTTTGTTTTCGTACAGTAAACATTGATCAAACAATTTGCCCTAAAACAAACTTCAAACAAACTGAAGCAAGATTTTCCATTGCCAAAATACATGCTTTCTTTTCATTGCATTTTAGCATCTTTGTAGCAAGACATTTAAAAACAAAGATACTGTTTTTTTTTTTTTTATTGACTGAAATCTATTTATAATTTCTTAAAGGTGTGGTGGTAAAGAAAAAAAAAATAAACAAGCAATGTCTCACAGAAATCAGCCACTGTATCCACTGGGTGTTCCCAGTTTGCTGTACAGACAGGTCTCAAAGCCTTCCGTAGGGAGGAAAGTAGTGCTGAGCCTCTTCCTGTCATGTCTAATAACATTAATCTACACTTATGTTGACAGTCCACATCTTGGACTCCTCCATACAGAACGTTTAAAAATTCTTGTCATATTTGTACAGTACTTTTATCTTCCAATTTATTCATTGCCAAATTCTGCCTACTATAATATACTGGTGTGCAATAATAAAGGCTGATTAAGGATGTTTACGGACCTGTTTAAGGATGTACTGTATCTGACATTAGCAATTCACTTCAACACTTAATTTGTTGAGTACGTTACCTTAAATGTAAAATGTAAACCTCATGTAAATGTAAGTAATAAATGTATTTATTTACTGTAGTTAATGGCACATTTTTCATGTGTCTTTGTTTAGCCAATTGTTTGTTTGTTTGTTTGTTTGTTTGTTAAACATTTTTTGTTTTATTATTCCAGTATCCATCCAATGGTGATGAGGCTCTTAGCCTCAGGAAAACATTTGATTGGTTCAAATCTTTTAAAGAGCCCACTGGCCCACTGCAACCTGACTTTGACCTGAACTTGTTACCAACTTGTGGAAGAGACGCATCTGTCTGCGTGAACAGTACACACCATCATTCACAAACACCACTGCACATTACAGGAACTCGACTGGGAGTTATTGCCACCTTCCCCAGTACATCCCTGACCCCGCTCCAAGCTATTTCCACATGTTTGGACAATCAAATGAGTTCCTGGGAGGCTAGTGTTTCAGACGTGAACCAGGCAGTCTGATTATGGTTCCAGCATACTCAGGAATCTTTTGACCTTGATCCAGGCATGAGTGAACCACTCAGATAAGTGCATTCTAAGTGTAGCAGGGGATTATATAGAGATAGAAAGGTAGTTTGTACTCTTGTAACTGTGTTCTGTGATGCATTGAGGAATAATCACAGTAATAAAGCACACATTGAAGTTTCTTTTGGTAGTACGGGTGACGCAGAAGAGGCATAGCTGGTGGATGTGAAATGTATTATATTTACAAATATATTATAATACAACTATTATATTTACAACTGCAGTTGTCATTCCTGACCTCTGGAGAGGAAATGTTTAATGTGAAGAGTTCAATCTGACACAAGCGGATTCACTATGGAAGAAGAGCGCATGTTTTTTCCATGCTGATACACTCCATGTGCTGTGCTGTGCTGTGCTGGACTGATGTGCTGATGTGCACTGCTGTGTGTCACCGGCTGCTGTGGTCTGATGGAAGAGAAAGAGTTCGATTGTTCAAGAATGTGTTGATAATGTCCGGTGCATTACTTCTAATCTCAAATCTCTCAGCTTGGCTTTACTCCATGCACCTCTTCCACCCCCCCCCCCCCCCCCCCCCTTGTCTCTTTTTTTTTTTTTTACTCTATCTGCAAAATGTCACATGGTTCCATTCTTCTTCTTTTTAGAGCTAGAAGGTCAGCCCGTTGATTCATTCCTGACCTGAGTTCCTCAAAATACGCTTGTGAAATCAGTACAATATATAACGTGATCATATTTTCTCGTTTCCCTGACTCATGCACATCGTAGTTGCTTAATCACTGAATCACAGCTTTGTGACTACGGGATTGTGATAAAGGAAGGGAGTGGAGAGTGCTGGATAATTAACCTCAGCCTACACATTCTGAAAACGCTCTCCCTTGTGGGTTTACAGTAACATGATACACATTTACCATAAATCTCAGAGTGTAGGTGTTAGAATAAAGCCTCGAGTGTATGCTCTTGTGCTTCCCGGAGGATTTGCGATGTCACAACACTGAGATTTGGTGCGTACTTGCGAAATCAGATGCGACAGCGCAACAACACAGAGTATTCATTTTTAGAAAATAAATTAAACTTTTTGATAAGAAAAAATCTTTAGTCATTGATATCACCGCAAAAACACGTTTATATTATTAGTACAAGTGAATATACCGTGTTGGTTAAAAGTTAATAACATTTGGTAACATTGGTAACATTTCGGTATTTTTTTTATTTATCAGGAAAACATGTAAAGTTCCAGATTTACCAGTTCACCTATGGGCTCGGGGTGCCGTCTTTGTAGAGCTCTTCTCTGGGGGGACTTGTGATTAAATTGTGATGAAATTTCTCAAGAATGAGTTAAAAACTATTCCAATAATCAGGCCACAGTCAAAACCACAAAGATCACAAGATCAGGGAAGATTTTCGCCCGTTCTGATGGATGATTTGAACCATACATAAAGCTGCTGGCCTGTACTTTTTTGAGCATGTGCCTGCATGAACTCTAGACATTGCTTTCATATGCATGACTTAAAGTCACACACACATACACACACACACACACACACACAGATATTCCATCTGCAAACAGATATTCCAAACTTGATTGTCCTATAACAAGTTCCATAATCATGCACTATTTCTATTTTTTTTTTAAATCAAGCTTCTGTGCTGTGAAATAATCACTTTTTTTTAGTTAACTAGGTTAAGCAAGTGTTTTTTTTTTTTTAAATACACCCTAGATTGTTAAACTTCTGAAACAAACTGACATATAATCATAAGCAAACATGCTGCATAATTATAATTAATAAATCAAATCAAATAAGAGGAATACGGTACCTTAGACTGGTTTTAAATTCCTGAAATTCCTGAAAAGTCAATGATCTGCATTTTCTCAGTTCTCTCAGTCAATACAGTATGTGGATGGTGCACTAAAAAGAAAAAAAGGGGAGGGGGGGGGGGGACAGATCATACTCTTTACAATGCCTGTAAGCAAGTACGTGAAAAAGGCCAGATCAGTGCAAGTTACTTCGTGTTGAAATAATCATTGCAACATGGAAAAAGCGAAGTGTTGTAATGTGTTTACTTACCTGCTTCCAGAAAAAAAAGGCTTAACTCACTGAACCCTCTAATTAGTCAGTTATTCATCTTAATACTCAGCATTCAGTAGCTTCAATACATTATTGAAGAAGGACAAATAGGACAAAAATAATAATAACAGAGTAGGAATGATGTGAGGGTCCGAGTACAGTAGGTAGAACGTAAGTCTTTACCTCTGAGTGGTTTCAGGGAGTTTACAGAGTTACAGTAAATTATGTGCTGATATTTACTGTAACACATGGTCCACTGATATGTACTGTATGGTGTATGGTAATTGCATATTTTGCTTGAAATATTTTTAGCAGACTTGTCTCATTGCTTGCCTGTGCCCAAATTGTTGCCCGTAAATGTGCTGACCATGGCCCTCCTCTAAGGAAAAATCTCTGTCACTACATGCCCTGGGATTTTTCGTTCTTGATTTTTGAACAAACAGTTCTGGAGAATTCCTTACGATGCCATTAAAGTTTCAAGAAATGCATGCTTCTAATCCATTTCTCCAAATTTATCTTGTTCGTCAGAGACAACACTGGTGCCTGAACCTGATGTTTCAGTTTTCTTCTCTTTCATTGCTTCCAAATTTGGGGCTGTTTGCCCATTTTTGGAGCTACTAGCAACCTTTGGCATGAAGACATGCAAACCTTCTATCTAAATCCTTCTTTCGTGAATATTAGCTGTTATACATAGTTCATCTACATATCATATCAGCCATAACATTATGACCATCTGCCTAATATTAAGTACTGTAGGTCCCCCTTTTGCCACCCATAATGGTGATGCATTGTGTGTTCTGACACCTTTCTATCACAACCAGCATTAACCTTTTCATCAATCTGATCTCTCTACACTGGTGCTTCTATAGGATCGGACTACACAGGCCAGCCTTCACTACCCATGAACCATGTGCATCAATAAACCTTGGCCGCCCATGACCCTGTCACCAGTTCACCGGTTTTCCTTCCTTGGATCACTTTTCGTATGTCCTGATCACTGCGGTCCAGGAACGTCCCACTGATGACCTGAGTGTTCTGGCCGGAAAAGATGTGGTCAGCAGGCGTCTCGCGGTTTGGAGGAAACACTTGACAGTCTTCCACCCTCCACGACAGGTAGTAGTAGTGTGGGAGCCCCCTAGTGACGGGTGCGAATTGGGTACGACTAAATTAAGAAGAAAATCTGGAAAAAAGAAAAAAGACAGGAAAAAAAATGAGTCTGTGTTTTTATCCATCACATCAACATGAAGTTGACCTTATCGTTATGTGACGATCATTTTCTCTTCTATCAGGTGTCACTGAAAGTTTCATCTCAAGAACATTGTATCAAATATGTTGAATTATACAGCAGAAAGCTGTAATAGTAACCATCATGCAGCTGAAATCACTGATTTTGCCCTGAGAATCTTTTTTTTTATCATGCAGATATCAGAATCAAGTAAGGTTTGTGTAAAAAGGTTAAAAGGCAGGTTCAAATTATATCATTGTTTATGTAATAATGTCATGTAAAGATTTAAAGTAATAATGTCATGGTCGTGTTGTAGAAGAGGAATGAGAAATGTGTATTGCCTTTAAAATCTGGTAAAGAGGTTCAGAGCTTTAGATGCTATTGGTGCAGTTGTCTCACTAACCACCAGGAGGTGAATCAAGCAAAGTCATGTGTGTGTGTGTGTGTGTGTGAGAGAGAGAGAGGTTGGTTAATGAGACAATAGGAGTGAGTGAGAGAGAGTAAGTAAGTGAAAGGAGGAGGTCCTCCCACCTTGTCTCAATATAAGGCCCAGCACTTAGTTTCAGAGAGAGAGAGAGAGAGAGAGAGGTAGAAGTAGAAGAACAGATCTGCAAGACTACAAATAGTCGTCTGTCTAAACTTTGTCCTGTTCTGTCTGTTCTCCTTCCGGAATAAAACCTCTAAAGAGGATTTATTTCATACAGTGACAAGGTAGGAGCAGCCTTTCTTTTTTATTCTTTCATGTGTGTGTGTGTGTGTGTGTGTGTGTGTGTGTGTGTGTGTGTGTGTGTGTGTGTGTGTGTGTTCCTCCTCTTCTCCGGACCGCAGACAGGTGTGCAGATACTCATAATGACTATCTAACCCTCTCAGACCAAAAGTGGAGGCGGTTTAACAAGCTCAGTGTTGAATAAGGATAAGAGTGTAAAGACACTTTGCTTGTTCTGAAATCAAACAGTGTCTTTACGCCAGAGACTCAACTCACCTGAGGGATTGCCGTCTCTTTAATAATTCTGCCTTCATCAGCTGTTCTTCCAATATTGCTCCTTATGCAATTTAATGTCAGCATAGCATTATAGAAGCGCACTCGTCTTAGTGGGATGTTTAATAGTCATTCATAGTTTTATTATTAAAATCACAACAACAACAAAAATCTCATGTTATAAGAAAGCAAAGTGAAATTGTATTGTCTTCTTATAATTTAATATATACGGTATTCCAATAGATATAAGAGTATTGCAGTATTTGTTTAAACATATTATCACAGCTTCACAAAATTTTTATTAGTTTCACTTGAATACAGATGTTTACAATTTCTATATCTGCTCAAATTCTAGTGTAAAATGTGCAAGAAGAACAATTAAGTAAATAAATCAGGATTACAAAAGGGCACTCAGTTGAGTTAAACCTTTATAAACCCTTTGACATGCCTATTATTATTATTTCTATTATTATTATTAAATAGGGCCTGCATGCCAGAGAAGACCTGTTTAATTTACTTGGTATTATAAGAGCCAATACGACGGGGATTTCTGCTCGCTGTGGCGTCATTGTTTAGATGCACGGAACACTCTAGAATTACCAAGAGACTTTGGAAAGTTGAATGTTCTCCTAAAATCTCTAATCCCGTAGGCTAATGTGCATGATTATATAATCTTCAAAAGCGTTCAGTATTAGACATTCATGTTTTTTCATGCTTTGATTCTTGGAACATTATCATATTTAAACCATTACAAGCTTTTTATAAGGAAGGTTCATAGGAATTTAATTACAGATGATCAAAACTTGGGTTGATGAGTTGATGAGCAGACCCTCATCTCATCGGCAGCATCATCTTGTAGCCCATCTGTCTATCTCCTCCGATGTAAAGAGGATTTGTTTATGGTTCAGTAGCTCAGTTTGGGCTTGGAGCAGCTGGTCTGTGACCATTGAGTGATTTCAGGCACTTTATGGAAGCTTTGAAAAGGAGCAAGGTTGTAGGCTGCTTTGTACACTTTGACAGTTTTATGCCAATTTTGTAGTTTTATGTGCATACTGTATATAATGGCACGGTGGCTTAGTGGTTTGGACTGTCACCTTGCACCTCCATGGTGTGGGTTCGATTCCCGCGTCGAGTTTGCATGTTCTCCCTGTGCTCCAGGTTCTCCTCGGTTTCCTCCCACAGTCCAAAGACTAACTGGCGTTGCCAAATTGCCGGTCACGTGTGAATGTTGAATGTTTACACCAAGGTCGTACAGATGGGAATAAATACAATGGTCGTCAGTGGCCTCCACAGTCCCTAACTGGACTACTGAGGTTCCTAGATGAGATGGATGTGCATATTTAGTTTCTAAAAAGTTACTTTCTGTATACTGTTGTACAGAATTACTGAAAGAAATCACAAACTAAAGAATGCTATAAGGTTTTACACAAATTTTTTTTTCTATTAGTGCAAATTTCTAAGTCATTAAAATGAATAATTTTACCTAACTGCTGTTTTTCGATGCACATCAAAGTTTAGTGCCAAGTAATATGGTACGGTATATGGGGGCACATTGGCTTAGTGGTTAGCACTCTTACATTGCACCTCTGTATGGTAAGGTTGGGGTTCGATTCCCACCTTGGGGTCTCCTTGTGCATGGTGGGTTTCCTCCAGGTACTCTGGTTTCCTCCCACAATCCAAAGACATGCAGGTTCAGCTACTTGGCGTTCCCAAATTGTGTGAACGTGTGTGTGAATGACAATTGGATGTCAAGCTGGCAACTTAAGTACCCCCTTAAGTAACTGGCATAAAATTGACTGATTGACACTTACTGTAGGATTGAAACAATCCGTCGCCAGATGGCACATGGACAGTCCAAAATACCAACAGGAATATGGTATATATTGTGTTTATAAAATATGGTACCACATGCTATGCAATCCTGACTGTTACAATGCACTCGAATCTTCTCCTATGAATGGTATATCACTGTTTAATGTCGCATGCAAGTCAGAGATTTACTAATACGCAAACTTAATTCTCACATGACCAATCCAGTTAGAGATATCAACAGCCATTTTATTGAACATGTAGAAAAATGTATTTGATGTGGAGGAGAAATAAATTTGTTCGAAAAATATCTACATATATTGAACATCCAGTAGGCGAGGCATTACTGTAAGGATCACGGAGACAGGATTTTAAAAAGATGTAAATGGCTATATGTCACTCTAAGGGAACTTTTGAAGTCTTGCAGAACTCCATTTGTAAATATTAAAATAACAACCTTTTAAAAAATCTTAGTTTTTAATAGCTGTAATACACCGACTGTAATGTTGCACAAAAGAGTTTATCCCAGTATTGATCAGTGCTTGGGGACGTTACTTTTTAAAGTAACTAATTACATTACAAAATTACTTTCTTCAAAAAGTAATCCGTTACATTACTGCGTTACATTCTGATAAAAGTAACTAGTTCGAGGACTTTTCCATTGCAGAAAAAGAAAACCCCTTTCTGATTCCTCATGCCTGTTGTTTTAGTCAAGACCTTTATAATTATTCTACCATCATCACTCAGCAAAGTTTGGCCCATAATCTGTTAACTACTAATACCCCTATTTCACCTACGCAGTTTTGCGCGGTGGCCGTAAGTATAGTTCATCATGATTCACAGCGAGTTTTGGTGCTGTGATTAGGTTTCCAACTTTCCATGCGTCGGTCCTCACATAGTCAAACCGCATAGGTGAGATGGGGGTATAACAGCAGGAATAAGAGAGGGGGAGGGTTATTGAGGCGGGGCTTGTAGGACGACTTCCTCTCACACACACACACACTAATGTATTGGGAATGACTGCTGTCCGGCTCACGGATTACATAAATTCTCTGAATAACGGATTACATTTTTGAAAAAGTAACTAAGTAACTGAGTACATGAATGGCGGACCCAACGAGGTAGATTACTCGTTATATCAAAAAAGTAATCCGAGTACTCTAACGCGTTACTTTGTACTTTGTAACGCGTTAATGTCATGTTGTTGCTGAGCTCTGGTGAACGACTTGTCTTTCTGCTTGTTGACACGTTCAGTAGCCCACGTATTCTTTCTGATCATAGGTCAAACCACGGTTAGTCACTCCAACACTAGATTTTATCAGCGAGGTCAAAATGCCACCCTGTTCTGCCGCTCTGCTGCTGACGGCAGTGAATTGACGAACTGACTTTATCCTCTTTTAGTCCCTCTGGAGTTTTTTTTTTTTTTCTGCCTCGATGCTTCATGAAAGTCAATGAAAAGAACTTTGGTCAGAAAACCACTACGATCCTGCTGTGTGTATGAGTGTACATGAGAACGACTCTGTGTTCGCTGGCTAAAAGCACAGTCATGCAGAAAACTGTAAAGCCATGGATTATTTCCAGAGCTCCTCTCAGTGCAGGAAGTGTGCGTACTGTTGATTCGATTCGACTTAGATTAAATTATCTACACTATTTACAGTTTGTAACTCCATGTGTCTTTGTCAGGACTCTGTGCTTGCAATCCGATTCCAGAGCAAGCACTTCAAAAGCAGTCATGTGTGGTCTTAAGCTATTGTTCCCAGTCACAGGGCTGCGAGAGAACACGAGGGTCAACAGGTTGGGCTACAAACGACCAAAGCTTGAGCGGTGACGGCACAATGCTCCATCCAGGGAGGCCCAGAGGGGCCATAAAAGCCATCAATTGAGCACATATTAAATGTGAAACCCAAGAGGATTTCACTGCTTCTATAGAGAGAGCACACAGGAGAGCAAGCAGCACCTGTATATATTTATAACTTTTATAGTGCTGAAAAACCTTCTTATTCTGGTTCTGATAATCCACAAAGTTCTGTGTTTGACAGAGTTTGACAAAAGGAAGTTGCTGTTTCCGCTACACTAATCAGCCTGGCTTAGCTCTTTCAGTCCTAACACTGCACTATGATAAAGAAATTAGGTCATTAGAGTATGATGTAAGCCAGTTTAGCCACCACGACCTAAAAGGAAAAATTACTAGTAGTAGTAGTTATAATTATAATATATATTGCGAGCGTAATTCATTCCGGAAGCGTGCTTGTATATCAAAGCACTCATATATCAAAGTGAACTTCCCCATAAGAAATAATGGAAACGTTATTTTATGGATTTGTTCCACAACCCAAAAATATTAATATAAAAATTATTAATACAAAATATTAAGTAAAAATAAAACAAATGAACGTGCACTTCAAGGAGGAGGGGGGCGCTACGGTGGATTTTGCGTAACTGTGACGTCACATTGTTATTTAACAGATTCATCTAGCCTTTTTAACCTTTTTTCTTCTCAGAGGCAGTTGTTGCAGTACAGTTACTAAAGAACGGTCACTACACTTGGACAAAAAATGCTTTACGTGCACACACACATGGTCACAATGTTATAGTTAACAGGAAATACAAGCACAGATACTGACTATATGAGTGACAAACGTGCATGGAGACCAAGCATGGGAGACGATTACCCACACTCCCGCAGTGCAAGAGAAAGAGAAGAGCTATTGGATCAGTTGTGATCACGTGGCGCTCTGCAGACAAAGTGCATGTGTACTGCTCGTATATCAAAACCTTGCTTGTTTATCAAGTTAAAAACGCATTAAAAATTTGCCTTGTCTTGCAGAAATCTCGCACACCAAGTTACTGGAGTTTTATATATATATAGTACTTGTTCATGGGTACAGTATCATGAAAAATGATGGTTAATTTTTTTTTCTTGATGTATAAATATCCTTTATAGGTGAGAAATGAAGATGATGCGGTTGGTTGTGGTGGTCAGTGCGGTTCTTCTCCTGATGGTGGACAGCAGCATGATGGAGAGGATTCTGTCTCGCAGCAGGAGAGAGCTGGCCAGCCCGCTGCACACTCAGGGTATCCGGGACGCATCCGGCTCATATTGTCAAAAGACTCAAGAGAGATTGAAATGCTGTCATGGCAGGAATGATGCGTGCACTGTGAAATACCTGGATACCATCTGCTACTGTGACCAGTTTTGCAACCGCACAGTGAGCGACTGTTGCCCGGATTTCTGGGACCACTGTCTGGGAATCCCAGCTCCAATTATAGGTCAGTGAAGCAGTAATGGCACCCTAGTAGAGACACATTCTTCAATGGGTGATTATATGTTTGCAGTGCTATCGAACTCTTGTAACGTACAGTATAAACATTATTAAATCTACAGTAAGAAAACATGCAACAAGGAACCTCTGTAGTCCAACTGGGGACCGTGGAGGCCAGTGGTGATTACCAGTGTATTTATTCCATTTTATGACCGTGGTAGGACTGGAGGCAACATTCACACACTCATTCACACACTACAGGGAATTTGAGAACTAATTTGAGTTAACCATATCTGCATGTTGTTGCTTTTAAGCAAAAATGTGGTTGGGGAACTCGCCTCGATGTACAGTAAGTGGAATAAGGACAATTTATAATTAGTGACCTCATCAGTCATATACGTACTGTAGATGATGCAACTTCATGTTGAACATGTGACTGCTGAATATTCCTTGTTCCACATTTTAATATTTCATAGGGCTGGATATGCTAGGCATCACGGATGAGTGATTTTTTTTTTTTTCCCTGATACAACAAAAGTGTACATGGGTTTACCCAGTAATTAAAAAATAACTATATTTATGTACTTAATTAATTATGATTTAACTAAAGAGCAGCCATACAGTAGATGACTGGGAAAGGCAAAATGCACTTTTTAAAATCTTGAGGATAGGTTTAGTTATCAGAAGCATGCACATACTTTAGGTTATCGTGAAGGATGCCTACTGTACCTTTATTTTGCATATATATTTATTTGAAATTGTAATATGTGTGACACAACTGACACACCAATCAGGGACCGAAGAAAATGCTCGCTATGATCATATGACATGGGCATCAGTTACAGTGTGATGCCAACCAGTACCTTAGTAGTCCTCAGAGTCTCTAAAGGAAAATGTGTTTAAAAAATATCTATCCATATAAAGATATTCTTTTAAAGGCTCTGTACCTTAGTTACTTCCTCTTAAAAACAACAACAACAAAAAACAACACCACGCAAGTTAATATCATTTTTTTTTTAATATATATAATTTAACCTGTGTGTGCTTTCCCGCACGACCCCTTTTTGTCGTTGGGTGCGAGGTGTAAAAACTCGCCGGGTGACACCTGAGAATAAGGAGAACACTGGCCTTCTTATTAACAGAGCGGGACACACTCAAGGGAGCGGTGAATGGGGGTCAGAAAGAATGCCTGTCATGCAGAGGGAGTGATTTGAGAGTCGGACAAGCAGCAGGAAACGGCCAAATGAGATCAGAGCAGGAATGTTAGACGTGTGTTTGTCGAAGGCGGGACGGTCACATCCACATGCGTGATACTGGACGACCTCTGGTTTCCCTGATTACTCACGCACCTCACACATGAACACACACGCACGCATGCACAGACTGAAAATGTCTCCTAAGGAGTGTGTGATTCAGTTACATTAAGATTAATGACTCAGCTAGCAGACACACAATCTGATCTGTTCTAATGATCCCTGAACACAATCCAATCACCGTTATTCCATGTTCTTGCTATACATTTATACCATCTAACAATACTGTACAAAAATCAGTTATAATATAAAGGTAAGAACTTTAATAATGTAAAAACCACTAAATTGCTTTGATACATTACTGTAAATTAGAGAAAAAAAAAATCTAAATCTAAAAAATATTTTTTAAGTTACAGTTTAATTTGGTGTGTTCTATACCTGTTTTCACATACACACATTATCTAACAAGTTTGCCAGCTGTGAAATATATTGTTATAATGACCAATACTTAAATTAATGACAGTGTTGAGCCTGTGCAGTACTGATAATAATGACAACACACACACAATACAAGCCCTGCTTTACAGTGTGTACATTGAAGGTTCCCAGAAGACATTTATTATCCTTAATGTTTCTGTATTTGTTTTTAGATTTTCCTGAATAATAATATGATGTCAAATGTTTTAACAGTGCGTGTGGTCATTGCTGGGAAAAGCAACAGGGATAAATCTAAATTTATTTCCAGATTTCTGTAAAGCTGCTTTGTGACAGATAACAGATGTACCTGGCTGTTTTGCAACAACAAAAAAAAAAAGTGTAAGATATAGAGTACTGTAGAGACCCATGTTTCAGCATTCCCGGCCAAGCCACGTCTCCAAAATACACTAACAAAATACATTGGTGCAAGAGGGCGAGCAAGTAAAGATGGCCTGACTGTATTGTTTTTAATCCCATTTGGGAAACAAGGAAAACGAACATTTCTCCGTAGTAAAGATCAGAATTTTGAAAACATTTAACAAATAATGTTATAATTTAGAAAGGCACCTTTAATATTATTATTGTACACTGGTCAGCAATAATACTGTATTAACAGCACATAACATTAACACATCAGTTTTCATCATCAATATACACATAATAAATAAATTTCACATTGTGAAGCGCATTATCCCATAGGAATTTAGATAATCCGTTCAAGCCACCCAAAACAAATTACCAATGTTACCAATTTCCAACACTATAATCAAATTTTTGCAGATAAAAACAATCAAAACATTTATAAAAGTATTGTACTGTAAATAAAGTAAAATAAGAAATAAATAGAAATTAAACCTCACTTAACCTTAATATGATTCATAATATGCGTTCAGTTCAGCGCATTTTGTTTGCTCGTATGCCGGAAATGCTTCGTATTCCAAGGCAAATTTCTTGCAAACTTTCAGTTCTTATTGCAAAAATTTATCAGACGGGACGTTCATATATCGAGATACCACTATATATACCGATAGACTGGTGACATGATCATGGGTACACCAAGGCTCACCCTCACTCCACGGGAACCAAAGGTCAGTCGGCCTGATCCAATCCTGCAGAAAAGCCAATGCAGCAAAATCTGCTGAAAAAGTCAGTACTGGCCATAATAGAAAGATATCACCCAGTACTCCACAGCCTATCATGTACGGTGCCCAGCAGGCAGAGCCCAAGGCCGCCAAACTGACCCAGCTCCCTATCCCATGGCATGCTCTGGACAAACATGACCAATCCGCAGAGGTCCCACCCTGCAACCGACAGCACCCAAAGGATCCGCTGCCAAAATCCTGGGGCCAGAAACCACAGCAGTCGGCACAAGTGGAACCTACAGTACACAATACTGGTCATAATGTTATGTGCTACAGAGTGCTCCGGACACTTCAAGAGAACTGTTTACTTGCACCCAGGCAAGCATGTACTGTAGCTCTCATTTAGCTCATAATGCCATGATGGGAGCTGACTCTGTGGGAAAGCAGAGCAAAGCCAGTGCCAACATTTCAGTGCCAAGTCGCCAAAGCTCTAAGTATGTTTTAACCTTTAAAGCAAACCAGGAGACGTGTCCCTCATAACATCTCCTGCTCTCTAGGAATGTCAGAGACATTTCTACAGAAAGGTTAAAGCTGTTTGCCTTCTGTTCTTGTTTGCTGAAAATATCATATAATGGTGATTTGCGGTAAATGTGCTGTACGTGTTACAGGTTCTTGTAAAAGAGATGGCCAGTGGTTCCACTCGGGTGCGACCTACAAAGACAACTGCAATTTATGGTAAGATTAAACTACAGTATACACACCTTCTTTTTTTGTTCCCCAGGTAACATACTGTAGTGAAGTGAATGGTCTGAGCTCTAATATCAGGAGCCGTGAAGCTGTGCACACTGTGCTGTACATTGCTGGATATTTTTTGGAGGATTTACTCCCAGAGCACAAGCTCAGTGAGACGTACATTCTTCTTCTTCTCGTCTATCTTACTGTGATTTCTTTCTTTAAAAAGCAGAGCCCGTATTCCATTAACCGCGGCTACACGACATGTTCCTGCACTGTACAGCATGTTTACTTTTCTCTCCGCTTTTATCTCGAGCATGCCTTTGCTAATGAGAACAGATTTATTTATAGTATCCGTCTTTAATGTCAGTCCTTCCTTTACTGGACTACAAATGGTTCCTGAAAACAAACTATTGAAGACGATTACATAATATTTCCATGGCTGCACCTCTTTGTTCTTCTACAACAGTCTCTTTATTCCCATGGTTAAGTGACCCACGTGGTCAAAAAGGTGTTATGTAGGTGAAAGAGTAGCATTTTCGTAACTGGAGTATTTACGGCTTTTAATCGAGTCCTGTGTTTAGTGTTTTGTGATTAGGGACGTATCCGTTTATCAGCCTGCTGATGTTTTGTATGGATGTAGGATTTAAGGTGTGCTGAAGCATAAGGGAAAGGGTTACTGGGCAGACAATGAGCTGGTGGAATTCCTTACTTATGTGCTAAGGAGTCTCTCTGGCTCCTCAGTGCCATGAATCATGTTTCTTTGAACAAGTGTGCGCTTGTGGCTGATTCAGCATCTGTCTGGGATCTGAGTGTCCGTGCACGTCTGTCATGCCAGATAGTAATGCTTTTCATTACTACGGTTCAGATGCTGAAGATCTCCGCACAGCTGGCAGGGGGTCCAGAGACAGAAGGGTAAGTGGTATAAAAACATGTAGGGAATGCACATCCAAAATACCATTAAATCCCAATCAGGATTAAGGACACTATGATTATCCATTAAATGGATGGGTTGTTTATATATACTTCATAAGGATGGTTGGTTGAAATGTGTGGCTAACACAAATCAGTAAGGAAAATATCTTTTCACAAGAATTTCTTTACTTAACGATAAACTCTCTCAAACAAGTGACAAATTAGAATTATTATAGTTAAATATGAGAAAATAGTTTTAAAAAATAATCAGAAAAATTAAGACAAGTTTTATCCAGACATCTAACTGGTAATGTACAGTAGAGGAAAAAGAAAAGAATCCACACTGCTACAGTAAGATCCTGATTAAAAGGTATAGTGTCCTAAATGATTTGCACCAGACATACAGTACAGTGCTTTCAAAAGTATTCATATCACTTGAACTTTTCCATGTTTTGTCACATTACAACCACAAACGTTAATGTATTTTATGTGATGGGCCAACACAAATGGCACAAGTGGAAGGAAAATGATAAATGGTTTTCACATATTTCGAAACCGCTAACTGAAATCCAGTGGAACCAATTTCCTTCAGAAGTCACCTAATTGGTAAATAGAGTTCACCCATGTGTAATTTAAACTCAGTATAAATACAGCTGTTCTGTGAAGCCCTATGAGGTTTGTTAGAGAACATTAGTGAACAAACGGCTTCAGTTCCATAAAGCCCTAAGAACACACCAGACAGGTCAGGGATAAAGTTGTGGAGAGGTTTAAAGCTTTACAGAATTTTATTTGGAAGAAAAATCATATTCCTTACACTTTGTCTTGGTCTATCACATAAAAATCCAAATAGAAATACATTTACATTTGGGATTGTAATGTAACAAAAAGTGGAACGGTTCAAGGGGTGTGAATACTTTTGCAAGGCACTGTACACACACATACCACTACCAACCAACAGCCATTAACACACACCAACTTGCACATACCTATAACCCACACAATTTACTAATCGATTATGAAACATTTACTTACAGAAATTCACCTTATATACACCTTATGTACATCATAGCATAAAAATAAATAAATAAATAAATATAGAAATAAATCATCATAAATAAATTCATAATGTAAAATTAAAAGTTTACTAAAGCATTTGAGGTAGTCATATAGATTTAAAAACTATCAAAGGAAATTGAGGACTACAGATTAGAAGACAAGCTGTTATCATTTTATTATTAATCCTAAAGACCAACAAGACAAAATATTTAAAGAAAATAGTTTATATCTAATGAAATAAAGTAAAATGAAAGTAGTGTTAAATTCTGACCGATACTACATTGTAAAAAGAGTTAAGGGTCTTTATCAAGTGGCAACTTGATAGTGGTAGGGTTCGAACCTGGGACCTTCCAGACTGTAGGCCTGGACAGTTCTCTAAATTTCTTTTTATGTCTCCACTTATTCCGCTTTAGAAGAGCCTCAGCTAACTAACTGTTCCAGGTTTGAATCCCATAGTGTAAAATGGAAAGCTAGTGTGCTAATGTGTGTATGGTGTACAGTAAGTTAGAATCCCTTGTTCCACACCCCAAGTAGTGCCCTTGCCAAGGGGTTAGAGAGGGATTTGCGATTCAGGCTTGTGTTAGAAGCTAATTTAGCGTTGAAGCTCATGTGCCGTGAAGAGAACAACACGGACAGTTCAGAGGCAATTATTATCCCTATTTCATGTACTGCAGACCATCACTGAATCTTTTAGTAGGACTCGGCACCAGATCAGTCCGGCCTGCTTTCTGGCCTACATTATTTTTACAATGTGAAAGCGGAGCGAATCCGCTATAGCTAAATTAAGGAAGATTAGGGTAGGGCATAATTCATAATTCTGCTTTTGGCTTAATAAAAAATAATCTAACAGTACTCACAAGCATAACAATATCAAGTCATACTGATCTAAACTCTCCTGGACATTGTTCATACACACACACACAGACACACATCCTCTCTAGCCTAAAGTCCTGTACACAGGCTCGGCTCAGGGTGGAGAGCAGGACGTCCGGCTGTTCTTATTCTGCCCGCTCTCCTCCGCTCGCTCCTCCAGCTGGCCCTAATCTCTCCTCCTCCGTTCTTATCTCATACACATACTGTACAACCCTCCCTTTCATTCCAGTGTGTGCCCTGCGATGGATTGGTCTAAGTCTCCTGGGATTGTCAGGCCTCCTGCGACCCTGTATACAGGGTAAAGTGGTAAAGACTATGTGTGGACAGTCCACATCTTCTTATTCACATACTGTATGAACAGCTGTGATTGACAGTAAAAAAAATGCTTGTGGGCGTGCAAGAGAAAGACATGCATCTCATGCTCATTTTAATTTACTGTACACGTTTCATTGCCTTATTAAAGAATTTAGGCAGCGTTTTTCTGCTCAAAAACAGCTGATTTAACTTAATTGGCAGTTGGCGTGTTTAAGTGTTGGTGAATTGCACCATGTGCTGGATACTGGCCCTCCAGGACTGGATATGAGCAGCGTGTTCTAGAGGGTATTAGTATACACGAGATCTCTTGTACTTCAAACCCTAGTTGTGTAACTCACATGACTAAGAAAAGTATCAATCAAAGTTATTCCGTTTTCACAATCCGAGCTGCTTTCGCCCATTCAAACACACTTGAATTACAACCTCATAGAAAGCTCTGTATACTGAGGTTAAAGCTAGTATAAGATTTGTCATTAGAAAATGCCGCATGGTTAGACCAGCATGTTCCAGGATGTTGGCTGGAACGACACATACCTCAGGAATGGCCTCCAAGATGTCCAGGCCTCACGCCATGTGATTTTTCTTTTTTCTGTGGGGCTACACAAGGGAGGAGGTGTACAGGACAAAGCCTTGCACACTTTAGGACTTGGAGGCAGGGATTCAGGAGGTTCTCAGGAATATCCCAATCGACGTCCTTCAGAAAACTGTGCATCCCATCCTCGACCCTTTGAGGAAACTAGTTCATTTTCCTATGTAATATTGTCGCCTTGCACATAGTTTGATTCCAACATCAGATCTGTGCGCATGGTGTTTGTATGTTCTCCCCTTGCTTGATGGGTTTCTTCCAGGTTCTCCGGTTTTCTCCAACAGTCCAAAAACATGCAGATTATGTTAATTGGCCTTCTTAAAGTGCCTGTAGTGTTGGAATGTTGACTGGAAGCCTTAAAAATGGGAAAAAACACAATAGTCATCATTGGCTTCCAATGGTTACCGTTGGCCTCTATGGTCCCTAGTTGGACCCTTTGACAATACGCCTTTCATCGACTTTATAATTCACCGTTCATTCAGTTTAATCCATGTCCAAAAACTGTCCTCCCATTGGACAATAAATTCCATTGGTTTCAGTACATTTGGAATGGGAAATATGGACTTTATTACTTATTTATAATGGCTAGTTACTTTTCATCCACTCTGTTGTACAACAAACAATTACTCTGGGCTCTGTACAAGGGTCAAGACACTGAACAGTTGTGTTGACCTGATGAGGAATGTGTTTTTATTGACCTAAGGCCAGCTGACGCTTCACATTCTTAAGACCAGTTGCTTTTGCATGTTCCTGTGTAAATTTCTCTGGGCAGACATTGGCACCCACCAACAACTTTAGGGGGCAGGAAACTGTGTGCTTCCTAGAAGGGGTCAGTTCTTGATTGCGTACAGGCCTTGACAGGGGAATAACTTTTAACTGAGCAAATATTTTTCCAGTTCCATGTCTGTAACTGTACATGTTGGAGCAATGTTTATTGAGATTTATTTTTAGAGTACATAATCATTTGACTTCATCAGAATAAGTTTTATCTGAAGGCGAAATTCCCTTGTGTCTAATTACGCCTCTGGCTGATGTGAAGTATTTCTCGTCACATTCACAAGTACCGCACTCAATTGTGCTGCCACTGTCGCTCTCTTTCTCTCTCTTTCTCACACACACACACACACAGACACACTCTGTCTAAAAATGGGGTTTATTTGAGCTCTACAGCCATAAAAGGTTGACCATTTCAATCCTAGCTTTCTTAAAGAGAGGAGGAGAACGGGGCGGATGGTTGGGACAATGATGGTTGTCCAAGTACAGTATTGACTTTTCTACTGTTTGCATTTCTATTAGCCTTTATCTATGTATGTATCTACAGGCCGTCTAAATTTGCAATGTCTCTCCTTTTAGTACATGCGGTAAAAATGGTCAGTGGGCCTGTGAGCAGCATGTCTGCCTGATAGAGAAGTCCATGATCGACGCCGTAAACAGGGGTAACTATGGGTAAGAGCCGTTCCTTCACTGACTCTCTGAGAATACCCCTCTAATCCACCTTCAGTAAAACCACCTACTGTTCATTCATAACTTCACATTTCATCCCGTCTAAAAACTGCCCTTCCGTTGATTTCCTGATTAAGAGACGGTTTTGTCTTGACTGTTTTAGCTGGAAGGCCGCTAACTACAGTCAGTTTTGGGGCATGAGCCTGGATGAGGGTTTGCGGTATCGTCTGGGCACTCGGAGACCTTCCCATTCCATCATGAGCATGAATGAGATACAGGTGAGTGGTGTAGACACACTACACACAGAGCTTCCCGTGGTTTCCCACAGATGATGTCTGCGTATTCTTTGTCATTTGTATTGTATTCAGAAAATTAGCTATTTCAAGCTATGTTAAAATGCAGAGGTGGGTAGTAACGAGTTACATTTACTTGAGTAACCTTTACGAGTAGATTCGTAAAGAAAAAAACGGGTCGCTCATGAACAATTTTTTCTTTTTGACTCAGAAGAACGAGTAGTCTCGGAGAGTGATTCCTTCATTTTCTACTGGGCGCGCATGCGCAAAGCATCGCAAAACCTCCATAGGTTATGTACAGTCAACAGAAATGAGTCGTTACCTTTGAGTCTTTTCGGTCCGAATCGTTCGTTCTTTTGTTATGTGACTCGCATAGACGCTATGCAGTGCAATAGATTCAAAAGAATGAAGAACTCAGACTAGAAGATATGAGAGGTGAGCTGCTCATTCTGTTTATCATAATGTCCTTAGCTGCATTGCAAAATTTTCATTAATGTAACCATAGCCAAAATTTGTAGACAGTATGTAGACATATTAGGGGTCTGTTTATTGAAAATGTAATGTAATTTTATTTTATTTCTAAACAAAATAACGAAATGAACTGAGTCACTAAAGTTATTCAAACTTCCCATCACTATTCTATGCACAGAATACATGCAGCCAGTAGAGCTACCGCATGACTGTTTCACCAATCAGATGCAGCAACAATAATCACATGACCCCATTTGACTAATTCGACTGTTAAGTTATCGCCTATCGAGTGGTTTATTGGTCAAAGCTGGTGTTTCTCAAATGGGGCTGATGTATTGCATATATCGCAATGTAACTTAAAGGGAAAATGAAAATCCTGTTCTCAGTTACTTTAAATTAATTGATAAACAATAGTCTGTCTGTCTGTCTGTCTGTCTGTCTGTCTATCTATCTATCTATCTATCTATCTATGAGGGGCATTCAAGTCAAACCGGGACTTGTCTTCACATTTCGGAGGAATAAAAGCATAAAATCAATAGATCCATCCATAGATGGTGACTTCAGGCGCAGTATGCTGGTGAGATTCTTAGCCACAGGAAAACATTTGAATGTTTTAAAGAAGACCAGACATCCGTGAATAATGATGGATTAGAGTCAACTGCAGTCGTTCCAATGAACATTCAGCAAGTGAAATTCAGCCAGTTTATTGAAAATCGCTATATACCTTGTCGCCACCTTGTGAAGAGACACACCTGTCTGTATGTACTGCACACACAATCATTCAGGAACACCACTTGCATGTTACAGGAATTCAGCTGTAAGTTATTGCCACATTCCCCGTACAGTCCTGATTTCGCTCCAAACTATTTTGTCATGTTCAGGGTTATTAAAGGAGTTCCTGGGAGGCCGGTGTTTCAGATGTGAAGCAGGCCGCGGCATACTAAGAAATCTTTCTTTCTACCTTGAAGGTTTCCAAGCACTAGTGAAATGCTGGGATGAGTGCATTAGTGTAGTAGGGGATAATAAAGAGAAACAAAGGGAGTTTTTACTCTTATAACTCTGTTCTGTTATTCTGCACAGTCAAAAGTCCCGGTTTGACTTGAACACCCCTACATGTGTGAAAATAATTCAGCGTTTCCACAGGTAATTCAGTGTGTTTAAACCTATATAATAAAATAGATTTAATAGTGGATGAGATATAATGTACTATTATTATTATTATTATATATATTCTGGAAAATAAGCATCAATATTTTATGTGCTGTCACCGAAGAAAAATTGAAAAGCGACTTATTTAAACACAGAAAGGAAGAAAGGAAACGCTCCACCCCAACCACAAACAACAGGATCAGTAAAAAAGAAAACCAAAACTGGAACCTAAAGCAACTTTCAAGATAAATATGTAGGAATGGTCACATCTAACTAACTGCTATTAATAACATTATTACAAAATACATTTTTCCAGCTGATATAATTAATATTACACTTTGCATTGCAGAACACTCATTAAAAAAATTTGTTTTTTACCTAAAAATACTAAAAGTGCTTAGTTTTTAGTGATTTATATATTAGTTTTATTTATTTCATATGATTTGATTTTTAATGATTCATTAATCATCAGGATGGTACAGTATTTCTGCTTTTCTTGTCTCTCCAAACAAGAAAAGACACGTGTTAGCTGCTAGTTAGCGCTATGATATTGCATAAACAGCATTTCAGCATCTGTATCTTTCAAGTCTGGGAGGAAAACATCAGCTAGTGGGCGTGAATAAAGTGGAACGAAAGAAAGTGTCGAATCAAATCAATTTAAAAATCCTGACCCTTTGAAATGTCTGCCTAGACCCTCGAATGCCTCAAGTCCTTACCCTGAGTGATTAGAGTAATGTAGCATGCTCGGTAGAAATCATGCATGTAAAAACATCCAAAGTTCGATCTCTGTAAGATGTCTCCTTTACTGACTTTATCCCGTCTGTTAGAGAATGTACGAGAGCTTTATCGGTACGGGTGGTTGGGCGCTTCATATCCTGTCTCCCACGGTTTTTGATCGTACCCAGTGAGGCCTTCAGTCTCCCGCTATAGAGCAGTCTGCGCGTTCTCCGTAAAACAAGCATGAGAGAGAGAGAGAGAGAGAGAGAGAGACAGTGCTCCAGACGAGACGGGAAATGAATTGGAACAAGATGAGAGGGAAAACGCAATAGCCTGCTCAGACACTACAAAACATCTTCGCACCCGTCTTCTCCAACATGTCTCCACCTGCAGCATGTCTCTCTCTTTACGCTCGTCCATTGATAAAGCACTCTATCTGCTCCGTGCAGGATCAGCACTCTTACTACACACACACGCGCACATGAGGACTGAAACATACAGTATTTTTGACACCTTTCAGCCTGAACAGGAATGACACTGAGCTTTGAACTCTGATGCATTCCAGAGGTTTACAGCTAATCAGTGTCAGCGTGACTCATTAAGATATTAACAAAAGGAATGCAGGAATGCACGGCTGTGAGATTGCCAAAGCAGTGGAAGCAAAGTCCAGCAGTTTCGAAAGCTAACGTCGCTGCCGCTACGTATCGATACGTCTTTGGTTACTGGTTTAGTTACTCAGTGACATGACCTGAGACGGCGGAATAGTTTTACATAACATGGCGTTAATGACTATCGCTACAGTCACAGATGACGATGTTGGGAGAGCGAACAGATTAATTTTAAAAAATTTAATGCAAATGATAAAAAAAAAGAGAGAGAGATAAGCAGTGATTAAGAGTGTTGCAGGTTCAGATACTGACACGATACGTAGATTCACAACGGTAAAAGATCACTTTGCTAAGGAACATGACCAGGATCATTGTTTCATTGCTATCAACTGCTAGTTTTTAAACGATATTTTTCCCCCATGTCCGATCATCCACTACTCGCCAGCTCTCCACAGTCACACAACAGCTAACCGCCAGGGAAAGTGAAGGCGTGAACACGTGCTTCCTCTGAGACGTCACTCAGCCTCTCAGAGGACAGCGGGACACACTGAGAGGAAAGTGCTGTCTGCCGTCCTCTACAAACATGACCTCACAGTAGCCCACAACTGGACAATGTCCCTGTAACATCATCCTTCCATTAACTCTGACTCTGTTTAAGACATTCCCTTCGACTGACAGCAGATTTCATTTCAATATACTGTACATAATTTCACAAACTTAGAGCTTTTGATATTTTCTTTAATATTTCTTAAACATGATTTTTTTTTTTTAAACTGTAAATTAAATAATTGATTAGAACAAGATGTATCTGCCAGGACATTTGATTTATTTTGCCTGCTTATTGAATTTTTATCAGCCGTAAAACTGAAGACATATCTATTTCTTTTTTTTCTTTTTTTTTTTACATATTTTTAGCATTGTCACAGTGCACCAATTTGACGTTAAAGAATAATAGCTCAGAGTGCTTAGCATTAATACGTTAGTCATTATTCTACATACTGAGATTTATGTTAATCAGCATGGTGGCATAGAGGGTAGCACTGTGGCCTCGTCTTGGGGTTTGCATGTTCATGTAACAGAAACGGACATTAACTTTTTATTTTAGGAAAATAATTATTATATGAAGTACTTAATAAGAAACCGTACAAAAAACAAAATAGTGTGTACATTATAACTGAAATAGATGTGTGACACTAAGCACCTGGTGGTGGTTGCCATAAAATCTTGTATATATTGTATTCACAAAATACTATATACAAGTTCAGCGCTACATAGTTAAAAACCACGCTGCTCCGACGACTACTTATGGCCATGTGTACTGTATGATCGTACTGTACATTACTTATTATAATTCCCTCTTTGTAATTACTCTGAAGAATGTTTTTAAATCAGAATTCTCCTCCATGTAAAATAATATTATATAAATACTATTTAGAGAGACCACTACAAATTATTTAGGCCATATAGTGCAACTAATATTAAAGCAATGTAGTCACAGGCTGACGGGTTCTGGCAGTTATAACCTGCTTGACGTTGCAGTTCCACAAAGGAAGGTCATTAAACAACAGAAAAGCTTTTCCTCGCATAAAGAAATCAGCATATGTTACCACAAATCATTAGACTTATTCTTTAAAAATACATACAGTAACGTTTCAGATGCCTTGCATTGATTTGTATTATTACAACCTTTGCTAACAGCTGATTAACATACATTCCTTAGATGAACATGGATAACAACCCTCATCTGCCCAGTAATTTCAGTGCTGCTGAGAAGTGGCCTGGAAAAATCCACGAGCCCCTGGACCAGGGTAACTGTGCTGCCTCGTGGGCCTTCTCCACGGCAGGTAAGTCACAGGACTGTACTGCAACACAACCTCATACACCTTCTTTTACAGGGAGTCCCCGACTTACGAACATTTGAGTTACGAATTTCCTCAGATACAAACAGATCGTGGTTCTACTTCTGGTTCAGTCATGGAAGTACATAGCTCTCACGTGTATTGTACGAAAAATGGACCCTGCGGTGCACCAGATACCAATATTTACACTTATATACAATATTCTCAGTGTGTAAGTGAATGTATAGAATGTTTAAAGTCTAGTATATTGTGTGTGTGTGTGTGTGTGTGTGTGTGTGTGTGTGTGTGTGTGTGTGTGTGTGTGCATCAGGGGGTGCGAGAGAAATTAGTTGGCCTCACCTGTTTCAGTGAATCAGTCCAGGAGCGCAATGATAGAAAATCAGCTGTCCTGATGGTGAAAATTGCTAATTTCGGAAAATCTACAACAAAACATAGTTCACAGGCCAATACAGTGGAAAACAGCTCTGAGACAAAATGGCATCTGGGATTCCCCTCACGATTTAAAGGCGCAGAGACAACACAGTTACATTTGACATGTGGGATTCATTTTCTTAGGCGCAGTAGCAGTTTCTGCCCACATGATGGCAGTGTGGGGAACGAGGACAGAGATTTAGTCAAGTGTATTGGTTTGGTTTACATTGTATATTCGTGTCAAAAGCGTATAAGACTGACTTTATCAGACTTAAGAACAAATCAGACTTACGAACGTGCTCCCCGAACGGAACTCGTTCGTAAGTCAGGGACTCCGTTTACTTAATGTCTTTTCTGTCCTCTCCACAGCTGTTGCATCAGACCGAATCTCCATTCAGTCCATGGGACACATGACCCCTCAACTGTCTCCCCAGAATCTGATTTCCTGTGACAGGCGTAACCAAGACGGCTGTGCTGGCGGACGCATTGATGGTGCCTGGTGGTTCCTGAGGAGACGAGGGTAAATTCCCTTTGCAAAACGATCCTAGGGGAAAACCTTTCATCTACAGTATAATTACTGCTGCACCTAGCGTATTGCTTCACCTTCTATCCTAATCCTCTGTTTTTCTCAGGGTGGTGACGGAGGAATGTTATCCGTTTAATCCGCCCCAGCAGACCCCTGCTGAAATCACCCGCTGTATGATGCAGAGTCGCTCAGTGGGCCGCGGGAAGAGACAGGCCACAACCCGCTGTCCCAACGGCTACAGCTACCACAACGATATTTACCAGTCCACCCCGCCTTATAGACTGTCCTCCAATGTAAGAAAACACACTCCCAGAGCATGCAACATCGTCACACCCAGGATACCGAAAACACACTCCCTGCTCTTATCTAATAAGCTGGTTTACATCCTGTATGAAACACTTGATATAATCTGCTCAGTTTTTCTCAAAGCGTTAGTGGAAATAGCAGTTCAATTAGCATTTTGATTTTGTTAACCTCCAGAGGTGGCCCAAAAGTCAACATACTGTAGGTCATGTATTAAAGTTCTCAAAACATGTTTTATTTTCTGAGGCAGGATTTTTTTTTAAGAATAAACAACTTCATACTAAATATTAATTATTGTAGAGCAATTTCATTGCATTCATTGTCTTATTATTTTGATATAGCCAAGCACTGTTACCTTGCACCTCCACGGTCCTGGTTTGATTCCCGCCTCAGGGTCTGTGTGCATGGGGTTTGCATGTTCTCCTCCGGGTGATCTGGTTTACTCCCACAGTCCAAAGACATGTACAGTAGATTAGGCTAACTGGTGTCCCCGTAGTGTGTGAATGAGCGTGTGTGTGTCTATTTGTGTATGAACTGAGATGGACTGGCACCCCGTCCAGGGTGTACCCCACCTCATGCCCTACATCTCATTACTAAACAAAATTAAATTAATGGTTGGATTCTATGGTATGTGTAAGATGACATGCAGTAATCAGAAAATAAACAACTTCAGGGTGGGTGGGTCACGCACACACACACACACACACACACACACACACACACACACACACACACACACACACACACACACACCGCCCTGTTGTTTTTCGATTCATTTATTTTCTGGCATGCTCCATCACGTTGTACTCCCCTCTTTACATCTACCTGATTGGAATTGTTTAGTCCCCCAGTTTATCAGTACACTGAACCATGTTCCTTTTCCCTCACAGGAGAAGGAGATAATGAAGGAGATCATGGAGAATGGCCCGGTGCAAGGTATGGGGTAGGGGTGTGAGATTGTAAGAATGATGCGCTGGAGATGTACAGTAAAATATTAAAAGTATTTCAGAGATGTCTCCGTTCTCTGATTTACAAAAGAGTAGCATAAAGTAACGAGAGACACAGCACGAGATTCCATCCCATGCAGAGGTACAGTACCTTGAGTCTAATTATAGTCTCCTATTATATTGTTTCACCCAGCAGGAAATTTTGGCCGTAGGCCACATTTTTTGCCCTAATTTTTTTCTGGCTAAATATCAAGAATCGAGGTGGATGACATGTTTTATGCTTCTATACGGCCTAATCAGGGTATTGAAGCTAAAAAGTGTCTCACCTAGGTGAACAAGTGGATCTTTAAATGGGATCATGTAACACCATAGTTCATAATACAGTACTTAATGCTTCTTACAGTATCTCACAATCCATGCTTCAGTTTTTGTAAATATGCATACACATTTACATTTTGATCAGATAAAAAGAAACACATTTGCTAAAAACAGTTCCAGGCCCTTTAATGTCTGTAGTGTCCGGAACTTTTTCGAATTCAAATCTTTCAACGATCTCAACTGTCATTCAGATGAAACTCAGGCAATTTAGATTTCAAACGAAAAGACACAAACCTGAAATTATTATTCTAAAACGCAAAATTGTTACGATATTGCTATATGAATTTGACATGGTTACGGACACTACAGATTTTTTTTTTTGCTTTTGAAGCTATTACCAAAAAACTATTTAAACAACAATGTTTACAGGTCATACGCTTCTAGACACTCACACCAATTTTAGTATCAATACTCAAACCAATATGAACAATTTTCATTTAAAGATGGGTCACTCCCATGTTGCATAAACTCCAAAAGTCGCTTCTTTGGCACACACACATTTTCTGTATTATACAGTACAGTATGTATAACATAGAAAGAAAAATCTGCACTAATACTGTGTTTACTAGTACAGTGTGTATATAAATGCTGTACATTTCTAAATTATTAGGTTTATTTGATCTAAGACTGAAAGTGCTTGATTTATTATTTCTTTTATTATCTGTTGTAGTAATTTAAACTGTAGATCAATCTTAAAAAAAACAAAAAAAAAAACTCAATTCTGAACTTTGCCTGTAGTCTCAAAGGTCAGCTATACAGTAGATGGATGTGTCATCAGCGCTACAGTATAAATAGAGTCTCCATGGAAACCTATTCTATTCTATAGCCCAGACGTGGCAGTGCTTTATGTAACGTGTGTGTGTGTGTGTGTTTTTACCGCCTTCTTTTTGCTTTTAGCCATCCTGGAGGTGTACGGGGACTTCTTCGTGTACAAGACTGGAATCTACCGACACACTGGCGTGAGCGCGGTGTCTCAGGACCGCAAGCACGGCACACACTCCGTGAGGATCACCGGGTAAGAGCTGCCCTTTCCCACAGCACTCGAGAACAATGTGACCTTTCCCTTCATGCGGTGGAAGAAGGCAGGAGGAAGTGATCACACTTAAGTTAAGGTCAAAACAGGCCTCCACCAGGGTTAGATGAAAGTTACAGTATGTCTCACTTTGGTTTACAAATGTCCAGCGTATGGAGCAGCCATATATTATATATATTATTTTATAAAGCACAAAAGTCGTCGTCCCGTCGTGCTCCTTGTTACCGCAAGAATGTAGACGCAACACTCGGGTGACTGGCCTCGCCTGACCCTCATGATGTATCTACACCACCTTCACTTAACACCCTGCCTCAAATCCCCCTGGCTGAGCTGCCCACATCCTCATCCCATCTAATCACTGCCTGAGACACAGGGCTCCTGATTATGGAGTGAAACACTGATGTGAAATCAGACGCCGGGGTTTTGCTCAGGGTTTTGCTCGTCCGTACAGGCTCAGACAAATACTTTACATTTGTTTTATGAAAGCTGCTTTGAACAGCTTCTTATGCAGCCTTGATGTGGTCATGAACCTGATGTGTGTGTGTGTGCGCGCGTGTATGGGTGGTTTGAACTACGAGGAGTGTTCAAGTCAAACCTGGACTTTTGCGGAGAATAACAGAACACTTGCACTTATTCCAGTGTTTGGAACTCCAGTTGCGCTGGAGCCATGTCTGAAACATTGGCCTCCCGGGAACTCCTTTAGTGTTTGACCAAACATGAAGAAATGTCTTGGAGCGAGGTCAGGGCTGTTTGGAGGATGTGACAGTAACTCCCAACCGAGTGGTGTTCCTGAATGATTGTGTGTACAGTTCCAACAGACAAATGCTTTTCCCTTGCAAGTCGGCAAGTAAGTTATTCATTGATTTTTTTTTAGGGATCAAGCGTTCACTCACAGAACGTTCACGGGAATGACGCCACCTCGGCCAGGATCGCCATTTACAGGCATATTCAAAAGTTTTACTGCACACGAGAAATTTCACCGCAAGTCCCGGTTTGACTCGAACGCGCCTCATATTTTTGGTTTTGGGGGTTTAAAAAAAGTTGCAGAAAAATTGGTTTTAATGAATTTAATAATCTTTCTGAATTATTCAATTTCTTTTTTTTTTTCATTAATGCAAAAAAATAAATCATTTAAAAAAATCAAGCGGCAAAATATATTCCGGTCCGAGATCTAAAGGATTCGTTAATTTTCCGTTGACCACATGATGGAGTCCTGGATTTGGTCTTGGATAAAAGTTCTTCATTCCTTCACTCTGAGATGACACGAGCATCCTTTTCAACTGCCCGTTAGTGTTTGTGTTTAATTACAAAAGCAATATGCGTTTCTCTAACAGGACACTAGGACACGACCCATGAGTAGCTGCAGGAAATAGCGTCTTCATTTTTAATTTCCCATCTCACAGACAATACTGAGTGCAGCCACAGTAATGGGACCGTCTGCTATACTGTGTGTGAGGAATTGGATATTCGATTGTCTCCCAGGCCATCAGCTTGTGCTTGATTTCACTCCATGCTCCAGTGATCTACAGTCGTGGTGAGATCGATGGCGGATGAGTGCATGTCTGAACCCTGGCTTCTCTCCTGTCTGTAACATTCGCTGACTTTGCGATCCTTTGGATGAAAGGGACTAGGGATTTGGAGAAGAGTGTGGAGTAAGAATGTTGTCACGTGGGTAAATCCTGCCGTGGTGTGTTTTGTTAAGCTGAAAGCTTGTTTTGATGTCTAGTGTGATGGAATGGTGTTGACCCGGTCTGACCCGGCTGATCCTGACTCTATGGCCCAGAGAGCGGGCGTAAACCTACAGTCGTGGCCAAACGTTTTGAGAATTACATAAACATTGGAAATTGAAAAAGTTGCTGCTTAAGTTTTTATAATAGCAATTTGCATCTACTCCAGAATGTTAAGAAGAGCGATCAGATGAATTGCATAGTCCTTCTTTGCCATGAAAATTAACTTAATCCCCAAAAAAACGTTCCACTGCATTTCATTGCTGTCATTAAAGGAGCTGCTGAGATCATTTCAGTAACCGTCTTGTTAACTCGGGTGAGAATGCTGACGAGCACAAGGCTGGAGATCATTATGTCAAGCTGATTGGGTTAGAATGGCAGACTTGACATGTTAAAAGGAGGGTGATGCTTGAAATCACTGTTCTTTCATTGTTAACCATGGTGACCTGCAAAGAAACGCGTGCAGCCATCATTGCGTTGCATAAAAATGGCTTCACAGGCAAAGATATTGTGGCTACTAAGATTGCACCTAAATCAACAATTTATAGGATCATCAAGAACTTCAAGGAAAGAGCTTCAGTTCTTGTTAAGAAGGCTTCAGGGCGTCCAAGAAAGTCCAGCAAGCGCCAGGATCGTCTCCTAAAGAGGATTCAGCAGCGGGATCGGAGTGCCACCAGTGCAGAGCTGCTCAGGAATGGCAGCAGGCAGGTGTGAGCGCATCTGCACGCACAGTGAGGCCAAGACTTTTGGAAGATGGCCTGGTTTCAAGAAGGGCAGCAAAGAAGCCACTTCTCTCCAAAAAAACATCAGGGACAGATCGATCTTCTGCAAAAAGTATGGCGAATGGACTGCTGAGGACTGGGGCAAAGTCATATTCTCGGATGAAGCCTCTTTACGAATGTTTGGGGCATCTGGAAAAAGGCTTGTCCGGAGAAGAAAAGGTGACGCTACCATCAGTCCTGTGTCATGCCAACAGTAAAGCGTCCTGAGACCATTCATGTGTGGGGTTGCTTCTCATCCAAGGGAGTGGGCTCACTCACAATTTTGCCCAAAAACACAGCCATGAATAAAGATTGGCACCAAAACACCTTCCAACAGCAACTTCTTCCAACAATCCAACAACAGTTTGGTGAAGAACAATGCATTCTCCAGCACGATGGAGCACCGAGCCATAAGGCAAAAGTGATAACTAAGTGGCTCCGGGACCAAAACGTTGAACTTTTGGGTCCATGGCCTGGAAACGTTGATTGACAGCAGCCCAGTCGAATTGCAGAGGTCCTGAAAAAGAAGCGCCAACACTGCAAATACTGACTCTTTGCATAAATGTCATGGAATTGTCGATAAAAGCCTTTGAAACGTATAAAGTGCTTGTAATTATATTTCAGTACATCACAGAAACAACTGAAACAAAGATCTAAAAGCAGTTTAGCAGCAAACCTTGTGAAAACTAATATTTGTGTCATTCTCAAAACTTTTGGCCACGACTGTACAGCAGTATAGCGATGACCCATGCTACAGTATATCTGGGGCGAGGGCGATAAAGACGAGGAGAGAACTCTGCTGCACCCTTACACTTTATCTGATATAGCACGTCATCATATTTTTCCCCTGAAAGTCGTTTTATTCTGTTTTCGTTATTGGTTCAGATGTTTTTGTTCTATTTCTGGTTTGCTCTTATGAACCAAAGATTTGACTTCTTCCCAGATATATATTTATTTATTTTGTGTTCCAAGCAGTCTATTCTCATATAAAAGTCAGAGATGACAGACATTCCGACTATTCTGATCCATGCTAGAAATAAAATATTCTGACCTGACCTTTGGGAACATGCGGGCAGCAGCCCACTGTAAGTAACGCTTGAACATCTAAGGAAAAGCATCTCTCTCTCTCTCTCTCTCTCTCTCTCTGAGAACAAGATGTGCCTCTGCGACAGGAGGAAGACAGGCCTTAGTGTTAGCTCACATACTGTACCGCTCAGCCTCTCAGACATGTTGATATTAATGCAGCTAGAAGGCAGACAGCAGGCGTGTGCTGCTTCCTTATACACGCATCCTTCCTGACAGTTTGGGAATTCTTCCGCATTAAGTGAGAATTGCTCGCTCTGGAATGTTGGCATCAGTGTAGCGCTGTTTTCTGGATATGCGGAGTGCTTGGGAGAACAGACCCGCCATTGTTGGTTTCAAGGGCACTAGGTTCAGACTTGATCTGAGGGTTCAGATCAAATATACAGTACAGTGCAAAAGTCAAAACACCCTGTGTGTGTGTTTTATTATTATTATTATTATTATAAGGTTCGATACGTAAGACTTTATTATTAAAAGTACAAAAAAAAAAATTTCTTTTCTTTTTTCTTTTAAAAAAAAAAAAAAAGAAGAAGAAAAAAAAGAAGAAGAATTGTATTCCGGCCAAAAATAATGTTTTGCATGCATGGAAAAAGAAGCAGGTGCATCAGCATACTGTAAGTTTGCGGTCTGGTTCTGTCTGCAGGATGTTCAGTAAAACTTATGGACCTATTGTCCATAAAAATAAAAAAAAATGTACAACCTGTATCTGAGAATATATTTTAAGCAAAGGGTCGTCATACCCATTATTGACTCACTCATCACCCTGTGTACAGGGTCGTGGGGGGCCTGGATCCTATCCTAGGCGACTTAGGGCATGAGGCGCGGATAGGGGTGACAGTCCATCACAGGGCACACACACTCACATTCATACACTACGGGCAATTTGTGAACGGAAATGAACCTATGAAATCTGCATGCTTTTGGACTGTGGGAGGAAACCGGAATACCAGGAGGAAACCCACCATGCAAACGACAGACGGAAATCGAACCCAGATCCTGGTGGTACAATGTGCCGTATAATTATTGCCTTTGTTACATTAATTGCTGTTTATTGGTTTTTATATTATTTTTGAATTTGGAATTTTTTTGCCCAATACTGTATACAATTACACCAACATTATAGTGATAAATTCTCCATGTCAAATGTAATATCACTACATGACAGTTTAACAAAAAATCAGGTTATACGTCCAATCTATTGTGACATGGCTGCATTTCTTTCAAATGAAAAATCTACATATTGTGGCTTTGTTTTTGTATAGATGGGGAGAAGAGAGAGATTACACTGGGAGAACACACAAGTACTGGGTACGGAATGTCTCACTCATAAATACTCAAGACTTCACAAAAGGGATATAGATTTCAATCTTAAGTTGTTAATGATGTACTGTGTGTCTTCTTCTGCAGATTGCTGCCAACTCATGGGGCAAGAACTGGGGTGAAAATGGCTACTTCCGCATCGCACGCGGAGAAAACGAATGCGAAATCGAGGCTTTCGTGATCGGCGCGTGGGGCCGGATAACCATGGAGGACATGCACGGCAATCACCATCATCACCATGGAAGACGCAAATAGAGATGCCCGGTCATGTGTGTCTGTGATCCTCGTGCCTCCTCCTGAGATCCGTGTTCACATCGTCACCAGATCGAACAAACACAAGCAAAGACTCAGACTCAGTCAGGCCTATATCAGGAGATTGCATTATGGGTTCTATTAAAGCCATCAAACTTCTATCGAGTATATTATTCTCGCCAAGGCGCGTAGGTGTACGTGAAAAGGCAGGCGTTTTTTACATTTTTTTTTTATCGTTCGAATGTGGGCAGCTTCGGATCGGATCGAGCCCTGTGGTAGTTTTAATGCTTTTCTATTCTCTATGCAAGAAAATGCTAGTGAGGAGTCAGTTCAGAAAAGTGATTCCTGGAGACTTGCCCATCATTGTGAGCTCAATAAACCCCCTGGTGGCCAAACAGCATAATTACGATCTCAAAGAAATGAACTCGCATGGTCTAAGTGGTCTGTTATTGACTATACTCTTAATCCTCTTGTTAATTTGTTCTATTAGCTCACTCTTGGTAAGTAGTTTAGAAGTGTAAGTGACAGAGTCTGTGACACTCAAACTTACTCCGTGTGCATTAGTACGTCCTACAGTAGCACCGCGATTAAGCACACTAGACAAAGCAACATGAGAAAATATGAGGTTTAATTCAAAGATTTAATTATTTCTTTAAAAGAACTATGACAGCTAGTTTTTTTACAATAATAATAATAATATGTTTAGGGTGGTTTGAATTTTAAGCATTCCACTTTAAGCATCAAACTTTCATCTGAGAATCAGCAATAGTAGTGTCTGATCTAGGTTTTTTTATAAAATAAATAAATAAATAAGATAAAAGATTTGAACGTAGATTTTAACACACTAAGAGGCATTATGACCACTGCTATAACAGCATTGCGTATTCAGGATCAGTTCACATATATTGCTATACATCAGTTCTTTAACATTCCAAAAAGCAATTTGATTGGATGAGAGGCATCCCATGAGTGCTGATAAAGAGCATAACATCACTCTGCCACTTCACAGGTCAGAGAAACCTTGATAAAGGAGACCCCTAGTGACAAGTGGGAATTGGATACAACTAAATTAAGGGGAAAATCAAAAAATATATAAATATAAGCCTATTAATTTTAATTAAATAAATCTTTTAATTTTTATTATAATGCGTTGTGACTTTTTCTTAAACTTCTAAAACTTAATTGTTAAAAACTATACGGGCCCCTGAGGCTCCCCAAACCCCACCGTTCTAAAGACATAAGCAAACTTAAGCAATACACAGTATATTTTGTTTTCTTAGTGAATCACACAATCATAGTTATAAACCACACACATTTATATATTTTGTTCAACACATTTGTAGTGATGCAGTGATGAGGTTCGTTGTGGTTTCTGGGGTGATTTTTGACTAAAATCAACTCCTAATTTATTCTGAAATACAGAAATCTCATAATTCAATGCTTTCTCATATAATCTAATATACAGCAGATTTCTTTCCCCCTTACACTGATTATTAGTTTTAGTGAAACCAAACTTTCTCTCTTTTTTTTTTATTCTTATGTTAAAAGTGCGAATGCTACTGTACTGATGCGTTATCATTGCGTTTAAGATTATAAAGCAGATCTCGGGGCCTCCTCGTGGCGCAGCGGTAAAGCGCTCGCCCTCTCATCCGGTGTTTGATTCCCGGGTGATGCTGTAAACCTCCCGCAGCCAGAGGTCTAGAGAGAGCTGATTGGCCGAGCTCTCTCAGAGGGGCGGGATATCGCTCCCACATGAATCACGGCTCTACAGCCAATCAGGGGCGTCTGCGAGCTCGCGCAGGCGGAAGGAGCGGATAGCGCTGTCGTCCGAGTGTGTTACTCCGCCCCCCGACGGTGCGCGAGCGAGCAGTTCGAAAAGTTGTGGTCACGTGGTTCGGAGGAAACACGTGATAGCCTTCGGCCCTCCCGGCTGGGTGGTAGTAGTAGCCTTAATGTGGGCGCCCCCTAGTGACGGGGAGGAATTGGACGCGACCAAATTAGGGAGAAAGTCGAGGGGAAAATCCAAATAAATAACTAAATATATAAATAAAGCAGGTCTCCACTACTGATGCGAATCATATCAAGCAATTTCATCGTAGCTGAGTGTTTCACAGGCTCTGAGTAAATCAATTATTCTCACCACAGGAAATTACATGACTTGTTAATGATAACTTCTATAATTCCCCCTCCACCATTATGGCTCTACTGTACATATATGGCAAGAAAATATAACCTCAGTGTTACACAAAGCTTGTTTTTTTTTTTTTTTTTTTTAAACCAAAGATTAGATGTAAATCATGTCTCCACACACAGAGAGAAAGAGAGAGACACACACACACACACAGTTAAACACAGCATAGAGTTACTGCAGTGATATAGTATAGCACAGGGCACAATAAACACAGCTGCTCACATTGGATATTACTGAGACTCCCATAATGCAGCGTGAACGGTCACATGATGGCGTGTCACTACATACGTATATCTCGACTGTACAGTATAATCACTAATCATCTTGTGGCATGCAGGAATGTGAACAAATTAGTGTTGATTCTCCTATTCAGGTCTATTCAGCATCATTCTTAACACACTCAAGCCGAAATGCATTGTTCTACGTGCAGTATGATACAGTATATCCTCACTATACCGTTATAAGTATCATTAATGGATATAAACTTGACATATCAAATGCTATGGTGTTTTTTTTTTTTTTAAAGCAGTCATGGACTTCCATAATTCATCCATCTGGTTAGTAAGAGGATTCATTTTCCCATCTAGTCATCCACACCAGAGATAAACCCCTCACAGAGCAAGTGTGCTAGTAGACTGAACCCCAGTCATGCAGAGGAAATGAACGCTCAAGTGTCCGGTATGAACAATTAGTGTCTATTGGCTTGGAAAGTCTGCTTAAAACATTTCCCCAGCATAGAATTGATTAGATTAAGGAAAGAGCTTTATATCTGATTATTTAAGAAGCAGGTTTGTAAAATAAAAATCTTTTATATTTGATGCATTGTGTATTATTTTGCTGTCATTTGTATTGTACTGTATATATGCAAAACAGACCACTGTAATGTACACCTGCATATTGCAATAAAATCCAACCTTCATGCTGTACGAACACTGTCACCCAGTTTGACTCCAAGTTATTCATATACTGAGAAAGATATATTCCAGGCAGATAAAAGAAAAAAAAAAAAGAATGCTTGATCATATACAAATAAATCAACTTTTCACAGTAACTGTTTTCACAGTAAAAAAAACAAAAACAAAATAAAAACCTGAAATAATATCACTGGATTACATCAAAGCTGATCAGATTATTTTTTACATTTTTTCATTTTTTATTTTTACCTATTTCTACAAACTCTTTTTCCATTAATGACGGGTACTACACTAGTTATTGAGAATGGATCCAGACTTCTGGGCCGTCCTGCATATACAGTACAGTGTCAGTAAGGTGACAGGAGACTCTGCCACAAAAATTGCATATCGATGATTAAAAACATGTTTAACAAAGAACATTGTACAATCATTTTTGATGCTTAAATTATGCCATGCATACCAAGCCATACACAAATCCATTTCCACTGTAAGTTGTGCTATAGAAACTTATGAGCACATTAATAGAGATCACTGATTTGTCATAATGTTACCATCATCTGATTAAAACCAAACAGAACATTAAACATGACTATCTAAGAAAATGCTACCTGATTTACCAGCACGTCTAAATTAATCTCACACAAAACATAATGATGTGTTGGGGCTTGAATTATTACTTAAAACCCTCCTGCTGAGAAATGAAAGAAACACAAGAGGAAATCTTATTTGGAAGCACTGTTTACTGGCCTAAAAGGAATGCAAGTCCCATATTTTTACTTTGGTTCTGAGAGCTGGGTGCTAATATTTTGGATACGCTGCGCTAGTTGTTCTATTATTTTATCATCTTTTTTTCCTTTTGCCCTTTCAGTGTTGTTTTTTCTTCATTTTTTTAATGAGTATATTTCAGCTACACTGATCGGTCAGCCTGAAAATCAGATTGTGGATCAGTGCTCCTAAAGTTAAGCTGGCATTTGTTAATTGCCTGGTTGCCTGAAATGAAAAAGTGGACGGTCTGCTGAGTAAATTTTACGACGGTCGTAAGATTCAGAGTGAAGGAGATATCGTCCAGTACAATAGACTATAGCACTACAGAGAATATCTAGTTAAGTGTAATAAAACAAATATAAAGTGAAATATAGTTGCAAGCGATGACGATCGGGCCCAAGCACCTGTGCCATCCCAGGTTTAAGGCATCGTCACAGCTTGACTCGTTTGAGATATCAAAAATCCCTTCGCAATTTTGCATCCTCAATGTCTTGAGGTCACATTGGCCCAGAGTGGTGGCGGTCGTATAAATCCCCTAGGAGGAGTATATCAAAATACAACCCAAAATAAGTGATTTCCTGTTGACTGGCGCCCATGACATGTTATTCAGCTCAATGAGATCTAAATGAGTACCGGGTTTTGCATGCATACAATCTCGTGTCATGGCCCCGGACCACGCCCAGGGACCAGCCATTCAGTTGTCCTAATTGCAGCAGATTCCAACCTGTGTGAAAATGCGCTTCCAAATGTGTGGTTTTGTAGAGATCTAGACTTGGTTTCTGAGCCTCCTCAAATCTGTACACAAAGGTAAAGATGTTAAAAATTCTTCCCATTACACGGAGAGGACAAACTTCAGACTTCACACATCAACCTTCTGAACAGCTGCAAGTCAATTCTTTTGAAAACAATCGAAACATGGCTTCCAGAAGCACGTGTAGCTCTCCGGTCTGTCTGAATTAAACACTTACCTAACGTACAATCGATGCTTTAATCAGCACAGTACTCTGGAGAATGTTCCATATGTTTATTTTCAAAATAACTGATGGCAAAACTGAACATATTTACAGCACATATTGCGTAAACACTTATGGTGTATGTACAAAGAAATATACATGCAAAAGTATAAAATAACTCAAATAAAACGTTTACAATGATCATACATACTTTAAAAAACAATGATAGAAAAAAAAAACATTTAAATGCATCCAGTCCGACTTCCCATGATGTAACAGCATCTGTACAACTTTACAATGAGGAAATAAATTAGAAGACATGATATGGAACTACACAGATGGAGCCACTACATACGTTTCCTTCCGACAGGAAAGATTCTCCGCCCCATCCTCTCCCACATCCGACTGAGTCAGAAACTGAATGATAACGAGCTAAACGAGGTGATGTGACAGTTGCAGGTGCTTGGGGAACATGAGCGGCGGCTGTTGGCTACGCACCGACAGAAAGCTGAAAAGGAAAAAATCTCTTCAGTGCAAATTGTCACTACTTTGTCAAATTGCTGAAAATCTTTTCCTAGCCACTGGATCACCAAAAACTATCTGAGGCCTTGGACATATAATCTAAATTTGTATAAAAAACTATCAATGAGATATTATATAAATATTATAATTTAAAGGCTTCACATTTATATCAACGAGAGTTCTTGGCATCACAAGAAGCTGTTAAATAACCGGAAAAAAGAAGAAGAAGAAGAAGAAAAAAAAACAGCCCGATAAACCTGTCTGATTAATAGCGTGAAAAGCATGTTGTGTTTTTTTGTTTTGTTATTTTGTCTGTGAAATGTCAAGAACATTCAGAAAGCAAAATCTTCAGACTTAAAAAATAAAGCTATGGTAAACGCATGTAAACAACCTGCCATGTATAACTTAGAAATGTGAAATGTGATAGAAAAAAAAAAAAAAAAGCCATGTGAAAATTGCAGAGCTTTGGTACACTAATAATATTAACAACAACAAAAAAAAAAGTGACAAGAACGCATAAGTGCCATGACGACGACCCTGTGGCGTGACAGGGAAATAATACTCAACTGAAGATAAAGTCCCGGTGAAAAAATAAAAGCAACCAACAGCAGAACTTGCAGTACCAAGTACATGCTTGTCTATATATTTATTACAGGTACAACAAGATGTCTTCATAAATAGTTGCATAAACTGGATAAGCGGCAACATTGCACATGATAAAAAAATCTGGAACATAACATACAATGTGAGTGCATTTACAGTATTCAGTCTTCCTTGTTTGTTTTTTTTTGTTAGTTTTTTTGAGCTCATACGTGAACTGCGACTCAGACCGTTTGGCTGCCCTATGGCTATCTTCCCTTGGGATTCATCACCTCTCCCAATGCTGGGATGATGATCTCGGTGAACAAACAGCATTAGAAAAAAAGAAAAAAAAAGAAAAAACATGAAATAAAATGGTGGACACTGACTATGTACAAAGTAAGGCTTACACATTTTTTAATTGCACAACACAATTTGTTCTATTTAAAGCAATTAAAAAAAGAAAACCAAAAAAAAAAAAAAATTGTTCAAGAGGTTTCACTTGCAGCACTTAAAAATCTGTTACATCTAAAGGTGGCGTGACGATCGTTGTTTGACGAAGCAACTTATTATTATTAAGCTAGGCAAACCAAACAACTTTTGATTCGAATGGAAATGATTCATTCAAAAAAAACAAAAACAACCAAAAAAAAAAAAGGTTTTCATGGATCCTACGCGTTTGTTTCTTTTTGCTTCTTTAGTGTTAGTTCAGGTGTGTACCTACTGACTGTATTGTCACTCGGAAGTGCCGGTCCTTTCCCCCCGCCTCTCCCTTTTCAAATGTTTTGACTTGAATACTGTAAAAGCGTAAAAGAACTGATTGCTCCCTCTGGCTCAGGCAAAAGGGGGGAAAACGTTTCTCTCCACACGAGATTCATGTGCATCATATTTTAGTCTGAGAAAAGCCTTGCCGCTGTTTGTGCAGATACGTGTTTCTTTTTTCTTTTTTTCCTCGCCACACAAATAATTCTGTGCGGTTTGATTAATCGCTGATCAGTAAAACGGTCCGATAGATATATTCTCCATTCGTTAAATCTCTTACAAATCTCCATTACATTTTGAACCAGCCAGTAACATAAGACTGGGGGAAAAAGACGTTTAATCCACAGACGCCGCTCATCGTCTCTGAACCGTGTTCTACACGGCTCTGACTGGATGAGGCAGTCATTTCCACATACTCCGACTGACGTAGGATTGACAAGTTTCTTCTGAATCGCATTCGGCTCCTGAAAGAGGATGAGATTATTATTATTTATTAAAATTTTTTTGGCGCACATAGCAAAATTTTGATATCAAATCCTGGGTTGGAGTCTGCTGTGTAGGAAGGGCCTGATGCCCCCTAAGGGCCGCAGGTCGTTGTGGTGTTTGCGCCGCTCGATGAAAGAGATGAGCCTAGAGGTGTCGATGCCCTCGGTAGACCCCTGGCCGTTCCCCGGCCGCAGCCAAGGCTCCTGTAGGCAGACGGAAGGGGCCGGGCGCTTGTTAGGCTCCGTCCTAAGCAGCAGACATACAAAGTCCCGCGCCTCCTGGCTCACACCCTGGAAGTAATCGTCAGGGAAGCTGAAGTCCAGACGGCAGATGTTGAGGCACGTCTCCTCCACGCTCTCGTCCAGGAAGGGCGACGCCCCACTCAGGATCACGTAGGTGACCACGCCGAGGCTCCAGAGGTCAGAGGTCAGAGAGACAGGCTCCCCTAGGACCACCTCGGGGGCAGCAAATTCAGGGCTGCCCAGGAGAGGGTGGATGTAGTGGGCGGAGTTCAGCTGCACCGCGTCCCCAAAATCCGTCAGCTTCACCGTCAGCTGAGAGGAGCTCTGATCCACCACCAGGTTTTCAGGCTGAGACAGGTTGCGGGGAAAAAGAAAAAGAAAAATTCAATATTAGAAATGAGAGTTTATTTGTGGAAAATATTATTAGAAACTTATACAAATAAGCATTCCGACATTTAAAAAAAAAAAAAAAAAGTTTTCATAACTCCTTTTGTGGAACTTTGCTTTGATATACGAGTGCTTTGATATACAAGCATGCTCCCGGAAAGAATTATACTCGCAATCCAAGTTTTAACTGCACTAGTTCACTTGTGCCTGCTATCTGTAAGACTGTACAGTATGTGCAGGTGGTTTACGATTCTCATGATGTTCAGGACTACTTAAAAAAAAAAAAAAAAAAAACGTTGATTCCATTCATTTCATCATGAACCTTACGGTTTGTTCAAACTGACCTTTACGTCCAGATGAGCTATTCTGCAGTTATGCAAGTAGTGCAAAGCTTCTAAAATGTCCCGTAGGTAAAAGGCCACTTTCTCCTCGGTGAGGTTCCCCCAGCTGACAATGAAGTCCAGCAGCCGTCCCTGATCAGCCCTAAACACACACACACACACACACACACACACACACACACACACACACACACACACACACACACACACACACAGGGCCCGTGTAACTATGCATTTAAGTACGGTTTATGTGCTCTTCGTGCGAGTGTGACTAACTGCATGACTGCACTCACATCTCAAGGACGATTGCGTAACTGCTGGGGGTCTCGAAGATGTCCTGTAGGCTGATTATATGAGGATGCTGTAGTCTTTTTAAAATGCTGAGTTCCTGTGTGACCTGATCCCGTTTCATTAGTTTCTTATTGACCAGTTTGACCGCGACAGTCCGTTTGGTTCCCTTCTGGTCACAGCGTTTCACCACAGCAAAGCGGCCCCTGACACACATACACAAATGAAAAAACACTAAATTTTACTGGAAGTAATTAAATCCCCAACCTTACACACATGATTACCTCCTCATTACAGTCGATTAATTAATGGATTAATTGTGATCAGATTTACTTGTATTATAAACGTGCAATGTTGGATTAAAGAAACGCATCACACACAGTCTGGTAACTGCCCTGCGATTATGGGACGCCATTAGGGTCAACCTTAAAATAGTAACGCATTAAGATTTCTAGATTAATCACATATTTTAATGCGTTAATATGGACAGCCTTTACATCAAATCACTTAAAATATTTGGGAAATTTAAATTAAATGTTTATTATCTTTTGTAAAGATGCTGTGTTGCATAAAATGTCATAATTCGAAGCTTATCAAAGTGCTTTTATTTAATGTAATATTAACATTAATTACACATTACATTAATTAATACATTATGCATTTTTCTTTATACTTACCAAATTGTAAAGCTAATTTTGCAAAGTTATTTGTTTTAAAAAGCACTGACATAAATTAACAATCTGTATATAAATTAAATCCAATTTAGCTTAGAAATTCCCACCATGGGAGCAACAAATAACCAGCTCGTACAGATTAAAAGGATTTAAATCTTACCTGCCCAATTCTGTCACCTCGGTGTAGAAAGACTCAAAGTTGTCCTTCCACATGACCCGGATTCCATCACTGGAGGTACCTATGAGGAGGGAGTTTTATTAGTACAGTAGATGTTTCTTTCAGATTGATTTCCATCAGTACAGCATTGTTACAGGGCGTATACATGTGTGTGAGTGTGTGGACTTACCCAGCACTCTGAGACTGGCTGATGTCATCACACTCCCGACATCGTTGGTGGCGATACAGGTGTAGACACCGTCGTCCTCTGAAGCCACACCCACAATGCGCAAAGTGGCCTCACCAGTTTCACTGCATGAGGAACATCGAGTTACACACAGCACGTGTTAATGTGATAATTCACATTATATTACATATAACCAGAGGATTGTGAGAGCATATGAAAACATTATAGAACATGAACACACATGCAAGTACCTGTAAACGATGCTGAAGTGGCCGTTGTTGCTCAGCGTGCTTTGGTCGGGTCCCTTCCATGTGACGGAGGCTTTGGGGCGCCCGCACACTTTACACCTCAGTGTCACGCTCTCGCCCTTATCGCAGGTCACGTCACTCAACGGAACGTGAATCTCTGGCGGAACTGGAGAGAGAGAGAAAAAAATCGATCATTTCTAAACACATATAACATAAGATGAGCTTTGTGTAGAAAAGAGAACAAACAAACTTACCGTCATAGATGTAGTTGGGATTTAGAAGCTGCATAAAAAAAAAAAAGTCAAGTTATAAGAAAACACTTTGAGATGATGATTTTGAAATTTAAGCTGTGTGGATGTGTGTTACCTTTACAGACACCTTGTTAGGTAAACCCTCTCTGGACTTCCTGTATCCGTTCTCAAGCTTGCCCTCTTTCTTTCCTTCCTTTTCTCTCCTCTCTGATTTCTTACGGATACGTAGGGACGTATGCCATGAAGATGATTTCCTAGAAACAATAAGCAAATAAATACATAAAGTTTTTTTTTTTTCCCCATCAGGACACAATGCAAAACAATGTACTGTATATCAGAAGTTTTGAAGAAATCCTTTTTAATCAGTGATGAAGAGAAAAAAATAAGTGTATAATTTTTGTTTTGTTTTGTTTGATTTTCTCATAAATTTGGTCCTATCCAATTCCCACCCGTCCACTAGGGGGCTCACACATTAAGGCGACAACTATAAAAGTCAGGGATGAAGGGCCGAAGACTATCACGTGTTTCCTCCGCACCACATGACGCCAGTCGACCGTAACTTTTCGGACTACTCGCTCATGCACCGTTGTGGATGTAACGCACTTGGAGGATAGCGCTATCCTCTCCTTCCAACAGGCCGCGAGAGCAACTCTGGGTGAGAGTTCCCGCTCAGAGAGCTCAGCCAATCAGCTCTCTCTCTCTAAGCCCACGACTGCGAGAGTCTACAGCATCACCCAGGAACTGAACCAGGAGGACAGGGCGGGCAAAGATTTAACTGTAACCCCAGTTCGATTATCGCTTGAACGTCGCTGCTCTTACTTGATGGCCGCATCTGGGGCGTCGGGGGTGCTGGCTGAAGTGTGGCCCAACACGTAGCCGGGGATCCAGCCCTCAGCGGCTGGGCTCTGATCTGTAGCGGCGCGGAACACCAGGAACATATTTTGCTGGTTTGAGGCAAGGATCTGCACCACCTCGCCCTGACACACGTTAATCTCATCCTCTTTCAGAGCCACGTAGTCCTGCGTCACGAGCATTGTGGAAATGTTACTGCTGCTGCTGCTTTCACTCTGTGAATATCACATATATATATAAAAAAAAAAAACACACACACACACACCAAAAATGATCTTTGGTCTGGAACACATCAGGCTATTTTTCTTGGACAATGCTTATAAATCATAGCTAGTGACAGAGAAAAAGTAGTGCAACACCCAACACCGCAAAATCCATGCTCATCACATACTGTACATGCTGGTCACAAGACTGCAAATCAGCATTTTATTGATCGCTTTTGGCTGATGAGTGTCTGTGTTTAGAGTACAAACCATGCATCATTATAAAACCAAACGTGTCTCACTAAAAAGAGAGGTTGTTTTACGAGACCAGAATTCATCAAACATTTAAGGAGATTTTTTTATCTTTGCTGCTATAAATAGAATCTTTTTTTCTAACATTTTATACGTTATCGGATTATAGAATTGACCATTTACTTCCCAAGTAGAATATGAGAAGGATAAGAAGTGTTAACATGGCAGCAGCAGTCCAGACAGAAAAGATAAGAGACAGCCTGTCCTCCATCATTATAAGGAAAAGTCTGAAGTGTGATAGTTTGTAAAAGAGAAGAGAACGTTATCTCTCCGGAATCTGCCACATACAAAGATGCAGGAGTTAGTAAGTACACGGAGTGGCAGTAAAGATGTGTTACAGTTCAGGAAGGCAGGGTTGGAAATCCCAGTCATTGGAGGCAGAGAGAGAGAAGACAGATTCTAAATGGGGTTAGTAAAGTACTTGAGTAGACGAGAGAGAGGGACGAAAAAAAAAAAAAAGCAGCAGAATCTTGTAGAGGAGAGCTGCTGGGGTTGAGCTGCGAAAAAGCAGAGCTGAAGCAGAGCTCTTACCCCGTTACTCTGGGTGGACTGGACCGACTGCTCGCTGGCCGAGGAGCATGTGCTCATGCGGTCCGCGTCTTTACTGTGGCTGGAATGCCGATGGTTTTGGTTCTGATTAGGCCGGCTCGGCGGTTCACACGCTTCGCCAGGAAAGGTGAAGGAGCCGGGCCGGCCGGCGGGAGAGCCTGGCATGGAGCTCCAGAAGCAGGCGGAGGAGGAAGGAGTGGCGCTGCCACCGTTCTTTGGCCCCGGGCTGCACGGAGCCAGGAGGTCTTTGAAGCCTGGCGTGGCCAGAGGAGTACCCACTGGGGAGATAGTTCCCGGCCTGGGCTTCGCCAGCGATAACGGGGGCACTGCAGCTCGAGGGATCTGGACTGGAGCGGACAAATCTTGATTCTCTTTGGAAACGTCCTCCACAGGCTCGCTGCGTTTAGCCTGAGGACTGTCTGACAGCTTCAGCTTAGCAGAGTCTCGGGTTGTGTCGGGGTCTGTAGTGCAAGAGGGGAGGGGCCGAGGGGGCATACCTGAGATTTTGTTGGGGCCGTCCGGCTCACCGGCTCCGGGGCCCAGGGCGGGAGAGTGATGTCGAAGAGGCTGAGGAAGACGGGAGGGTTGGGGGATACGTGAGGGGCGAGAGCGACAGCCTGATGCGACTGGGACTCCCATACCCCCTCCACGAGCTCCTCCCTGCCCTCCGGTACTCGCAGAAAAACCGATTGGAGCGCTCACACTCCCTCCCACATGATTCCTCTGATAGTCAATTGGAGAAGTCAGCGCTGTGAAGAAAAACAAAAAGAGAGAGAGAGAGAGAGAGAGTTAGTAGGAGATTATTTAAGTAAGAGTGTAAACACAGGCAATAGTGCAGACAACTTGGTTAATGCTGTTAAGTTAATGTACAGAACATCAGCACATGGAAAGAAAAAAAGAGAGCACTGCAATTTACTCCAGAATACTTCATCAAGAGGAAGATGGATGGTCAGAAAAGTGAGCTGTTAGCTTTTTTGTTTTGTTTTGTTTTTTTTTGCAAAAAGAGTGGTATAACGTTACCCAACAGTAATGTGAAAAACTGGTAACTGGTAAAAAGGCTGTAATTGATTTCTTAATATTATTTAGCCAAAGCATTAACATAACTTGTTTACAAATGAACAGCATTTTGTTTTATGTGAGTTATTAAAGCTCTGCAAATAAGCACTGCATGAGCTTGGGTTATATTGATGTCTTGTGATGATTTTATTTCATTACACTATAAATAACAATAGTTATTTTTTGAATTTAGGAGAAATATTGTCAGTAATTCACCAAAAAAAAAAAAAAAAAAAACAAAACTGTTCATCTTACCAACGCATGCACCTGTAAGAAAACAAAAACAAAAACATAAGAAACTGATTATTTTTCCAGCCATCTCTTATTTTTTCCCCAGAGCTGTACAGTCTATCTGGTTTAGTAATATGTATCATCTTCAGAGCATTACACATTCTTTGCACTTTATCCATCAGCCTGCTTCAGTTTCTCTTTCTGTTAAAAATACCTCCTGCAGCTATCTGGCACACAGATCAATCCTGGTCCGACACTTTAGTTAGCTTCGGGTCACATTAAAGCCGATTAACAGAGCCGTGCTGTGGTTATACGTACCCGTGAGGAAGCTGCGCTGCGTCTCCAGGATCTGGTTGATCTGCAGAGTCCAGACCTGCCGGACTCCAGGGTGGGAGGAGTGCAGAAGAAAGGCCTCGATGCTGCCATTTGGCATTCTGGAGGTCAGGGTAAACTTACACGGGTCGCCGTCTACACTGTCCTCCAGACCCAAACAGCTGACCTGCGCACAAACGTAGGGCAAATAATCATCATCAATATAAATATGACATAAATAAAACTGCACATTATGGACAAAAACATGATGCGCAAATCTAATGTGTACACTTGTGTAAAAACAAACAATAAATAATAACACATGCGCAGCTACATTTTGTATTGTAAAGCTACTAGAATATCAGCCTGAGTACTAATTAACTAACCACCGTTTTGTTTAACTACCTAACTAACTAAATATCATTTTGTAATATTATTCCAAACATTACTTTGCAAATAAGATGATCATGTGATCAACCATGTCAATATATCCTGACAAAAGTCCTTCTTTTATCTTTAAGATCATGTGACTAAAAGAAACCAGTGGAGGCCTGGATGTACAGTAAACACGCACCTTGATGCTGTTCTTATAGAGGAAACCAGGCATGGAGAAACCTCTCTTCTTATCCAGGGGTTCGCTGAAAATAACAACCTGCTCAAAAAGGAAGACTCTTCGCTCCTTCATCCTGCCCAGCAGGCCTCCGTCAGAGTCCGACACCATAAAGGTGTCCTGCAAGAGGAGTCGACCCTGAGCCACAATCTTCCCCTGAAAGACAGAAGAAGAACAACGCTGAATTCACCCTTTGATGGACGACGACGAAACCTAGCTGCTAGGTCACATGGTTCAATCTTTTATTTTGACTGTCTTACATCAAATCCCTGCAGACGTCCGACATTCATCATGTCATTGCATCGCTTTGGTACGATGCACATGACCTCAACGGCTTTCTGTAAGGAAAGAACATCAGTGAGTAATCTAGTGAGAATCAAATATAAATATACACTGTACATCACCATTCATGAGGAACAACTTGCCCACCTCCAAATCCAGTGAGTCTAGCCCAGCTTTTTTGGAGAATTTAAGGAAATCCTAGAAAAGAAAAAAGAAAAAAAAAGAAAACGAAAGAAAGAAAAGATTACTTGAGCAGGAAAGCTCTTTAGGCAGATCTGGAAAATCAACTCTCCTTCAGAGATCATCAGACCTTGAGCAGCAGCTGGTATTTCATGATTCTCTGCACTGGTTTGATGAGTAAGTCAGTGATCTGCAGTCTGTGACCCAAACGTTGCTTCAGGTCCTAACATTAAAGGACAAATCGCAAACGTTATAAAACCACAGTTTGAATTCTTACAGTCACAAATACTGTAGATCTTTCCTGTTTTCCCTGTAGTTTTATATATATATATACGTCGTTTAACAGTTTCATGAAGCAACATACCTCAAAGTAAGTGTCAATGTACTCTGAGACGATGTGCTCAGATTTGGGTTTGTTCTGGCAGTAAACGATGTACATGTGCAACCTCCGCTCCTGTAATGAGAGCACAGATAATAAAGATGTAGAGTTGGGAAAACAAGACATCACTAAACATTAAGGAATCAACTCACTTGTTTTACAAACAGGGTGCCCAGATGGTCAGGGTCCTCAAGGCACTTTTCCAACTCTCCCAAAAAGAAACTGAAAAAGAACAGGAATTAAAAAGGACAATAGAACTGTCAGGTTAAAGGAAAAGGTTTGTTTCTAAAGAAAGAGAAAACTAAAGCAATCTCTCTCTCTCTCATATTTATATATACATATACACACTTACTCCCGGTGCCAGTCGTAGATCTGGTGAATGTTGCCAAACACAATCTTGTCTTTTCCTTTCATGTCATCTGGAACGCCTTCCTCTCTCATCCTAGCCATATAACCCTGTTAAAGTGATAAAGCAATATTACGCGAATGGATCATTCTTAAGAAAATGTTAAACAAGGAAATAACTGAGAAAAAAAAACAAGGCTCTCGATTCAAGACATGTGTCCTTTCCTAGGGTTCTAGTTCTTCTTTACTACTGTACATTGCAATCGAACAAAAAGCACAACGCACACGCTTACAACTACAGTGGAACCTTGGATTACGAGCATAATTCGTTCCGGAAGCGGACTCGTATTCCAGAATAGTCGTAAACCAAATTTAATTTTGCCATAAGAAATAATGAAAACTCAAATTATTCGTTCTACAGCCCAAAACAATAAATACATAAAAATAATTAATACAACATATAAAGAAAAAATAAAACACATTAATCTGCACTTAACATTAAAAAAAAAAAGTAAAAATAAATCCAGACAGTTAAGTGTTTCCTTTTGTGCGCGCAGGCGCCGTGTATTTGTATGTGTGGAATTAGCCCCTCGCCTTGTCTTAAACAGTAAAACTCCTTCTCCCTCCCACACCTCGCTTTTTAAGTTTCACAACTAACATACACAATGCAAACACTGTTTTAACGGGGAAAAAAAGAAATCTCTCTAATGATACTCGCGTGAGCATACTAACAGAATCACTGCTATAAAGTAAAAAATAAAAAATAACAAATGAACCAGCACCTTACCTTTGAAAAGAATCGCGACAGAGCTGAGTTTTCTGTGTAAATAAAGCGCCGGGCAGATCTGTGTGTGTCGGTGTCAAATAACGTGCGCGCACGACACACGCACACACATAGTAAGCGTTTGTGTGTCTCGGTGTGTGTGGAGCACAGGGTCAAATTACGCGCGCGCAAACAGAAGAGAGAAGGAGATGTTGATTATAAGAGACGAGCACTAAGACGCAGCAGGGGACTCTTATTTTGACACAGGGGACGCAGCAGGGGAGACGATTACCCATAATTCTCGCAGGGCAAGAGAGAGTAAAATCATTGGCTCAGTTGTGATCACCTCCCGCTCGGTGTCAAAATAAGAGTCGCATGCGGGATACATGATACTCGGCGCTCGTAAACTAATACTTGCTCAGTTTCCAATAAAAAATTTATTAAAAATCTTTGCTCGGTTTGCGGAACACTCGTAAACCACGTTACTCGCAATCCGAGGTTCCACTGTACATCAGAATGGCTGAAAAAATAAAGAATCATGGTTGTGGAATGGCCTGGGCAAAGTCAAGACCTCAATACAAATGAAATGTTACGACGGGACCTTAACAGAGCTGTGCATAAGCGACTGCCGAAAAACCTCCATCACAATGTGAGAGACTGAAGTTATACAGGAAACAATTCCTTCAAGTTACCGCTGCCAAAGGTGGATCTACAGACTACTGATTAATGAGTACTATAAATAATATATAATAAATATATAGTATAATAAATAATGGAACGGTGAAAATGGTTATGTTGTTTGACTTTTGCTGTATTTGCCTAAACTGAGACCTGCTACGATCTGATTTGTTTAAAACAAACAAACAAAAAAACTTAAAAACAAAAGGAACAAACAAACAAAAAGAATTAAACAAAGGGGTGCTAACTTGACTTAACATGACCGTACAAATTAATTTTAAGTGCTTGATAATTGCTTGTTTTTTGCTAAATTGAGCATTTCTGAAATTGTGACATATAGTATAAAGTTACACACTGTGTAACAACCAATCAATAATCATCGGCGTTGATACTTTATCATTCCGGATTATCAACAGTTCTCGATGATGCCGAGGTGATGATTGATGATGTACAGATGGTCAGTGGAAAAGCATCTTTCCTGTTTCATGCTTACCTCCACAACCAAACCAAGATCCCTCACGTAATCCCTCTCCGTCTCGACCAACTCCAGCAGCACATAGCTACAATTAAACAGACGGGACACAGTGAGGTTTATGAGAGACGCAGAAAACAGAATGCAAGGCGTTGTGTAAGGACTTACTGCCGTCTCTTCAGGAAGCCTGTCTTGCGCTCTTCCATTTCATCGATGGGAGACGAGGAGGAGAGGAGAGAGTTGTCTGAGGGATTGAAGGAAGGACTGCTGCTGTCCCCCTGCTCGACCGACAGAGAGCTGGGCCTGTCCTCGAGAGCCTAAGCAGAGACGCCACCATTACATACAGTCACTCAAAACGCATGAGCATTAACGTTAGAAATTCAGAAAACTCTAATATCACGTAAGGGACGTTTAAAGCAACCTCGTACCATCTTGCTTTTGACCAGCTCCTCAATGGCACTGACTAACTCTGCAGCACTGGGTGTTTCTGAGCTGGAGGGCCGGACTGAAAGACGCGATGATGACTGTGGAGAAGGAGTGGAAGGGGGAAAAAATGAGTAAGGCATCATCAAACAAAAAACATTTTTCTTTCATTTTACACCTTAAAGCTGTATGATCTTACACAAATTGATGTAATAAAGTAACTAGAATAGTTATATAGAAAGACAAAGGAACCTGATCTTAAAACATTCCTGTGTTCCAATTACGCAACATCAAATTATAATACAACAAATCTGAAAATGCAAAATCACTATAGAATTTTCACTCGCGACATTTCTGAAACTGTCCCAGATTCTCTTCACAAATAAACATGCTGTTTTCTGGATCAACAGTCTCCTGGGCTGTACAGCCTACTTACAGGTATTTAGCACATAGTTTAATAAAATGTACTGTAACAATCAGAGATCTCCTTAATACTGCGCCCGACTGTGGTGTGAACTGAAGCATGTTTGTTATGAGAAATATGTGCCTTTAAAGGAACATCCCATTAGACATTTGCATTATGCTCAACAACACACTGCTGTCAAAATGTTTGGCCGGATAAAGCGAAGCGTAAATGAAATATTTAAACCAGGCATTTGTCTGCGGGTGGACTGCAAAGTGTAATGAGCCCAGAATCCATAATGTTAGTTGGAAAAGAGGAAATAAAGTGTCCTCTATGGCATAGCGTCCTCTGAACAAGCCTCGAGAGCCAGTGATGCGATCTGGGGTCGCTTCAGTTGGTCAGGTCTGGACTCAAGTCAGCTGACGACCTGAACGTACTGAATGAATTTTAATTCCATAAAGGCACAGGCATATTCCGCAACTAGTGACAGAATGGTTCTGGGAGCATGTAGCATCATTTTCCCACATGATCTGGCCACTATGTTGTACACTAGTGATGGGTCATTTTGAACGAATCTTAACTGTGACTCAGGAAAAAACGAGTCGTCTCGGGGAAGGATTCGTTCAGTCTCCCATACTGTATATTCTCCCGGATATCATATCAGGAATTAATTCATCCGTTCCGAGTCTTCGGGCATCCTGAGTCGTTCATTCATCAAGTCACAGTTACACAAGCAGTCTGAGCAGGAAAGGGAACCGATTCGTTCATCTGTAGAGTCTTCGGGTTTTTCGAGTCGTTCATTCATCATACCCAATAGGTAACGCTTAAGGGGCTGTGACATGATGAACGACCGACTCGGAAAACCCGATGACTCAAAAGGTGAACTAATCAATTCTCTTTCCGGCTCAGACTGCGTAGGTTAAGGTTGTGAGGCTGTGATGAAAGAGCTACTCAAACCCAGGAATAGCCAGAAATTGTTTGCGTAAGTAGTAGATGTTAGGAAAGTAACACAATTTGCTAAATTGCTACAAAATGAATCGGAAAAAAGATTCGTTCATTTTGCTGAACGGGACCGAGTCGCTAAAAATGATCCAAACTTCCCATCACTATAGTGTACTGTAATCGAAGCTAAAGGAAGTTGGATAAAATATGAAAGTGTGTGACTTTTTAGGCCAAAAGGTTATAAAAGAATCAAGTATTAAAAGTAATAGTTTTATATGTTGCCATTTATCTGGACCTTTCTAAACCGATTCGCCGAGTGAAACCGATTTACTTCATACAAAAATTCGAAAGGTTCGTCACCACAGACATACAACTTGACAAGAGTGTGAAGTGGGACATAATATGATGCTGAAAAGCAATGTTCCTTTTATGACTCTGTGTGTTAGGAATAATCAGAAATAATTCAGCCACAACAGTGAAATCAAGCAAAAAACAAACAAACAAAAAAATCTCACCCTTGCTGTGCCTTCCAGACTTTCCAATTTGTGTCTGGGAGTGGCCTCTGGTCTGCTTAGCTTTTACATGCCAATTAGACACCAGAGTGGATAATGAGGGGTAAAGCACAGAGGAAGGAGGGGGAAAGGGGTAAGTGGGAGGGGGGGGGGTAATGGGAGTGGTTGTTAAAGGGGCTGGGAGCGAGAGATGCTCTCTGTGATTCTGAGTCATTAGACACATGACCCCCCCCCCCCCCCCCCCTGCCTCTGACCCACATACTGTACACCCACACACACTCCACTTTGCTTCACAGCATATAGCACGTGCCTGCTAGTACTCTGACGCTACATTCAAGTTAGGACACACTCTGAGGCACCCGGTTAGCTAAAAGAAATAATATCAATAATAACAACAACAACAGAAAAAAAAAGAATAAATAAATTATACCTCCAGCGGATCAGGAGGAACCGGGTTGATGATGCTTAATTATACATGAAAATTTTACATAGAAAAATGACAAAATAGAAAAGTCAATACAAAAGTATAAAACTGATAGAAAAAAAAATGGAGGGATATTGAATCTTGGCAAGAATAGTAAAAGTTTAAAAACTACACGAGGAAATCTCGACTAGGATGGAATTACCGCAAAATCCGGAAACGTGAATCTGCCTCTAGAGACACCTCGGTGATAAAGACACCACTTTCTAAAAAGTGATGCGTCTGCTGTCTCTACTATCCAACCAAAGCACGATCAAATAATGATAAAATAAATAATAAAGCAAATTCAAAAGAAATGGGTTTTGTGTCTTGCGACTAAGCTGAAGCATGGGAACAGAAAGCAAGATGGAGGGAGGGAGGCCATAAAGGGAAGGAGTCAAATGGAAAGGTATGGAAACTGAGATAAAACAAAGACAGGACATAAATCAACATAATGCTATGGCAAACGGTACAGCCAAGAACAAAAAACAAAAGAGAAAAACAAATTAGTATCACAAGCTGTCTTTCGGCACGACTGACCCCCATATACACCTGGTGCGTTTCAGGGAATTTTGTCACATTCAAATTCAAGAGCTTATCTGTCTTTAAGAGGACGATGATGTATAAAAGAAATCTCCCTTGAAATACTACGTTACAAATAAGACTCCTATTAATAGTTGTGAGGGGGGGTCTAAGTTACAAGTCTACAGTCTATATAGACAGAACTCGAATGTGATTGGTCAGAATGTTTGAGCAGATCTGACAGCAGTTCCTGATAGAATTCAATTCAGGTTTGTATTAACTTGGGATTAATTATAATTTATATATGTTTGTATTTGAGGCGGTAAAATGGTGCTGTTCCTCTATAATCCCACAGGTGGTGCTCTATAAACTATTCACACAATAGCATCACAGCATGCAACCTCTTTGGTTGGAGCAAAATATTTGCTAGGTCTGTTTAGAATTGTAACAAAACGTGAAAAAAACAAAACAAAAGCAATTATATTGTACTTATATTAAATTTATATTATTTAGTAACAATTAATTGAAAAGAACTTGTAAATAATAATAATTATTATTATTGTTGTTGTTATTATCAAGTGCTGTGACTAATGAATACTATGTCTATTTAATATTTTAGAAAGATTTACAGGGGGCAGCAGTTAATAAGTCACATTACAGTGTTACATCTATTCCAACTACTGTCTACAATTGCTAAAGCTTAAGTAATGTCAGGACTCTTTTTCGATAAACGTAGTGTATAATATTTCACTCATTAATACATAAAAATTGTAACTGCTGTCAAATTTCTGTGGTAAAAGACTTCAGGATATGGTGTGATAGGAAAATCATCAGTTTTGAGGTAATAACAATAACTGCACATTATACTGAGCCTTAGCGCTCCACCCCATTGATGAGTACTTTCCTGGGCACCATGTCCTGTTGTGTATTTATGATTTTATGGCATGGGAAAAAAAAAAACAGAGAATTGTCCTAATTTAATTGTAAACAATCTGACCAATACACAATATAAGATTATAAAAAGAATTCTGTAAAGCAGATAGTGTCGTATTAGACATTCTCTCTTAAGAGCAGGCTATATACTGTAGTTAGTAAGGAACGTCCTGGTAACCTAGATCATTTGCACACACATGACCATCATGCCATTTCTGTTCTATCTAATCCAGGGGGTCACCTTGTCATCCTGAGGGTCGGGTTGAAGGAGGCTGTGCTGCTGGATGGCCATCGGTGGAGGCAGGGGCACCGAGTCAGCGCCCTCCTCTCCCTCTTCCTCACCACAGCTCTGCATACCCGAGGAGGAGGATTTGGAGAGAGTGCCACTGCTCAGGCCTTCGTTCCTCACCCTCTGTAAAGACAACCGTGGCACGAGGTTACTAACAAACGCTGACGGAGCGGAGAAATATGAGAACGGCAGAGTGAGTCTGACCTCTTCCACGGTCTCGTCCTGCGGTGTGGCGGCGCTGTCGTCCGAGTCTTTCTGCGAGCCCACTTCGGCACTCTTGCGCACGTCGGCGCGGCTCTTCTTGTGCTTGTGCGCCAGCTTCTTCACGTGGCCGTCTGCCTTGCCGCTGCTCAGTCTCCTCACGGGGCTGGTCAGCCACTTGCGCAAGGTGTTGCCGGGTCTCTTGGGTCCTGGGGAACTCTGAGAGCCCATCATGTGCCCAGGCTGGAGGGTGGCGGACGAGCCGGGGAGGATGGCGTCATTGCTGCACACCGAGAGCGTGTCTGCAGAGAAAGAGGCAGAAGAAATGTGAGTTAATGTATTGTAAAGCAATGCAAGTAGAACAGTGTAGTCAAAATAAATAACCTCTCGCAGGTCGAGAAACAAAAAAAGAAAAGAAAAAAGGGTAGCATGCTGGGAAAACCTGTCCGATGCCGCTCTGGCTGAATTCTACCAAATCAACCAACTTTAAATGTTTACTTTTAAATCATCCAGATTTTTCTGCAAACATCAATTTAGGAAGTTCAGAAGGAAGTTTAACAAACCATATGTAGACTCCAAGACGTATAAAACTTCGCTTCATTTCACAGAAATACACATATTGGCTTTGTGTATAAAGTTTTGCTTCATCACACGGTGAACATTAAAGCTCGATTAAGTTGTTGGACAGAAAAAGTCAAAGAAAAATGTTGAAAAGAAAAAAAATCTTGTTTATAGCTAAATCAAATCTAGAATAATTAAACACAGCTATAAGAAACAGAACCATTATGAACATGTTAAGCAATCTATATTTATAATAATAATATTTATTATACATTATAATAATTTATAATATTTTTCTCACATGTCTTCCAGTACAAGTTACACAAAAGCCCAACTGTGTCATGTTTTTTTTTCTTTTTCTTATCCCTCCCCAGTTCTTCTCACCTTTATGGTTGAAGATTCCCTCCATCTCCATGCTGCTGCGCGAGTGAGCGATGCAGAGCGTGGCGCAGGGTACGATGCCCTCGAGGGCAGGTGAGCGATCGGTGGTTCGCACCAAGCACCAGTCGGGCTTGTCGTGGAGCCGCTCGAGCACCTCGACCGTCTGGCCTCTGCGCACGCTCAGCTCGTTATTGTTCCCTGCCATGAAGTCGTGGATAACCACAGTGAGCTCACAGCCTCCGGAGAGCTACGAGACCAAGATAAAAAAAAAAAAATTTTAAAGAAGAAGAGTGTTGATACACTGCAGGCAAGTTCAGAAGGTGAGCGGTGAGAAAGGAGAGGCGTAAGACCTTGTCGCTGTCCAGTGTATTCTGAGAAGTACGAGAGGCCAGGGAGATGGTGTCCGGCTGACTGCTGCCTTCACCCTGACTGTCTAAGTCTTCTCCATCTCTGCACGGAGTAAAACAGAGCACATGAGCATCCTGCAGCAGGAAATTCTCAGCAAAGTGTTTCAAAACAAATAAAAAATAAATGTAATAAGAATTTTAAGAATAATTAATAGAGCGTAGGAAGGTTTTACTGGCCTGAGGTTGTACCTGCGCGCCTTGTGCTTGGCCGTGGAAGCCTTCGGGATGTGGATAGGCTCTTTCAGCGCCCCCTTCAGGTGAACTGTGCGCTCCTGGATCACCTCGCGGATGTGTTTTATCCAGTCCTGTTTGTTTTCAATGCTGGAGGCCTGTACGTACGTGAGAGAGAAAAAGAAGAAGAAGAAGAAGAACACAGTTGAGGCGGGGCCACTCACTCCACTCACCCAAGTGTCAATTTATTATCTAAGGGTTAACTGTCAGTGCTGGGCTATACTCACCATGGCTCCATGTTTGCATCCCTGACTTAGCTTAATTTGAAATATAGAAGAAGATTTCACTAATTTTGAAAAATTATACAATACAAAACTGACAAAACTGGCTTTGAGGACAGACGGACAACACTGACGAGGGTTTTAAATTTTTTTTTTTTCTTCAATATTTATCATGCATTACAAGACATTTCTGCTCAAAACTATTTCTCAGAACAGTCACAGAATGTTAAAGTAACTGAGATGGTTAACACAGAGTGAGAGACAGTGAAATATGTTGAAGAGATGCGTTTTGATGTTCATGAGCGGGTTTTTTTTTTTTTCTTCTTCTTTACGTGAAAGATAAATAAACAGCATGGACTAGCTTTCCTGTAGCTACATTTACATGGACACTGATTCTTCAATCTGATTGAAATCCTTCTGATTTGAGATTCCAACATACAGTAACTGTTTACGTGGACGCTGATCTGATTAGATGTGTTTACACATGCTCAGAGCATTTAACCAAATTACATTTTTATTATTATTATTTTTTTTTTACATGTGCAAAGTCAGTGAAGTGTTTAATCAGGCACAAATAACACAATTTTCCTTCTTGTTTTTTTTTCTTTTCTTTTGACAATCAGTACTGATCTTAATAGTCATAATACAGAAAATATGTGTGCCAAAGAAGCTGGCCCTGAAGTTTATGCAACATAAACTTGCTTCTCTAACAATTTCAAGTTGCAAAGACGTACAGCCGTTTTGGAGAGATGATTTTATATGTGCCCTTTATACTGCGTTATAATGTCAAATGCTAATTGTTCATATATCAATTAAGTATTGATACTAAAATTAGTGTAAGCTGCTAAAAAGCAAAAAACTATTTTGCGCTTTATAATAACAATACACCTTTTCAGGTTCATGTCTTTTCATGTAAAATCTAAACTGGCCAAGTTCCATCTGAATGATAGTTAAGATCGCTGAAAGATTTGAATTCAAAAAAGTTCCGGACACAACGGACATAAAAGGGAATGAAACTGTGTTTAGAAAACGTGTTTCTTTTTATATGATAAAAATATAAATGTGTATGCATATTAAAAAAAAAAAAATTAAGCATGGATCGGGAGATTGAGAGCACTTTTGAGGTAAGGTATTTTTTTAATAAACTTTTTGGTTCATCGCGATCGTCCCACGGGAAGAGAAGATACGTTACTTTTAAATTTAAATGGAAAACGCCCACATATATAAAAGAATCATTAGTTCTGCTCAAAGCTCTATATACTACTTAATAAACGCCATCTCTCACCTTTTTTCCGTGCACTTCACGGTAACGAGTAAAAAAAAAAAAAAAAAAGTTTTTCATTCCAAAATTCAACAGGTGGCGCTCAACATTTTTTAATATGCGCTTAAGAGTGTGCGATTCAACTCCATGTAAACGAAGTCGTGTGGGTAATCATAGGTTTACTCTTATCCTGATTAAAAACAAATTTCGGGATCAGTGTGGATCAGGTCAGAATGTTCCGGCTGTTATTCACAGTGCCTATCTAAACGCAGCTACTGAATCAAGTTTAATATTCTCATAATAATTAGAACAATCTTTTTTTTTTTCCCCTCTAAAAATAACTATCGGACTAAAAGAAACCTGAAGTTCGAATTCCTAAAGTTAACAGAAATCATTAATAGTAGACACAAACTTAAACATAGCTTCAAAGATCCATTAAAATCTCTTGCACGGACCAAAAATTAAAGCAAACCTTTAAACTGAACTCATTCTGCAAATGGGATTAGATTTTGCAGGGAGGGAAAAAAAAAAAAGAAGGAAGAACTAGAAAGAACAAGCAAATAATAGAAAGAATATTAGAAACACTATATAAGGCAGATTGCGTGCATCCAGGGTTTAAAGAAATAAAGGTATATTTCAAGATGCTGTGGGTGTTACGGATCTTTCACAGCTAGTGTAGAAATAATATGCCACCAAGATCGGTTAATATTCAGAGATGCAAACATTTATATAACCATCTTCACAGCTCACACATGGAGAGAGAAATTACCCTCAGGCAGGAGACAGACAGGTGAGAGAGATGAGCTAGGAGCGGAGGACACAGAGCTAAGACAAGCACCTCGGAGCTCGACACCACAGCCATGCCATCAAGCAGAACCGGAAAGTGGAAGAAGATTAAGCACACAGAGACACACACACGCACCTTCAAAACAATCTTGTTGTCAGAGGTCGGTGTCCGTCCCACCCAGAGGGCAAATTTACACGGATCTCCTTCCACGTGTTCGGTGACGCCCAGCTCAGATGTCTGAACGACACACGAGGCAAAGGTTACATTTATATACAGTACATAAAAAAAATTAAAAAAAAGTTTAAATGATTATTTGCTCGACGTAAAGTCTCGAGAGGATACGTACAAAGAGTTTGCTCTTGTAGATGTATTTGCTCCGGCCGTTGGAATCTTTCACCTCCTTGCTGAAGACGAGAGACATCTCGAAGAGGAAGAGGTGGCGCTCTCGGCCCTTCCTGATCAGGGTCTTGGGATCCCACACCTGGAAGGACTCCTGGAGGATCAGCTCTCCCTGAGACTCGATGTTCTCATCGAAACCTAACAGGACACATGACAACTGGTTATATCATGTATTTGTACGATGGAATTATTGCGCTGCAGCAAGAAAAGAAAAACAACTAGGGAGATTTCAACTGACTGAAACTTAATTATTTTACTTTATTAAATTAAGAACCCTTTAAAACGTTCTCAAAGTCTGGACAGTGGATAGGGCTGAACTGTCAACCTTGTGAAAGAAATTCAAAAACACATTCATGCACATTTCCACACTGAATGTTTTCTATATTTGTACATGAAAGAAAATCCATAATTGTACAGCTGAGTTTTTTTTTTTTTATATATAGTTTAGATTTTGTTTTTATCATCTATAGCTATATTTTCCATAGCTAAATGCTACCTTCCAGCATGCTAAGATGCATGGCATCGTTGGCCCTCTTAGGCACGCTCAGCATGACCTCCAAGCCGTCTTTGATTTCTCCTTTGCCCTCCTCGCAACACGTCAGCAGTTCCTATACATAAAACACGTTAGCGAACGTAGGAGGTCATTTAAATCGCTGCTTCAAGACTCATACAGCGTGTTACTCTGAAGGTCAGTGCTGTGCTGTCACAGACATGTTCTAACCTTGAGCAGCAGCTGGTATTTGGTTATTCTCTGCACCGGTTTGATCAGATATGATGAGATGGAGTTAGCCAGACGGTGCCTCTGCTGAATCTCCTGCGAGATGAGGTCAGAAAATACTTATAGTCACGTTACATTCAAAGTAAGTTCTAATGATGTTATGGTGGTTGATTACTGTATGAGTGAGCTCTTACATCAAAGTAGGATCCGGCATGCTCGAGAATGAGCTGTGTGGAGTCTGGTTTGTTTTTGCAGTAGTTAACGTACATCTGGAATTTGTCAGCCTGCGAAAGAACAAATAAGGGTTATTCGCTGAGCGCTAAAATAAAATAAAAATCTCTTTAAAGTGTAAAAAGAGAGCTTACCCAGGTCACAAAACAATGACCCACATCTTCTGGAAGCTGTTCGTACTTCTCCAGCTCTTTCAGAAAGATACTGTGGGGAGTGAGAGTGAGAGAGAGACACACAGAGAGAGAGAGATGCAAACATCAGATCCATGCAAAACCACCAAACTTGAACAGATTTTCCCGCAAACGAAAACTCACTTGTGGTGGAATTCATAAAGGTCCTGCATATTTCCGAAGATGATATGCTCTTTGTTGACGATCCCTGGTGGGATTTCCTCGACGCCACTGGTCATTTCCCAGAGATATGTCTGCGAAAGAATGAAAGGTGTTCAGATCTCTAATAAAGTCTAACTCAGATCTTAATTATGATCCTGTAACAGCACAATAATAAAATATCTAATAATAAAGATAACCATTAACACTTCTATTACTCACATCCATACACTCTCTTAAGTCTCTCACGTAGGCCTTCTCGGTCTGAATCAGCTCCGCCATGATGAAACTTTACACACACACACACACACACACACACACACACACACACACACACACACACACACATTACAAATTTAAATCAGTTATAAAGAAACAGGTCCAAGTATATTGCATGATGTCAGCTATAAGTGTTCATGATACACTCACTTACTGTAAAAAGAATAAATTTTTTTTTTTTTTTAAAACACACATTGCAAAACCCACAGGCTTACGCATGCTCATTGAAATTCAAGAGCAGTCTTGCAGATGTCGTGCGTCACAAATCAATCATGCTCGTTTATGACGGTTTTATCCGTAGCTCGATAATTTGACTTTATCACTTATGGGTGAAACACGCACCGCATGAAACTGCACTATAAATAACAAACGCAGGCACGAGCGCCGGGAGCAGTGAATAACTTTCGAAACATGACGAAGACACACAACTTCTGATAGTTAAACTTCTCCATCATGGTTAATGGAATCAAGAAAGTGCTGATATCTGCAAAAGCATGAATAATGCCATGGCACTTTATACAGTTTAACGTGGGAAGAAAGATTGTTGCGAGTGTATTATACAGTAAAGGGTCTTTCACAAGGATATTTCTGCATCAATTTTTGCAACAAAAAGAACATTTTTGCATCAATTTGAGCACTTTTTTTCCCCTTTTTAATCTTGCAGATACTATTGGAAAGGAAGAAATAAAATCGGAGTAAAAGTAACTCAAAAAACAAAGACAATGGAAATAATATTCTAGTGCCGCGCCCTTTATATATATATAATATTATAATATTATCAAATTGCGGCAAAGGTGTGAGCTGTGCTCCGAGCTCGAGCTGTGCAGGTGTAAGACGACACGATAGCATAGAATCTGAAGACACGTACTCCTTCCTGCGAGCAGACTTGCGCTTCTCTTCGTTCAGCTCATGAGCAGCATCCCTCAGTTTGACCTCTGACCCCGGAGCACTGGCAGGGATAATATCCAACTGCAGGTCCTTGCTCTGGGAAAAAAAATTAAATAATAAAAATAAAGGATTATTGAAATGGTAAGAACTATAATAACAGTAAATATGAATATAAATCTTCTATAATTTTAATAAAGCATGTTGTGATGCTATTTAAAGACATGAGGGTTGAAACACTATGATACATTTTCCATGAAGCCGTTTTAAAACCTGTCGGTGAACCCTTTAAAATGTTGAGCTTATAGGAATCGCGGTATATTCTTTGTATTAATAATAAAACACACACAAACTCAAATCTGCAGAGCTATTTACAGCTCAGAGTGACAGCAGTGCTGGAAAGACAGGCGGCAGATGGCAGAAACATACCGCTTTGTTAGAATCAGAAGAGATGCCCAGCGCTTTCTCCAGTGAGGTACGGTATTTATCCATGCGCAGGGAAAAGTCTCGGTAGCGCTTGTCCACGGCTGTCACCCATTTCTTGATCTCCGCGGCGTGAGCGTGACCTTTGTCGCAGAAGCCGTCGGCCAGCTGGATCAACAGCTTCACCCTCTCTTTGGTTTGCTGAAGACGGAGGGAGAGACGGACGTTATATGGACATACGGTATAATTTAAACGCTTTACAAATATTCCATGTGCAATAATGAACTAAATCTAGTGCAGCGGTACCTCGGCATACCAACACCAAGAACGTCATCAAGGACGGTAGCGAGAAAAAAAGGGAGGGTCGCTTTCAGTACCCGGTACCAAGAGGGATCATAAATTAGGTAGAATTAATTTTACTTAATTTACATGCCTCGGGAACGGATTTAACTCGTATGCTGAGCTATCGCAGTACTACTGTAAGTTGCACTGACTGACTACTGACTTTAATCAACGCTTTACTTCAGTGATGTCGGAAGGCTTACCCTGGCTGTAATGTGGAAGTCCTCGTGCTCCTTCAGCAGCTCCTGAGTGTGGTGGATGCTGGAGCCTGTGGACGTGTGTGTGGACAGGTAGAACTCGCCAGTGTCATGGATCCACTCCAGAGCCTGTAACACACGCGGGTTTATTTACGGATTTACTCCGGATGAACAGCTCGTTCCAGTTAGAGATCACTGAGCGTAAGAACATGAGGCTCTGAGATGAATTCAGGGTCAGAGACGGACACACGGTCAGTGTGAGCAGAGGGACAGATGGCCGGGCGACGCTCTGCAGCGCAGCCATCTCTTTAGCGGTGAGCGCTGTGCCGGAGACGCGGCTAATTGAAGACGGTAATTAAACGAGACACATACTGTATGTGTGTGGTTATAAGTTTGATTGTGAAAGAGTGAGAGATGGGGGGGAAAAAATTAACTAAATGAGACACACAGTAAACACGAGCAGGTGTGCAGGTGTGTGTGTACGTGAGAGACGAACCTGTTTGGCACTGCGCTCAAACACCACGTACTGCTGGCACTGGTCCAGCCTCCTCTTCCTCATTGTCCAGAAGTGCAGGACACGGTTCTCCCTCTGCAGCAGCTCATTCAGGATGTCTGGACGAAACACACACACACAAATTATCTTTTTTTTTTTTCTTTTTCTACTGCACAAAAACAACACTTCAGACTCCAAATATCTAAAACTGCAACAACAAGGTTCCAGTTGGATTCAGGCAGAATGACTAACAGAAGTGTTTGTTGGTTTAGCATAATACTCACATGCAAAACAAACAAACAAACAAACAAAAAAACACTTTCTTTCTTACAATGTAAGTTTAAGTACTATATGTCGCTGACATCCATAAAATGCAATCTTTTAACTTATTTACTTAAACACAACAACAACAAAAAAAAGCTAAATAAAAAAAAGGTGCCTAGGTTCTAAAACAAAAAATAACGCAAATAAATTACATTAAAAAAATAAATAAGAAATTACGCAAATAAAAAGAAATGCTAAAATAACTGGACATGTAGTTAACTAATTTCAATTTAATTAAATGTAATTTTTAAAGCACTTTTAACAATGGTCTTTGCCTCAAAGCAGCTTCACGGAATTAAAAAGAACATTATGGTAATGTGTAAGAAAACGTAAAAATGTGTAGAGATCATACTGATCTGATTTAGGAAATATCCGAATGGCTGTGATCGGAAATCACTTAAACACATGGTGAAGTTGCATCATTAAAAAAAAAAAAAAGGACAGCAGAAATCACAGCTATGTTTAATAGTGAAAGTAAGAGCATCTGAGGATAACTCACAGGATTGAGATTAAAAACTGGGGCGCACATAAGAAAACCACTAACCAGCCACTAACTTCGATTTTGGTAGGGAGCATAAAGGTTGGACTTTGGAGCAATGGAAAATTTTGTTAAGGTTTGCACAAAGTTCAATTAAATAAATCCCATAAAAATAAAATTTAATTTTGTGAGGGAGCATAAAAATTGAGTGATGGAAAAAAGTCATGTGGTCTGACGAGTCCAGATTGACCCTATTCCATGAGAGCATGAAGCGTCATGCATAGCGTCCACTGTACAAGCCTCTGGAGACAGTGTTATGATCTGGGGTGGCTTCAGTTGCTCAGGTCTAGACTCAGCAACGCTATGTGGCAATAAAACAAAGTCAGCTGACGACCTGAATGTACTGAATGACCGGGTTGGCATTTTTCTTCCCTGATGGTAATATGATCTGGTTAAACAAACTGCCTTCTGGACCAAGAATCATAGGTCAGACGAAGACTTCTGCTTCGGTGTCACTGTGCAAAATAATGCAAACAGTCAGATGATGTTTCGGTTCCTTTTTGAGAAAGTTCTTGTCATTAAATATATATTTTAAAAACATGTTACGAGCAGCAGACATGTCTACAGCTACATGAAGGGCAGTATTAAGGTGTGTGGGTTTTTTGAGTGAGTGAGTGAGTGTGTATATCATACGAAGACAAAAGGATGGGCCCACCCCTGAGACACTGTGTCTAGTTCTTCTGCAGTGCTGAGGCTTGACCCACTTACTGTTTCCAGATTCGTGAGTCATTAAATCACGGATCGGAACAGAACGGGGGGGTTGCAGATACGCTGCATGCTACAGAACTGGGCTAAACTGGATCTAAGTGGGTCAGCTGCTGCAACCGCAACTCTTGTCAAAAAAGACAAAAATCGTGCGATGTCACACTTCTCCACTAGATGTCAGAAAAGAGCTGGAATTAAATGCTAAACAAACAAAGCAAAAAAAGAAAACACACATTTACTCCTGTGAGCGGACCAGCTGTGTTTAGAGACGCCTCCGGAGACACCGGCTAGAGAGACACCGCAAAAACAGCATGCACTGTGTGTTTAAAATGTTTTATTTTATTATTTTTTTAAAAGCACCGTCATGGACGCAGTCGTTTTTTTCCCCCCACAATGCTTTGTAAACTCAAACATCACTGAGACCGCGTGTCCTCCTCCGGCGCTCTGTGAACTCACTTTTGACCTGTTGCTCGGGTGCTTTGACGTGACTCAGCATCCCAGGCATGTTCACACTGTTCCTGTGCATGTACTTGAGGAACACATCAGCGTTTCGTCTGGCCAGGGTGCATGCCTGAAAGGAGACGCATGAATCATTAGAGGAAAAAAAAAAAAAAAAAAATCATCATTAAGCTGAAGAGATTCTTGTAGCCTGAGGAGACACTAACCTTGAGGAAGGCCTCTTTCTGCTCCAGGTGCTTGCTGATCATAGGGGTGACGTGATCCGTCTCGCAGTTGGGACCCAGTTTGTCTGCGCCGCCACACCAGTCCTCCTCCCGCTTATACTCCTGCTCCAGACTCTCCAGTACACTGCACACCTGTAGAGCACGATGCAAACATTACAAACACACACATCAAATGAGGGATGTGCAGCTTGTACAACAATACAGATCTACAGTCCTCTGAAAATAACTCAACATACAGCAATTATCGTCAAAATAGCTGGCAACAAAAGTGAGTACACCCTAAGTGATAACAGCTGTACATCTTTAACCATGCAAAGTCACACGTCCTACTGGATTCATCATGTTCATGTGTTTGTCAGCGACCGAGTACGTCTCCAGACCCGAACCCTATCGAGCACCTGTGGGGCGTCCTCAAGAGGAAGGTGGCGAAGTGCCGTGTGCCTGACATACAGCAGCTCTGTGATATCATTATAGAGCAGTGGAAGAGGATCCCAGCAATAACATGTGCAGCTCTGGTAAATATGGACGCGCTACTGTAGATTACGTTGGTGCTCACACAAAATATTGACACGATGGACACGGTTTTGACTTGTCCACTTAAGGTGCACTCATTTTCATTGCGATTTATTTAGACAATAATGGCTGTATGTAGAGTTACTGTTAGAGGACAGTAAATCTGACTGCTCTAAACCGAGATATTGTGCGTGTCTGTGTGTGTGTGTGTGTGTGTGTGTGTGTGTGCGTGCGTGTATATATGACAATTTGGCATTGCTACTTATCTGCCAGCACAGACTGAGTAGGAGTACTGACTTACAGTAGGATCCAGTTTAATAAACATGGTGCTGAAAACAGTCTGCCTACTGACTAAATCTAAATCCTTTCCAGACGTGTTGTTTTCCTAGAAAAAGTAAACATACCTCGATTCCATGCATTCAACTACATGATGAACATAAGTCGGATCAACTCCGTTTGTGCACAAGGAATGCATTTAAAGGCCTGAAACTGACTGAATTAGTCGGTAATTTGGCCTTGCTCTGACTATTGTGAAAACACATTTATTATTAGTTCTGGAGCAAACAAAAGTCATTTGGAAGCAGTGTGTATTCTGAGATGTGTCTGGTTAACAGTTATATTATAACACCACACTCTCTTCTCTTCCTGTCTGTGCTGTCAGTTCACAGAAACCCAAGCATTACCATGTGTTCAGTTTATTCAGTGACTGAACCTAAAGTTGCACCACACCGGCCATAATGACCTGCTGCCTCCTTCAACACAATAACAACCAGCCTCAGCATGTTACTACATGCATCCATTTTTTTCCCCATGTCTTCTACTGATACAGTTTGTCAGATACACGAAGCAGTATTGTGTCTTGTGACGCTGCTCTATCAGAGTGATTTTAATTCAAGATGTAAACTTTATTTCCGTTTATTAGCACCCTCATGACCGTTCATTAGCTTTACCCCTACCTTAAATACCCCTGGACCGTGTATTGAAAATATACAGGTCGCCCCGACTTACGAACAAGCGCGTTCGTAACTCAGATTTGTTCTTAAGTCCGACAAAGTGAGCCATATATGCCTTTGACACGGATATACAATGTAAAGCATATCAATACACTTTACCAAATCTCCACCCCTTTCCCCACACTGCCACCATGTGGCCGAAAACAGTAACCGCGCCTAAGGGAATGAATCTCACACATCGAATTTAACAGTGTTGTCTCTGCGCCTTTAAACCGCGAGGGGAATCCCAACCGCCATTTTGTCTCAGAGCTGTTTTCCACTGTATTCGACTGTGAACTCTGTTTTGCTGAGGATTTTCAGTAATTAGGATTATTCACCATCAGGACAGCTTTACCTGACGCATTTTTTAAAAAATATATCATTATGCTTCCGGACTGATTCATTCAAACCGGTGAGGCCGACTTCACATATACAATACACCAGACTTTAGGCATTTTACACGTTCACTTACACACGAAAAATTTTTTATATAATTGTATGTATTGGTATCTGGTGCACTGCAGTGTGTTTTTATTTATTTATTTATTAATTTTTTCAATATACGTGAGCTACTTTCTTTCTTGATTGAACTGGAAGTAGAACAGCGGAAAATTCCACGTATCTGAGGAAATTCGTAACTCGAATCTTCAAATGCTGCTGTTTCAGCTGGGGATGGACTTTACTGTGTGTTCAGTGTGGCGTCTCATCTGAGTCGTGGCACTGACCTGCTCAGAGGTCTTGTAGAAGGCCACGGACGCATTGACGAGTTTGAGACGATCCTCCATTTTGAGCATGAGCTGCTGCCAGTGAGACGCCACGTTCTCAGCGCAGTCACGGATCATGTCCATGTCGTAGTGATTGGCCTGCAGCATCGCCTCTGCCTTCTGCTGAACCTGCAGAGCGCTCTGATGGGTTTTCTGCTCGCAGACACACAGTACAGAGAGAGAGAGAGAGAGAGATTGACAGAGACACATGGTTACATAAAACCCAATTCACTGCAACATCGCTATGAGCGAGAGATGAATTTGTTGATCTGTTTATTCCATTAATAAACATCTGAAAGAGATTCATTGCATGAATTACAGCTGAAAGACATCCTATTGGTCATTTGTCGCTCCACTATGGAGAGCTCAATCACTATTAAGGACTGAAAAGGAAGGAAATTGAGATCGCTCAGAAATGAAGAGGCAATTATGACAGGCTGCTTTGTCTCTCCAAGTTGCTGTCACTCCTAGCCACACATGCAGATCTAATCTGGCCTTTAGAGACAGAGAGAGAGAGAGAGAGAGAGAGAGAGAGGAAAAAAAATACAGAAGAGAGAAACTTGGCAGGCTTTCTGTGCCGTACAACAGAACGAGCCTGTTCAAGGGGTTTTGATCAAACAGTTGTATCTAAATGATGAGAATAAAAGGAACGGTTAGCCGTAGCTGTAGTTATTAAATATGGATGCTTGTATTTTAGCCTTTCGTACCACAGAGATAGCACACTCTCCAAAGGCTTGAGTGTGAGTAAAGAAGGAGGTAATGAGAGGACGGAGAGGATGAGAGCAGGGAGAAATAAACGTACCTCGATAGCGTGCTGGAACTGCTCGTGCTCTCTCTGCAGCTGCTCGGCTTCCTGCAGAGAACTGGCGGTGATCAGACCGGCGTTCAGCATCGACTCTCCATTACGGATCCAGCCCAGGACCTGAGCATCGCACAAACACACACACACACATACAAAACTTTGAGATTTGTTTATAAATAACCAAAAATCAAGAAGACAAAAAAAAAAAAAAAAAGACTGATTTAGTCACTTACATTATGATTTCGTAATCATATGAGGCTTGCAAATTATTTGTCGCATGCTTTATTCTACTTGCTATACTGTAGATATTAATCATCTTAAAGACAACTAATTAGTGATGCATGCGAAGCATCAATTGTACCATCTTGCAGGATTATTTTTCTTCCTTTTTAATTTTTTTTTTAAAAATTCTTCTTCCGTACAAATTTTGGCGTGTAACTAGTCCTGTACCGTTTGTCGTAGACCCATGAAAGAAGTGACGTATTGTGAGACTTATTCGGGAATGGGTGTCATGACTGTCCTAAGGGGTGCAGGGGGTCAATTTGCCACCCAAAAAATTCCCATAGGCTTCACTTTGAGACCAACGTTGATGGATTCTAGAAGAATTTTGTAGAAATATAAAATTCGCCACATTTCAAGAGGCTAGCAAGCTGTGTCAGAACATACCCCGCAAGAGGGCATAAGTCGTACGCCTGGGGTGCAAGAGGTGCCCAAATTCTTCTCAGGATCACTGTGAAGCCACGCACTTTAGCACCCACTTTAAAGCATCTTAGCCACTGATCCTGTAGACTGTCATTATAAAAGGCTCAGAGGCCCTTTATAGGTTTCGCCAAGCACCACACCACTCTCGTTTGTTTTCAGACAATGTAGCTGTCTAGTTGCTTTAATGTTATACCGCATGGAATTAATTTTTTAAAAATGATAACAGACCTGTGTAGTAAGCGTTAGTAATGAATTAAGTGAGTTTTAAGGATTCATCCCGTCTCTGGCGAAAGGGCTTAGATGCAAATATTCTGTTAAATAGAGATAAGTTATTTTATTTTATGTTACCTGCTTGACCTCTGCCTGTAGGTGGCGTAGCTGCACACACTGCTCCAGATGGCGGCGGTGCTGCTCTGCAGCCACATCCAGCTCCTGCTGCTTCTCATGCAGGAACTCCAGGAGATCCTGAACACGTGTGGCCATGTCCACATCCCGATCACACAACAACTCCACACCTACACAGACACACACACAGGCTGATTCAGAGCGAGAAGGAAACGTAAACAAACAGTCAGCACAGATAAGACTCAGAACCCGACTCTAAAGGGGTGACGAGAGAGAGAGAGAGATTTGATTAGAGCGACTGGACCGAAGAGAATCTGTAAACATGTCCACGTCTGCATGCGGTCATTTGATGCAGGAGGTTAAAATCGATGATGCCGGTAACGGAGATTAAGATTAGACACCTCCCTTATCTCGGCGTGTTTGCCGTCACCGCTGCATCCCTCAGGGCCAGACGGAAGCAAAACACCAAAGTCTCAGATCTGATCAGTACAGTACCTAAAGCCAACTAAGTACATCTAACCACATTTATGACGACGTCATGGAGGCCTGAAGAGAAGGACAAATCTCTCATGAAAGTTCAGAGTGTTCAGGATAATAATTGGCATATACTGTAGGCCATGAAGATACAACAGGACATTCTTTTTATTCAATTAAAGCCTCATTCCTTATGTTTCTTAAATACACCATGCAATGGAAAATCTGTAATGATGCATTTTTTTTTTGTAGATAAAATTCCAGAACACAATTTTAAATAAAAAATTATAAAAAAATATTTATATAATAAAAAATATAAAAAATTACTTCTATACTAAAACTATTTATATACTAATAATACACACACCATGCAATAGAATTCTGTAATAAATAAATAAATACTCATACTAAAACTTTTTATATACCAATGATACATAGAACATGCAATAGAAAATCTGTAATTATAAATTTTATATATACAATTTTATAATGTATGTTTCTAAAGGCCTGATCTAATTGTTGCTGTTTAGTGTGCGTACTTTCGAGCGGTTCTGAGCTACTGTAATAAAACTGCTATGTTACAAAAAAAAAAAATCTTTCTGTGAAGTGAATAAATGAGTGATTTATTTTCCCCAGATTTCCATTTTTAATTGGCCAGCGTTTAAACAATTAGCTAGAACATCACCTAAGTAGGTACCCTCAGATTTGCCCAGCTCTGGACCGATCTCGGAATTTTTAAAAACACATGGAGTGCAAGGTATGAAGAGATGCCTTATCTGATGGGTAGTTCAGCTGGATCATTAACACACACGCGCACACGCACACACACAGTGGACCTTTTACCAAAGAAATGTGGGACCTTTAAAGGAGCGCTTTTAAAATGTCAAGGATGGAGGTGGAGCGTACGAGAAGCCTCAAATAAAGAAACTACCCACAATCCACTGCATGATAATAATAATGTACATGACAGTTTTAGGAAGTGAAGTCTGAAAGAGGATGTGGGACAGGCTGGCTGAATCTCAGTATGTCCAGATAAATATGATCATCACATCTGAACGTGTTAGAAGGTTGTGTAAGGGAGGGAGAAAAAAGAAGAAGAAGAAAAAAAAAAAGGCCGCACCAGACGCCTGGACTTCGTTGACGTACTGCAGCAGCTCCTGGCCCTGATGGATGACGTCGAACGTGAGATTGTTCATGGTGAGCGCTTTGTCCGCGTGGTGCTGCAGTCTCTGCTCGGCCAGCGTCAGGTCCTCCGTGTCGAAGTCGCTCATCTGTTGTGAGAGCTCCTCGTTCCACGAGTCCAGGTCGGAGATGATCTGCGGAGAATAATCACATAATGACTGACTGATTTCGCTCGGTACATCACACACACGGCCGCTCAACAGTTTGGCATCGCTTTCCAACTCTGTGGTCGGTGCTGATTTTTATTTCTTTGCACACTGTACGCAATAATCTCCTTTGAACAGTTGATATTGAGATGAAACTCTTGAGAACGCCTTTAATCTCAGGTGCTGGTTGTTAACTGGTGATTTCTGAGGCTGGTGACTCTAAATGAACGTCTCCTCTGCAGCAGAGGTAAGTTTTGGTCTTGCTTTCCTGGGAAGGTCTTCATGAGAGCCAGTTTCATCAGGGTGCTTGATGGGTTTTGCAAAAGAAAAACACTGATCGTTTCATACAATACTGTAAATCTATGATGTAATGCAGTGTGCAAGCCGGTAAATAAACCATCCCACTTTGCTTTGGCTGCTCCAATCCTAAACCGCTGACCTCACTCTGACCCTCACACACTGCAGGCACCATGTGTGTATGCGCTCTGTAAACACTCACTGTTGGCTACACCTCGTTTCGAGCTTGTGAAAGCTGCAGCTCATTAATTGCTGTTTAATTGGAGATGAGACAGCAGGGAGCGCACGACTACAGCTGCCGGGCTCCGCTTCAACGAACGCGAACACACACACATGCACACCGTTTTAGTCCTCACACACACATGCGCGAGTTCCCGTTTCCAGATTTATTCCCCCCCCCCCGTTTTTTTAGATGGGGATTTTGGAACCGCGAGGTTAATCCGAGTGTAACAGGAAGCTGGTTTGGTCAGTGGTCAAGTCGGATTCTCCGCTGGAGGCGGAGCTTGAACAGACTTTCCCCGAAGAGGAGGTACTGCGGGGAGACAGTGTCGCCAGGTGCCAGATTGAGGATGTGTGGCAGCATCAGGCATTAAAAAAATAAATGAAATAAAATAAAATAAATCACTGTGACTGGCACGACACGCTCGTTTCGGCACGGTTAACAGATTTCACTGCAGAGTTGTGGTCTGAAAATCTGCGTCCTATTTACTCGAATAGGAAAAAGAAAAAGAAAAAAAAAAAAGGACATGAGCAAAACAGGAAAGTTCTGTTCACATGGGTGGAAATACAATAAATAAAGACGAATCGGGCGTCATGGACGTAATCGAACACTGATCTCATCCGGGTTTCAATGTGCACATGTTTGATTATGTGAAAGGTTTTACATAAACAAATTATCATACGCACAAAAACGCCTACTGTATATAGAGAACTGTATAAGAATTGACACAAAGCAGTGTAATTGAAATCTCACACACACGCACATGTACGCATGCACGTGCGCACAAAGCAGGTGGCGGAGCATGACTCACATCGATGGCGTCACGCTCGAAGATCCTGAGCTGGAGGAAGAGCTCGAGTTTGATCTTCCTCTCCTGGAAGAGCTCCTCCATCTGAGCCTGAGCCTCATCCAGCTGCTGCAGCACGCTCTCGATGTGGTTTATGGAGCTGTTGTGCGGGGCCTTGTTGCTCGAGATGGCCGAATCTCTGTGAGGAGATGCAGAGGTCAGAGGTCATTTCTTTTCACAATACAGAGAGAGAGACGGTATTTCATCTGGTACGATTTCATCACAAAACATTTTTTTTTTTATTTATCTTGTATTATTTTGGATACATGAATTGCCACACCAAAAAAAAAATCACGATACATCTCTGAACTGCTTGATTTTCTCCCCATTCCTCTATTTATTTAACCACCTTGAAATCGCTTTTATTTATTTATTTTTGACCGCATGACCCGTTTTGTTGTTCCATCTAGTTTGTTCACTTTATTTATTAAATCATTATCAGGAATCATAAAAAAAATTTTTTTTTAAATCACTCACTCATCTTCTATTACAGTTTTATCAGGGTTGCATGGGGCGGAGCCTATCCCAGTCGACAAGGCGGGGTACACCCTGAATGGGGTGCCAATCCATCGCAGGGCACACACAGACAGTACACACTCATACACACACTACAGGCATTTTTATTTTTGTTAGCCTAATCTGCATGTTTTTGGACTGTTGCAGAAACCCACCCAGCACGGAGAGAACATGCGAACTCCATGCACACAGACGCCGAGGCGAAAATGGAGGTGAGTCTGTGCAGGTGCAAGGCGACAATGCTAACCACGACGCCATGGTGCCGCCTCATAAACCGCTACTACATCTACATAAACACCCGGCCTTAGTACAGTATACACCGAATCAGTTCAGTAAATCAAATCTAAATGCACGTTTAAGAGCTTGAGAGTGCTAATACACAACGAGAAAGCTTCTCTGCACGAGATTTCGTGCAACCTGTAATAGATCTGACTCCAACAGTAAAAGTCTATGCGTGGGAAAACTGAGAACCCATACTTATGGTTTACTGAGTTTGTTTTCCAAGCTTAACATGAGTGGTTAAACTGGTATTGTGGGAAAAATAAAGACATAAAAAGGGGGGAAGAAAAAAAAAAATCACAGCGCTTTACTATCTATACACACACACACACACACACACACACACACACACACACACACACACACACACGAGTGCAAATTCGACTTCTGCTGAAAAACGACCCCACAAAACAACCGTAGACAAGCACGGGTAATTAGCAGCCGGAGTTTTCAAACATTCCTGTTCGTTCACATTAAGCGCTTTATTATTATTATTATTTTTTCCCAAAAAGCACATTACTGCTACCTTCATTAAAACCACTTCATTATGTACAACACTGCAATCATAAACCCTGTTTCAGTCTCGCAATGAAAACAACATGATAATTTTCTTAAAGAAAAAAAACACAAAAAAAAAAAAAAACAGAGTGGCGCATCCATAGGCAAAGAGAATGTATTTACAAACCACAAATCACAGCTACAGCTCAAACTGCTCTCATGGCACTTACACATACACCGATTACAAGAACGCTGAACATTTCTTAATGTATGATGTTGTTGCATGCAGAGATGATTGTTTTGGACTACTGGCCCAAAAAAAAAAAAAAAAAATCTGCATGGTATTAGGTCTGATCCTATTTGCCCTCCTATTGTTAGCTTATATAACACAAGTGTTAGAATAACAATACAGTTATGAGAGTTAAAAACTCCCTTTATTTCTTTATATAATCTACCGTATGTAACACCCTGGTACACTAATGCACTCATCCCAGTGTTTCACTACAGCTTGTATACCATCAAGGTAGAACATTCTTTCGGACACGCTGGCCTCCCAGGAACTCCTATCACGGCCCAAACATGTGGAAACGGCTTGGAGCGGGGTCAGGACTGTCCTCGCAGCTGAGTTCTATATAATGTAATGTGCTAGTGGTGTTGGTGAACAATTGTGTGTAGACAGATTATTATATATAATGTATCAGTTTTTGCTTTAGATATCATTTAGATTTTAATTAGTAAAAAAAAATTTTTTAAACCCACTACGTTTTTTTTCTCTCTTAACCTCGTATTACTCGAGTTTTCTCTAAATTACTGCTACTAAGCTTTAACTTTAATTGCATCATAATGTCTGGTTTCCATTTAACACTACTGCACACTGCTTTCTGTTAATGTGTAAAACCATAACATATACACTGACACGCTAAGGACCAACGGTGAATTAAATAAAATAAAGATTTGTGTGACTGTTTGTATACTGTACACATTCATGTGCACGCCAGCATGCAAGACAGCCAGCTGTGCGGCTTTTGTGTTCGTACCACTGTGCATGGGTGGCTGAAGTGCTGCTCTGCATAATTAGCTGACAATTATTAAAGCTGTGGTTATGCAACCCGGGAGGACTGAACAACAAAGTGCCAGGCGCATAAGAATAAGTGAAGAGTGTGTGTAGGCTAAATGAGTTGCTGAGAGAGGATGACATCACCGACGACACTCTGATTAGAGAACTCGCAGAGCCATCATCGCTGCTCTTACCACCTCTTATTCCCTCGGGCTCCGCAGAATCCATAATCGCTCTCCTCCCACAGTGTCCTAAGGTCTTACATGTGGTACCTCTCGCCCTCTTACTATCGTGCGTTTAAAAGATACGATTAGATTCTCAAAAAAAAAAAAAAAACTATGTTGAAAATGATGCTACAGCAAGTAAGATACTCGATCAGCAAATTAATCATATGACCAAGTTTGACCCCAATGGCTTCACATAATTCTGATAACCCCGTGATGGGCCTCCGAGTGGCGCAGTGGTAAAGTGCTCGTCCTGTCATCCGGAGATCGTGAGTTCGATTCCCGGGTGATGCTGTAAACCTCTCTCCAGTCCGGAGAGAGCTGATTGGCCGAGCTCTCTAAGAGTGGTTGTAGTAGCCTTAATGTGGCCGCCCCCTAGTGACGGGGAGGAATTAGACACGACTAAATTAGGGAGAAAATCTGGAAAAAATCCACACAAAAAAACCCCTATGATAATGGAACGTTTAGCGTGAATAACAAGAAAACTGAGGAAACGTCACCGGCTTCTAGACGGACGGTTAAAACCAAATCCTTGTTCTCGAGCTACCTTCAAGAGGAACTACTTTTACAGGAATACATTAAACGCAAGTTGTGGGAGTCGTGGCTCAGGCGGCTTAGGCTCTAGATTGTCGATTTTTGAATCTGAGGATCCGGATCGGGTTCTTAAGCCGGGTTCGGGTTCAGTGGGTTGCCAGTCCCATGTGAGAGATTTTAACTAAATATTTGTTAAAATGTTAATGTTGGTGATATTATAAAACTGAGTAATGAGTTTCCTCTAATCAGTTTGTCATGCATTTCTTTATTCCAACGCCACACGTTTATAATAGTATTTTAAAATAGACTATGACTGCAATTAACTAGATTAAATTTTTAATCGATTGACAACACTAAAACAAACAAACAAACAAACAAAAACCCCACAAATTACAACCTTTTCCTAAATTGGCCTGGACCGTCTGAGTGCAGCTAGTACAGCTTTCCTGATCGACAGACGAGCAGAAATACTTTTTTTTTTTCCCCTGATTAGTGCAGATTTCCGGGCAATCCCGGGCAACGGCCATTTCCTTACGGCAGATCCGTATCACTTTTATGACAAGACCACATTTTTTATACGGAAACACCACTGACGCCACACACACATTAGCGCGTTAAAAGGAAAAAAAAAATGAAATGAGAACAGGATGTGCAATATTCTGGCTAGAGAGCTGAAAAACCTGTTAGATATAACACCTCATTTCATTTAAAACCGCATTACATTTTAATCAGTGGAGAACTTGCGACAAACCAAAGCAGCGTACGGATGTAACTTCAACTAGACACAACGGCTCATTGGTTTATCAGTTCCGATTTACATTACATTTAGTTAAAAAAAATAATTTTTTAAAATCAGAATCTTATTAAAATTTGGCTGTACTGCGGTACTAGATGGCTGGGTGTGTGTGCATGTGTGCATGTGTGTGATGTTTGTGAAGGTGTGAGTGACGTGTATAAAGCTTTGCAGGAGCAGTGTGAGCCAGCTGACAGAGAAACTGCCTGCCTGCCTGAGGGGTGCTGAGAGACCCAGAGACTCCAGAACCTATAACAAGCTTCTCTTTCCATCTATCTTTCTCTCTCTCACACACACTTAGTTCTTGTTCTGAGCTTACATAAGCAGGCAGACTTGCTAAAACTCAGACCTCTGGTTTCTGCTGCAGCACGCTGCGTATACAGTACAGTAGATCTACGACTGTGATAAATGGATTCTGCATGCAGGGAAGCAAAACCGGTAAAAAGAGGTCCGTAATTTAACAAATCATACCGCGGCATTGAGGGGAAACATGCCAGATCAGGATTTAAATCATTTAGATTTCAATTAGCAAATGACTTTAAAAGAAAAAAAAAAAAGTACTTTTTTTTTTTATCCTTGTATTACCTAAGAAGCTTTTTTTTTTTTAATGCATCAGTGCTACTGAGCATTCTAACTTTAATTGCATCATAGTCTACAGGCATGATTTGCTCTAGTTTCTTCTATTCAACACTACTGCAGACTTTTTTTTTTTGATCAACCATAACATCCAGAGCCCAAAAGGCAGAAAAGCCAATGCGGCACATATTGCTGAGAAAAAAAAAAGTCAAGCAGGCAAACATCAAGAACCCAAGAATCCAAACTCCCCAGATCCCAACCGATCAAGCACCCATGTGATGTACCAAATAAACAAGTCAGATCCATGGAGGACCCCCGCCCACCCCCCCATGACCCACAGCATGGTACCGGATCTCCATCCTGGAGATCCTGCAGGGCCACACCCCTCTAAGGGACTCCTCACGGCCACCCATGACCCGGTCACGTTCTCACTGGATTTCCATCCTTGGATCACTTTTGGTTTGTTCTGACCACTGAAGACCGCTCTGACCCAGTTGTCTATCCGTCACAATTTGGTAATTCTCGTGGCTACATTTTCAGTATCTTGTTACAATGGTGTGGGTGGGATATTTTAGGCAGCAAGTGAACGTTTTGTCCCTGAAGTTGATGCGTTGGAAGCAGAAAAAATGGCCGAGCGTAGAGATTTGATTGACTTTGACAAGCACCAGAGTGTCCTGGCTAGACCACTGGATCAGAGCAGCTCCAAAACTGCAGGTATTATGGGATGTTCCGGTCTTCAGTGGTTAGGACATAGCAAAAGTTCTCCAAGGAAGGAAAACCCAGTGAACTGGTGACAGGGTGATGGATGCTCACCGATGCACACGGGGAGCGAAAGCTGGTCCGTGTTGGCCGATCCAATAGAAGCGCCAGTGTAATGTAGTTCAAATTGGCGAAAAGGTTCATGCTGGTCGCTACAGAAAGGTGCATCGCTAACTATTTTGGTGCTAATATCAGACGGTTGGTCACTAACCGCTGATCACAATTACGGCTGATCAGGATGTTATTGGCTGATGTTCGGAAAAAGACGGCCACCGTTTCGTTAAACGATAACAGACTTCTGTACCATCATGACTGACAGCAGCCAATTGTGGTGCAGCAACCAACCAAAACCATACAGCCAAGTGTACAAATTATACATGACAATAAATCACACTCAACTGTTTAATAACATTAACCAGGCTAGAGCTGATTTATAGCGAATCGTTAGAACTATTAAAGTTTGCTGATCGAACGGCAGAAAAATTGTCTAGAGCTTTAAAAGGCTTTTCGCAAGCAGACGTTACAAACAGCTCCATCTTTCGCTCTTTCCTTTCATCATACATTTTCATAAATCAGGTATAAACTGCTTGTCTGGTAACCACGGCAACGATCAACACTGTAGAACGAGTAGAATCCCAACATACCGAGATCCCGGCATGATTAAGGTAAAAATACAGTAAATGATGTAGAATGGACTTGAGGTTTGAGAGAGCGGGTCTGTATGTGTGTGTGTGTGTGTGTGTATGATGTGTGCGTGTTTGAGTGTGTTAGTACCTGAGCTGCTGAATGAGATCCTCGCCCTCTTTGATGACGTTGACGGTAACCTGCAGCGTGGTTTGCTGCTGCTGGCCGAAGCGCTTGATGAGATCCTGCACCGCCTCTACTGACTCGGCGTACACATCATCCAGCAGCTCTTTCTGTAGCTCTTCCAGCCACGTCCACAACTGCAGCACAAACACACACGCATACACACAAGCCACATGCCTTAAATCTGTCTCAACTAGGCATTTAACTCTGCAGTGTTTCAGAAGCACATTAATCTCACTGTTAGATCTCACTGTGCAGCACATGAGAGGGAAAAGAAGAAGAAGGAAAAAAAAAATGATCCAGTGAAAAGCACCTCTTTCACGTGGGTGTGGAAGGCGACGGACATGTCAAGCAGGACCTTGCGCTGCTCTACCCGCCTCACAAAGTCCTGGATGCGGTCCTCGAGCTGGTGGGCGGCCTGGTAGATCTCCTCCGGGTCACACTCGCCGGTCTGAGCCAACTGCTCCGCTGCCTCCAGGAGCTTATCTGCGTTGGTGTAAGTGTTCTGAACCACACACACGCGCACACGCACACACACACACACACACACACACACGCACACACACACACACACACACAGCTAAAGCACAGAAACATATAGAACATACACCAACATAGACTACACTCGCACATGGCATTTAGTACTTACAGGCTACAGGAAACCACCCAAGCTAGCTACTCTACTCTACTTACATACAACTTTCTTCCTTCCTATTCTGTACAATATATCTATATGATTTATTTATCTATTTGTCCATTCTATCTACATCTATATATATCTATATATTTATCACTTGACCAATCTACAATAACTATCCATTTAATCAATCTGATCTGTTAATTCTGTACAATAAATCTGTATGATTTAAGCTCTTTATAATTATTTCCTTTATCCACCCAGCTGCTCTACAAATCTGCTCAATATGTTCATCGTTCAATCTAGCTAATCTATCTTATCTAAATATTACATACAATATATCAATACGATATCTAGCCACTCAATTAAAATACTATATATAATCTCATTATATCAGAGATCAATTGATATGGCTTATCAGATCTCTCTAGCTATCCATCCATCCATCCTTTCAGCTATTGATCAATCGATCCATCCATCCATCCATCCAGTTATTTATCCGTTCATCCAGCTGTCAATTGATCGATCCATCCAGCTATTTATCCATCCATTTATCCATCCATCCATCCAGCTATTTATCCATCCATCCTTTCAACTATCATTGATCCTTTCAGCCATCGATCCATCCATCATGCATTCATCCAGCGATCCATCCATCTATTTATCCATTCATCCATCTAGCTATCAATCCATCCATACATCTATTCATCCATCAATCCAGCCATCCATCCATCCATCCAGCAATCCAATCATCTATTTATCCATCCATCCAGCCATCCATCCATCCATCCAGCTATCGATCCATCCATCCTTTCAACTACCATTCATCCAGCTATCTATCCATCCATCCATCCATCCATCCAGCTATCGATCCATCCATCCAGCCACCCATCCATCTATCTATCCATCCATCCATCCTTTCAGCTATCAATCCATCCATCCATCCATCCTTTCAGCTATCAATCCATCCATCCATCCTTTCAGCTATCAATCCATCCATCCATCCTTTCAGCTATCAATCCATCCATCCATCCTTTCAGCTATCAATCCATCCATCCATCCTTTCAGCTATCAATCCATCCATCCATCCTTTCAGCTAACGATCCATCCATTTATCCATCCAGCTATCGATCCATCCATCCTTTCAACTACCATTCATCCAGCTATCCATCCATCCATCCATCCATCCATCCATCCATCCATCCAACCACCCATCCATCCAGCTATCGACACATCCATGCAGCTATTTATCCATCCATCCAGCCATCCATCCTTTCAACTACCATCCATCCAGCTATCTATCCATCCATCCTTTTGGCTATCAATCCATCCATCCATCCATCAATCCATCCATCCATCCTTTCAGCTAACGATCCATCCATCCAGCCATCCATCCATCCATTTATCCATCCATCCATCCATCTATCCATCCATCCAGCTATCGACCCATCCATCCAGCAATTTATCCATCCATTCAGTCATCCATCCCTACAACTACCATCCATCAATCTATCCATCCAGCTATCGATCGATCCATCCTTTCAACTACCATTCATCCAGCTATCTATCCATCCATCCATCCATCCATCCATCCATCCAGCTATCGATCCATCCATCCAGCCACCCATCCATCCAGCTATCGACACATCCATGCAGCTATTTAACCATCCATCCAGCCATCCATCCTTTCAACTACCATCCATCCAGCTATCTATCCATCCATCCATCCTTTCAGCTATCAATCCATCCATCCATACTTTCAGCTAACGATCCATCCATCCAGCCATCCATCCAGCTATCGACCCATTCATCCAGCAATTTATCCATCCATTTATCCATCCATTCAGTCATCCATCCCTACAACTACCATCCATCAATCTATCCATCCAGCTATCGATCCATCCATCCAGCTATCGATCCATCCATCCAGCTATTTATCCAACCAGCCATCCGTCCAGCTATCTATCTATCCATCCATCTATCTATATCTATTCATCCATCCATCCTGTCAGCTATCCATGCATCCAGCTACCCATCCATCCATCTCTTTACCCATCCATCTACATATCAATTCATCCATCCACCTTTCAAGTGTTCCACTCTTACTATCCACCTAACCAATCTGTTCTAAATCTATTTTGCTATAAAGTGATGATTTATGATCTTGATATTTATCTCCTCTATCTATCCATCTATCTTCTATATCTGCTCAATATTCCTATCATTTAATCAAACTAATCTATACAATTTCATCTATCTATCTATCTATCTATCTATCTATCTATCTATCTATCTATCTATCTATATCTCTGTGCTCTGTCTATCTGCACAATCAGATTCAATATCCAAATGATCAGTCCGATCCATCTATAGCACTCATCTCGGTATCATACACAATAAATAACATGTCCTTCTATGTAAAAAAAAAAAAAGAAAAGAAAAAAACTGACTTATGGAAGCACTTGCTTGTTTATGTAACTCTAATTCTTCGGCCAAAGGTCACACAACCCTTATGAGGAAGCATGTTGATGTACTGAGGTACTGATTTATTACTGTATTGCATAGAGCTGGAAAGCTAAACACAACTCCAGCAGGACAGATATAAAAAGTTTTACAACTACCTTTAGACCTGCATTATGAGTGCGTAAACGGTTTTTATGTTAATAACATGGGAAGTTTTGTTTGATTAGATCAGAGATAAGATGCAGATACAGTGAAGAAAGATAAGCAAATAGATATTTTACAAAAAAAAATTTATAAAAGCAAGCGAGAGAGAAGAGAAAAAGGGAAGCGAGGGAGGTGCACACCTGTGCCACTTCCTCAAAGTCCTCATGGCGTTTCTGCAGTGCTCGCGCGCGGTGAAGAGACTTCCCCACTCCGGTGTGCTTACTGAGGAACGCCTCACCATGGTTCTCGATCCAGTCCAGCACCTGTACATACACACACACAGAGAAATTAAACCATGAACCTTTTTTTTTTTTGGTTTTGTTTTTTTACCTTTCCCACATGTAAGACAAATTTCAAGCTAAAGACAGCGCAGCACTGAGGCAGTACGGAAAAGCTCAACTATGCAGCTGTGCCCTGAAAAGGTGACGCTTTCCATCTCTTTCCCTCTGTCTCGCCGACACTCTTCGAGCGCACTGCACCTGAATGCTGCGGAGAGCTCCGGTTTCCATAGCAACAGTATCCCGCTCTATGAAGTGCTGAGAGTGGTAGTGCGTTCCTCCATATTTTGAGCACACGCACACAAAAGATTCGTACAATTCGAGCATGCGTTCATCATACGAAGCCAGCAACTACGCAGAGAGAGAGAGAGAGAGACGCAAACTGAGACTGAACTAAAAAGAGGGAAAGTCGGTAAAAAAAAAACAAAAAAAAAAACAAGAGGGCAGCACTAGAGGACAATCCTACTATCTAATTATGCGTTTATTTCTGTTGTGTGTACATGAAAATAAATCCTTGGTTCGTCTTGCCAACATGCTGTGGTTTGTTGTTTTTTTTTTCCCCCTGTCTGGATGAAAGACATGCTATCTGCAGTAATTACACATTTCTCTACAGCCTGCCCGGACAGACATGTGTGTGTGTGAGACTCTTGACTGGTCTTGCAGGCAAACGCTGTGGAAAAAAAACGCTCACGGCTAAGTTAAACAGCGCTCAGACAGGTAGAGCTGAGACATCCACTGTGCAACATTACATCAGCGAATTAGCCGGCATCATCCTGCAACCTGGAGGCTTCGCTTTTAATTATTCATCCTGATCCTTCTTTCCTTCCGCCTTTTGTCCTTCCATCACTCCCTTAATGCTCTTTAAATCCCCACTCGGCCCACTCCCCTGGGTGCAGCTCGGAAAACTGATGGAGCTCGGCATGTAGTCGGGCAGCTATGCAGGCATGTGAAAAGATGATTTATATAAATATACAGTATACACACACATACGTGTGCAGCGGTGACGGATCTAAGCATGTAGGCTAAGACACATCAATTATTTAAAAAAAAAAAAAACTCCATCATCGTAAAATCTAAATCAAATTAGACTTCACAATAACACTGCTCAGGACCGGGATCTAATTCTCAAACATTACTATAAATAATGTTAATACTTTCTGTTCTGGATTCATTAACCAAACTGTTTAAGGGCCTTGCTCAGGGGCCCAACAGTGACAACATAGTGGTGCGAGGGGTTTGAACCTACAGTAGAACCTTCCCATCAGTAATCCAACACCTTAAAACCACCGAGAAACCCCCTGCCCTTACAACTTACCCCTACTTTATGAACAGTTATTTAAGTATTCTGCTGTATATATAATCATCATGTACATAGAGACAGTATATTCGTATTCATATTATTATTATTATTATTATACATCACTGTACCCTGTTTGCTTGTATTTAAAAAAAATATATAATTCATGATCTGGCTGCTGTAACATCGTTACATACTGTTTTTTATTGATATGTATGTGTTTTTCTATTATAATTAATATTTTAATAAATAATTTATATATTTTGTAGAATTTATATATTAATACTTATACATCTTTTTATTCTGAAAATTCAACATAAAAAAATTAATTACATTTATATATATATTTATTTATTTATTATCCATTAAAAAAAAACTTTTATTCTATTCTACAGTTCCATTTCAGGTCATGGACAGTCATAAAGGACTAAGATAAGAGACTATTTATTTTTACATTTTATTTATTTATTTATTAATTACCGAAGGTCTGCGTGCACTTTATTCTCATTTTGCTGCGTTATAAACTCATTGCGCTGTGTGTGTGTGTGTGTGTGTGTGTGTGTGTGTGTGTGTGTGTGTGTGTGTGTGTGTATATATGTTACCTGCTGCACATCCTGCTGAAACACACACAGCTGCAGACGCTGGTGCAGACGCACTTTGCGGTGTTGCCAGATGTTCTCCAGCTGTCTCTGGTGGTGCAACACCTCGTGGATGATGTCCAGGACGTGGTGCACGGCTTTCGAGTAGTTCGCGGAGGCCGTGAGCGAATCAGCGCTGCCGGGGGTCAGGGGTCGCTGAAGTTTGTCCAGCAAGGCTTTGCCATCTTGACTTACCTGTGCGAGTCAAAAAAATAAATAAAATAAAATAAAAAATGAAGGAAACGGTTTATTGCCTCGAGATCCTGGTTTAATTAGCTTTAATTCTGGCTCATTCAGAGCCGTTGATTAACACGCACAGATATTACCTCGGAGTAGGCCGTGGTGATGTGCTCGTACAAGCCCTGGTGGTGATGGATGGCGTCTTCGAGGTCCTGGAGTTCAGAGGGAAGGTCCACCTCTCCACACGCCTTACACCACGAGTCCACGTTACTCATGTACTGCAGGCATAAGACACGCACGCGGCATGAGAGACATGAAGACGTCCTCGAGCGCTGTTAAACATCACCTATTGTATAGTAACATCCACTTCAGCACTTAATCAACATCCATCTATTAAAGAGAACATATTCTCTGCATTATAATGTTGTATATTATACGTTTTTATGAATATATTTTTACATTTTTATGAATATATTTATGTCTAGCACAACTACCAAAAAAAACAAAAAACAAATATATATATATATATTAAAAAGCCCTCATGACCTTTGACCCCCCCCCTTTCCATGAGGAAAGGCGAAGCCCCCGTTTCAGTTTCTGAAGCTGAAAGAGAATGCATGCATGAGAGAGACTGAAATCAGGCTTCGAGTGCACTGAGACAGAAAGAGAGAATGCTAGATGGGGCAAAACTGACGGGAGCAAAACCCCCGGAAAAAGACACTAAATCTCACGCTGCTGCACCGGACATGACCGGAATATTCCACCAGCATGGAAAATAAATAAATAATAAAATAAAAATAGGGCAACCGCTGCTCTCCTGCTCCAGTGCGGTCTCTTATACAGGGAGCATACAGTATATAACAGACGTTCTGGGATCTGATTGGTCAGGAGGTGCTGACCGGTTGTGTGTAACCATCGCTCTGACTGTGCTTCAAACTTCAAGCTGAATAAATGACTGCGTTCACATCCACACACACACATTCTAGTGTTTAATCAATGAGGTTATATATAACCATAGACAGGTAGACAAATAGACAGACAGACAGTAGATAGATGTATAGACACATATACAGGTGGATAAGATAGATAGATAGATAGATAGATAGATAGATAGATAGATAGATAGATAGATAGATAGATAGATAGATAGATAGAGCTACTGTATGCAGACAAATAGACAGATACAGACAGATAGATAGGCAGAGATAAAAGGACAAACAGAGAGACAGATAGATACACAGAGATTTTACTCCTATTTTATTCCCTTTTTTTTTTTTTACTTTTAAACAGAGTTCATGGTGGACGGCAAAAGAGGAACTTCACTGTACAGGCGAAACTTCTTTCCTGGTTAATAAATGCTGTGAATCTTTAAATCATTAAAAGTGGGCTTAATGGGAAAACGCATTCATCTAGCATTTCCAGAGGGAGTCTCCAGTTTCAATGCTCATAGTCTCATAGTCAGAAGTAAAGATTTATTATTATTATTATATTATTATCATCATCCTGAGCTGTGTAGTAAATCTGCTTCATGATGAGTCACATCACATAACCATTTTTTTTCCTGCTGATTGTTTCTCCGTACACCGATTCATATCTGATCCCTTTCATATTTCTTTGAATGTTCAGTTTTACTTTGTAAAAAAAAAAAAAAAAAAATGATACTGCACTTTTTATTTTTTCTGCAACTGATCATTCTTAGCAATACCCCGTCACTCGAATACAGTAAACCCCGCTTTTACATTTGGATATCAATTAAGAACGAGAGACTGAACATGGCTGAGGGACGGCATACCTGCAGTGGGCGAGGGGGGACTGTGACTGACACTGAAATGTGAGCGCACATCTCGTGTTCTGACACTGCCTGTCTGTAAACTTAGATTTTACTTTCTTTAGGGTGTTTTGCTCAGGATCACATTACTCACGGAGATTTTATTGCGCTTTTGGAAACGAGAGTTAACGCCATGCCCGTCAGCCACACCTTTAATCTTAACGAACATTTCGTTCTGTCTCCTTGTGTCAAGAAGAGTTCTTGAACAGCATGTGTGTGTGTGTGTGTGTGTGTGTGTGTGTGTGTGTGTGTGTGTGTGCTTGAACCTGAAACACAACCCTGCCTCTTTTAAAACAGATACATTTCATAAATATCCTCGTAACAGAATCATTATCCCGTCGTCAGATTTCCATTGAACCCGTTTGACCTGCAGCTGAAACCGAACACACCTGGACCACTGAATGATGGGATCTGAAATCACAACAGTCTGATCTAGATTTTCTTTTTTTTTTTTCTTCTTCTTTTTAAACTCTGAGCTCCGGCGTCTCATCAAACCCATGTACAACTGCTGTACGTGTGTGCGCGTGTGTGTGTGCACGTTTCTCACCTGGTCACACTTCTGGTGGAAAGTAGCAGACATTTCCAGCAGCGTGCTCCTCTCGTCCAGCGCGGCGGCGAACGCCTTCCACTCCTGCTCGAGCTGACCTGAGATCTGTTTGATCTGCTGCGACGCGTAGTGACCGGCCTCGAGCAGCCGGTTCCCGACGGACATGATGCGGTTGATGTTCACGTACACGTTCTGAACGGGAACGAGAAACGAGGAGATCTATTAAAATGATTGCTTTAGTAAATTCATTTTCATTTACACCTGTATTATGGATTTAAGTTAATACACTGGACGGACACGGATACGAGAGCGCACCCGACTGGTCATTATTCGAGCGGGAACGCTTAAATCGGATTCATCTGCCGCTTCGCATCTCGGAACGGTGGTGGAGAACCTCGCAGGGCTGATATCCAGTACGCATGGCTGTTTATGATTATTACACATTTGTAATGAGAAATCTCACATCTGCACAATCTGCGCAATCATGTCAGGCATGAAAAAACGCAAACGTTACAAGCGGTGAAATCTCCAAAAGCCGTTTCCTGTCACCTCTTCCCCTCCCCTTCCATTTATGGTCTCGCTCCTCTAAAGCAGGAAACGATCCTCCAGAAGCTCGTGAAAGCGTGGATGAATCCATGCTCTCACAGGAAGACGTCTTCGGGTTGATCATTATCGGATGTGTAATGGATCATCACCGGCATTACTGTACTCTCTCTTCACCAGAAATAAAGCTCCGACGGAGCCGGGACGTCTGCGGCCAACGTGACATGGGCGCTTCTTCGCTGTCAAAAAACGTGTTCGGTAAAAAGATATGCACCTACTCGGTAGCCAGAGGTAAAAATACAGCCGAGAAGAAGAAACCCCGAGGGCGGATACCACAAAAAATATATATAAACAAACAAATAAATAAATAAATAAATAAAAAGTGGAAAAAACATCAAAAACAACTCAGGATGGTGTGATGTGTTACTTCTTTTCTTACATCACACATCCTGGTGTTTCTTTCCTCTTCAACCGCAGCTACTTGGAAATGATTTTTCAAAACTATATTACAACACTCATTTATTAATAAATATACTTAATGTATTTTTAAAAACACTTTATAGTTACAGGAACCGCTACAGGAAAGTTATCATTTATTTGACAGCTGTCTTAACTGTATTAACGGTTTTTAAGTTTCCAGATGTTTCTGTATCTCCATGCTCAGGCACCAAAAATCATAAAAGCTACAACTAAACAACAACCACCGCCGCCAATGCTGTACAATAATACATGGGTGATTACTACACACTTTTTTTTCCTACTGCTTGTTGTTTTGCACAGAATGCACTTAATATCCGTAGGACACTTTTGGGAATTCTCCAGGCGTATTGTATTGACGAACGTGTAAATAAAGCCGAATTTGCATAAACACTCTTTGAAGAAGAGCTGCTTAAAAAGCAGTTTTAACAGCACCCTAGGCGGGAGTTTTTTTTTTGTTTTTTTTACATTATTATGGTCGTTTTGGGGCCTGCGTCGATTTTGAAAGTTTAATGACGCACCTCGGAGGGTGAGCCGTTAAGTTTTCTGTTGCGGTCTTCTTTGCAAGACCCGAGATCGGACCTGCTGTCCGCGGTAATCTCGGATGCGCTACGGATCTGAGATGAGGTGGAGGTGAAGATGAAAAATGTGGAGTATTACTTTAAAGATAATGTGCAGTGCAGGTTTTTTTAAGAGGCGGTACGGGCTCGGTGCTTGCTCAACAGCATTTTAAGAGCCTGTGAATTCACTGGGGAGGGACGTAAAACGAATATAAAAAAAAAATTTTTTAAAGTGTTCCAGTAAGTGCTCCGTGCGGTCCCTGAGCGTCTCAGCCGTTCCTCATGACAAGACCAACCAAATGCAATGACGTCCATCTTCGACACTCTGATAGTATCAAGCGTAGCGTCATTTATGAAGACGGATACGAGGATGGATCTGTTCAGAAATTGTGCATACCGGCACACGGTACCAGTCAAAAGTTTGGACACGCCTTCTAAATCCATGATCATCCCTGATTTAAAAATATATATATATTTGTAAGAATTCCTGAGGCGTATTGATGAACGTTTAAATAAAAACAAATCTACACAAATACACCTTCAAGAAGCAAAAAAAAAAAAAAAAACTACTAGGAGTTTTTTTTGCTAGGACGTTATTACACTCCTTGGGCGATTTTAAAAGTTTAATGACACATCTCGGGGTGTGTTTATTTCTTTCTACACCGCTGAAGGCGTCCAAAATACACAGTCATCTCGTTTGAAGAGTTGATATTAAGATGTTTCTGCTCCATCTTACGCTCTGTAAATCCTTTATAACGGCTCTAATCCGAGGTGCTGTTTGTTAATTAGTGATTTCTGAAGCTGGCAACACTAAATGAACTTCTCCTCTGCAGCAGAGGTACGTTTTGATCTTAAATGTCAATCAGTCTCACGCCTTCACTGACGAGAACTTTCACCCACACACCTCATATTCATGGTGTGTATAAATAGCTTGAGCGTTCATTTTGAGTCTGAATAACTTCCACTTCTACCTTTTACCCTTAAACGTTCATGCCGCGCTCACGGCCGCCTGTTGCACTTTGCCTTCTTTTTTGTGGGCGTCATTAGACGTGAATGAACTGCGTCGAGAACAAGACGTGCTTCTGACCGCGAGACACAAACATAGATATCAGATAATCTTTTATGAAACTTGAAACAAACCTGTTTTTTTTTTTAGTTTCTTTTGGCTTATTTGCCTTAATTTATACACAACTTTACTGGAAGATTGATCATTAAGGCTTTCTGCAGAACGTTTTCAAGTATGGAGAAGTTAAATTGGTGACCTCGATGCTCGAAAGGCTACGAATGATGATAATATAAAGACAAAACACAATGCACAAGGGAGAACTAAATGAACACGAGCTTAAAGGTGAAACACTGGGCGCATAACTACTGTACGTGTTTGCTGATTGCAAGTAAATATGATATATGTAACACTGGATATTAGATAAGTCTGCTATCTTACCATACAGTTCATGGCAAAGTGATTGTGCTGGGTCTGGAGATCCATGGCGTGTGAGTGATTGTTGCCAATCTCAGTGTAACCTGCCAGAAACAGGCCTTTGTTGTGCATGATCCAGTCAAACATCTGCAAACACACACACACACACACACACAACACGTTATCTTCTACAGAAAGCACAACGGTTGGTTAGTCATGTCTGGGTCAGTGTGCTGTTGTGTGCTGGTGTTGTGAGGTTGTTTGGTTGTGCGTGGGAGTACATCTCCGGGGACACCGCTGGGATTAAGCAGGTGAGCCGGATTAAAAATAGGATGCTCGAGAATGACCCGATTCTCAGGAGGAAGGGGAAGAAAGAAAGAAAGAAAAAATCCCAGTGTCTTAGCAACATGCAAAATCCTCCACCCACTACTTGCATCATTCTCTGCGCTTTATTAGTAAAGGAGCACAAAAACAAACACTACTCTAGACGGCAAACAGAGATAAAGATTGTGTTGACGCTGGCCCCCGAGTCTGATGATGAAGATTAAAAAAAAAGCGACACCTTTAAATTAAACTTGAGAAACACAGCCACAAAACACTGCATTATAATCGTGCACTAATTATAAACCTCGGTGCGTGTCTCACCTTCTCTGCGTCCTGCTCGAAGAGCCGCAGCTGGAAGCACTGGTCGAGCTGCAGCTTGCGCACGTGCCAGGCCTGGTGCAGGTTGTGGTGAGTGCTGTGCAGCTGCTCCAGCAGGGCTGTGACGCGCGGCACCAGTCCCTGGGTGTCGGCGTTGGGCTGGCCCTGACCCTGAGCCTCCCTCTGGCCGGGTCCGGCGGGTACCGCGCGGCTGGCGTAGCTCTCGCTGCTCTGGATGCGCTGCAGCAGCCGCTGGCCCTCCGCGTCCACCTCCTCCACCGGCGCCTTCATGACCTTCTTCTTGAGGGCCGCGTGCTCGTCGATCATGCGCCTCGCGCCCTCCAGCTCCTGAGGGAAGTCCTTGCGTGTGACCGTGGCCTGCATCTCCTCGAGGCGCGTCAACAAGTGCCTGGCGTTGCCCGTGAACTCCTCGAAGGCCACGCGGATCTCGATCCACTCCTCGTGGTTGTAATCCAGGCTGCCCTCGAAGTCGGGTGTGAGCTGGGAAGGGTCTACCACCTTGGACAAGCCCTCTAGGGACACCATGGTGGTCTGAGGAGGGGAGGACAGATTGGCGGCGTGAAAAGAGAGACGGGGAAAGATGAGGAAAAAAAAATAATAATAAATATATATATATATATATAGTATTATAATAAAATAATATAATATATATATATATATATATATATATATATATATATATATATATAATAAAAAAAAGAAACACGCACACTCCGAGCTTAATATGCTGCGTGCCATGTGACTCAGCAGCGCCCTTTAAGACTGAGTTAATGACCGGTGAGGTGGGACGGCTATTTTTAACAGAAGGCATAAATCTAATTGAACTAAGCTACTTAGGAAGAGCCGAGGGTCCAGACGAGCTAAAAACACACCCGACACACAGCGTCTCGAGTGGGTGTGAAGCCTCAGGCTGGAACACAAAAAGACAAATACTCCGAGCTGGGAAAGAAAAAAATATATATATATATATTCAGACACGCGGTTATATCTGCGAATTCGGCATACATGCACGAGCCAAGAACACCCCGGATCGATTCCGCTCACGTGACTTTCAGCAGGTCTGACCCGGGAGACGGATCTGTGAGCTGCTCTCGTGCTGCTGCAGTTAAATCGAACTGGCTCCTACTGTACGTGGTTCATTTAAAGCGCATGAGAATCTCTAAACCTTTTTCACACTAATCTTTATCGGTATCGGGTCTAATCCGAGTGCAGAGGCTAACCTGCAGACTGGAGTTAATGGAGATAATCTGAGTGCCGGAGCTAATGTGAGCTAATGGAGTTAATTTAAACACTGGAGCTAATCTGAGTACTGGAGCTAATCTGAGCACCGGAGCTAATGGAGTTAATCTAAACACTGGAGCTAATCTAAGTGCTGGACATAATCCAAGTGCTGGACATAATCCGAGTGCTGGACATAATCCGAGTGCTGGACATAATCCGAGTGCTGGACATAATGGAGCTAAAATGAGTACTGGAGATAATCTGAGCACCTGAGCTAATTTAAACGCTGGACATAATCGGAGTGCTGGACAGAATCGGAGTGCTGGACATAATCGGAGTGCTGGACATAATCGGAGTGCTGGACATAATCGGAGTGCTGGACATAATGGAGCTAAAATGAGTACTGGAGATAATCTGAGTACAGGTGCTAATGGAATTATTTTGAACACTGAAACTAATCTGAGTACTGGGGCTTATGGAGTAAATCTGGGTTCTGGAGTTAATCTAAACCGAATTTAATGGAGTTAATTTGAGTATTGGAGTTAATAGTGCTATTATTAACGGAGCTAATCTGAGTGCCGGACATACTCTGAGTACTGGAGATAATGTATTTTATCTGAGTACTGAATTTAATGGCGCTAATCTGAGTACTGAAGTTAAGGAAATTAATCTCAATACTGGAGTTAATCTGAGTACTGGGGCTAAAGGAGTCATTTTGAACCCTGAAACTAATACGAATACTCGGGTTTATGGAGTTAATCTGAGTACTAGATCTTATGAAGTTAATCTGAGTACCAGATCTAATCTGATTACTGAATTTAATGGGGTTAATCTGAGTACTGGAATTGATGGCGCTAATCTGAGTGCCGGACATAATCTGAGTACTGGCGATAATGAAGCTTATCTGAGTACTGAATTTAATGGCGCTAATCTAAGTACTAGACTTAAGGAAGTTAATCTCATTAATGGAGTTAATCTGAGTACTGGGGCTAATGAAGTAATGAATTTACTAGTCTGAGTACAAGATCTAATCTGCTTTGTTTCTGTGAAGCACCATTTCCACTAAACATGTTAGAAATGAGAGTTAAGCGCCTCCACTAAGACTCTCATTCCATTTCCACAATCACACACGTCTGTCTGAGCCATTTGGGAAAGTTGAAGCACAATCTGTTCTGCAGAGTCACAAAAAGAAAGAAGGAACGATGGAGAGGGAGAGACAGAGAGATGGAGAGAGACGGAGATAGACAAAGAGGGAGAGAGACAGAGACAGAAAGCGAGAAAGAGAGAGACAGAGGTGGAGAGAGAGACAGAGAGAGAGAGACGGAAAGACAGAGAGAGAGAGAGAGAGAGAGAGAAAGAGAGAGAGACGGAAAGACAGAGAGAGAGAGACGGAAAGAGACAGAGAGAGAGAGAGAGACAGAGAGACGGAAAGACAGAGAGACGGAAAGACAGAGAGACGGAAAGACAGAGAGACGGAAAGACAGAGAGACGGAAAGACAGAGACGGAGAGAGAGAGAGAGACGGAGAGAGACAGAGAGAGACGGAGAGAGACAGAGAGAGAGAGAGAGAGACAGAGAGAGAGAGAGAGAGAGAGAGACGGAAAGAGACAGAGACGGAGAGAGACGGAAAGAGACAGTCAGAGATACAGAGAGAGAGCAGATGGACTGACAAAAGCGAGTGGGCTTCAGCACGGCTGTGTGAAAAGGCGACACTGAGCTGTCTGCATCTTCTCCTGAGTTCCATTAAATACACAGCACAGCTACACTTCCATCTACTGTACACACACACACACACACACACACAGACCGCCTGCTATACAAGAAAGCTGTACAGCGTGTATATATCATGTACATAATTGAACACACTAGTTCAATTACTATACAATGTGTACAGTACATCAATCTCTCTCTCTCTCTCACACACACACACACACACACACACAGAGACACACACTCGCAGCCCGACTCCTATAGTGTGTACATCTCTCTCTCTCACACGCACACACACACACACACAAAACAGCATGACTATACTACAGAGTACATGCCATTATATTACATAGTGAGTAGTATTACATAGTGTGTACATCTCAAACACACACACACACACACACACACACACACACACACACACACACACACACACACACACACACACACACACAGCGCTCTACAGCAGCCACAAACCCACCCATACAGTATACACACCCTGTACAATCTTCTACACCTATACACACACACAGCCATACATCACTGCAGCACAGTAACAAGAGAACAGCCTGGAGCGCGTGCACACACACACACACACACACACACACACACACACACACACACACACATACACACTACAGCAACTTACTCAACAAACATATATATGAACAGCAGCACTATTTCACAGAAATCTGAAAATATCCTACACACACACACCTCTAGGATCCAGAAACCAACTTGCACACTACAATAACAAACCATAATCACTCTTCATCCACCTCAGTCAATCACAATGCATTCACACACATACATACATACACACACAGTGATGTCAACAAGCTCACTAGAATAATACGCTATAATCTCTCTCTATCATTCTCTCTCTCTCTATTTCTCTTACACACAACAAAAACAAACAAACATACAAACAAACAAACAGTACCCAGAGGAAAACCTACCCACTACAACAACACTAATATCTTTTCCCTCTCGTTCTCATTTGCTCTCTCACACACCCACCCACACACACACCCTTATTTCTACAGCACAGAAATAATTCAATCACAGCCACACAAAGCAAACACACATGCTAAAAACACGCAAACATGATTTCTCCTTGAAGAAACCGTGATGTGAGCGACCCACAGCGCCGAGAGTCCTCGCGACACCGGGGACGAGACGGCGCGTCAGACCCGTACCTCGAACTCGAACTTGGAGCTGCCAAAGTTGGTCCTCTGCTTCTGCCAGAAGTTGTCGGGTTTGATGATGAGCGCGACGTGGATGCAGCAGGGGAACGACTCCTGCAGGATCTTCAGCAGCGGCTTGATGGAGTCCCACTTGGAGCCGCGCATGTCCACGATGACCGTGAAGCCATGTTTACAGACGTCCTCGCTAGAAGGAGGAAGAAAGGAGAGAAAGACCGCGCAAGAGAGAGAGAGAGAAAGAGAAAGAGAGAGACAGAGAGAGAGAGAGAGACAGATCAGCGCTTGCATTACATAACCCACTCAGCATCGTTCCTCCTCTCTCAGGATGCTGCGAGCTGGAGGAACGGAGAAAACATCAGGACGGAAAACAAAACCGAAAACGCATTCCTATTTTAAGAAACGCAGCGGGAAAAGGTAGAAAGAAAAATAATACGCCGTTACATCGCTTACCGACAGAGCGAACGCAAATCGGGAGCATGGGCCGAATAAACAGCTGGCGGAAACCGTCGCGAACATCTGTGTGTGGAAACCCCCCCGTCTCGCCCGCTAGCGCATCGCCGCGCTGTCAATCACCTCGGGTAACGAGTGCGCGGCCGAGGGATCGAACCTAGCCGTCCTGCATCCGCTCCATCAGCAGACGCGCATGCAGCCAGTGCAACTGCGACACTGTTTTCTTCTCATGCGCTCGCTCTTCTCTCGCGCTCTCTCCCACCCACACGCACCCTCACTTGCCCTCCCCACTTCTTTCTGCGTTTGCTCTCTGTCACTCTTCAGCTCTCTCTCTCTCTCGCTCTCTCTCTCTGCTGATAGGATTAGATCAGATACTCCATCTCTCTCTCTATATATCTCTCTCCATCTCTCTCTCTCTCGCTCTGGTGTGACTGTGTGGGTGCAGGGAATGGAGCTGAGAAGAGAAAGCGATGATGTGGAGGAGGAGGAAGGTCTGTTGGCAAAAGCTGGAGCGCTGCAGGTTTTTCAGAGTCTGGCCCACGCTCCGGCTCATGCACATGCCGCCTATCTTTCTCTCTCTTTTTATTGAGCCATTTTTTTTTTGGGTTCACTCTCTCTCTCTCTCTCTCTCTCTCTCTCAGGTGTTACACTCCTGCTTCAGGTGTAACCACTCTAACCAACCAATGACGAAATACAACCACAACAACAAACACCATATATAACTATAGAGAGCAGAGGATGCAGCTGTAGTGGCGTCAGACTGATCCAAGTCATTAAAAATATCACATTTGGATCATATAAACGAGTTCCGTTACTGGAGCGCGTTCGTAAGTCGGATTTGTTCTCAAGTCCGACAAAGTGCCTTATACGCCTTTGACACAAATACACAAATATATAAAACCACACGAATCCACTGACTACATCCGAGCAGTGCATCCATCCCCTTTTCCCCAAAACAACGTAAGCACATGCAAGCCTTTTCAAACAAACGAGCCTAACGAGTCAGCTGACCTCAGCTGGTTTAAATTCAACCCAGGAGGGAGGGAGGGACCATTTTGTGAACTCTGATTTGTTGAGGATTTTCCGAAATTAGGATTATTCTCCATCAGGACAGCTTTACAAGGACAGACTTTTCGATCATTGTGCTTCAGGACTGATTAAAGAAATAGACACTGCAGTGCGCTAGATAAGAATATTTACAATTATATACAATATATTCACTATGTAAGTGAACAGTATATTGTATGTATGTGTATGTGTGTGATGGTGGAACATGTCTGTCCTGTAAAGCTGTCCAGATGGTGAATAATCCTAATATTAGAAAATCCTCAACAAGTCCAACGAGTTCACAGTCCAATACAGTGCCAAGACAAAAATGGTGTCCGGGATTCCTCTCACGATTTAAAGGCGCAGAGACCATTTCTTTGGCGCGATTAGGTTTTTTGGCCACATGATGGCAGCGTGGGGAAAGGAGACAGAGATTTGATTTTGATTTGATTTGAGTCGAGTGAACTGGTTTGCTTTACACCTTGTATATTCGTGTACAAGACTCAGTTGGCTTGACTTAAGAACAAATCAGACTTACGAACGCGTCCCGGAGCGGAATTCGTTTGTAAGTTGGGGACGACCTGTGTATGAGATGACTGATGATTCCTGTCCCTAATGCAGTACAATCTTTACTATTATTTTATTTTTATTTCCTGCTTTGTCGTTAGTTGGATTCCTCATCTCACACAGCTTCCTGTTCACAGTCGGGTCGAGTTTCCTGGTCATCCTGGTCAGAGTCACTGTGGATCCTTGGAACACTTCCTTATTGAGACACCAGTCACCAAGTTTCAAAAACCGCCCGAAGAGTCAAACCGGTAAACGTACGAGCGCTACAACAGCTAAGACTCGAGCTTTAAAACAAGACTCTGATTGATGCGATGCCGCTAATTACACCATATGTACTCAGACTAATGACTTCAGAATGCAGCAATTTCAAGAGGTAATGGGGGTGAAGACGGCGTCTCCGTAAAGACACATCCCTAATCACCTGTTTAATTAAAGTAAAACACTGCACAGTATCATCACACAACACACAGACTTCTGGCACAGCGTTAAAGGAAAGGAAAGTGCTGCGTTATTACTAGCTCCATGTAGGAACCTTGTTGGTAGAGAGTGATTCCTGAGTGAAGAGAGAGAGAGTGTGTGTGTACATGTGTGTGAGAGAGAGAAAGGGAGACAGAAAGAGGGAGTACCTGGGGATACCGGCGAGATATGCAATTAGCCTGCGCAGGTCCTCCTGTCGTATTCGGTCGTGATTGGTGCGTGACGGGAATGTTAAAACCGGACCACCACGCTTGTCTCTGCCACCTGGTGGGAAGAAAGAGCGATGTTAGAATTAGAGTGTGTGTAGAACAGAAATGCTGCAAAAGCTCGATACTTTAGCGAGGCTGAAAGGTCTGCGGTATCTAGAAATCCAGTGTGAAGGAAACAGATCGGTGACTCTGCTGAGAGATGTGTGTGAGTCTCTCCATGAGTGTGTCTTTGGCAGAGGGCCGGCTCATGACATCACCGTGTTGGTCAGAATATTTGCATAACACATGATATTTTCATCGCACAGACTTTTTTTTTTTTTTTATAGATGCAGAATGTTGTGAATTTACAGACAAAATGCTTGGACTTGAAAAACTCGCTTGATAAAAAAGACGAATCATAAATGGGGTTTGTGGAAAAGCGATATCGCACTCGAGGTCGTCCTGTATGGCTGCGTCACAGCCGTGCTGTGACCTTAATTAACCTTAATTATTGTGTTTTCCCTCACATCCACCATAATCTGTACATATAATAAAAACTGTAAAGTTATTTTTAAAAATATTTGCAGGAAGAAAAAAAAAAGGTGGCGGGACATAAGATCAATCATAGAACACTTCAAGATCAAGAGTTTTTGGAATTTTTGTCGGTCATTTTTTATGTGCGAGTGTGCAGATTGAAATCTAGAAAAGTAAACTATGAAGTAGGTACATTAAAGATATTTGCGAGAGAAAATATATAATTTTGGAGGGACACAAAATGAGTTATAGAACACATCAAGATATTTTTCGGAATTTTTGTCTGTTTGTGCAGGTGTCACGTAAAAGCTGCTGAACGGAATTTAACGTGGTTTTCAGCAATGTATTTGGCCGGACTTGGGGTAACACATAGGCTTCATTTCATCTCGATCGGCCTGCGGGAAGAGAAGAAATGCTACTATGAAATTTTAATAAAATAGGACCCCCTTAAAAAAAAGGATACTTTTATTACCATAGATGGCGCTGGATGTATTCAAAACTCGCTCGTAACTGATACAGAACAAGAAATAATAATAAAAAAAAAAAATTAAAAATCAATAAAATGCATCGGGCATTTTTAAAAAATCCATTAATTCATCAGATGGCGCTCTACATTTTTCTACATGGTCCCGCTCTACATTTTTCATTTTTAAATACATGCTTACGAGTGTACGATCGAAATCTACTTAATGAACACGATCTCGCACCTTCATTCCACACTTAAAATTGTATAGTTCATTCCAAAATTCAACAGATGGCGCTGTACGTTTTTAAAATGCGCTCATGAGTTAAGGGCTTATGAGCTATAGGAAGGAATAAATACAATGTTCAAACAAGGGCTTCACTTCACTGACTCGGATCTATAGGATTAGCTTCGTGATTTGGATTATAACGTCGATGTTTGGATGGAAGTTCTGTCGCTCTTATTTGACTTGGCTGGAAATGTAGATTTCCAGGGAATTCACTTTTGTGATTTTGTGAATATTGTTTATTGGACATTTTTGCATGTGTCTCTTTTATCCCTCTGCTGAGGCTCCCTGCGACTTCGGGAAAATAAATAATGAGCATTTCATTAAAAAAAATTGGTTCTTAGTCATTTTTTTTTTTTTTTTTTTTTAAATGTAATTCTAGATTCGAAGTTTATTGTGATCTTGTGACATTAAATTAAAACGCGTTTCAATTTTTGTCGCTCAAAATATGCGTCGCAACCACAGCGATTTACTGCGCGGTTTTATTCAGGTCGACGGCTTACTGCATGTTTTTGCTCGTTTATGGTTCGCTCCAGGTGGATGGTTCAAGTTCTTCAAGGCTTTTTATTTCCTAAATAAGGAGGATTCAAATAGACATTGAGTATTTTATTTGAAAGTAACCTTGAAAGTAACTCAATGTCCTTTTTTATTTTATTTATTTATTTATTTTTTTTTTACCCGAGTTCGAATACAAAATGTTTCTGTTGCATGCAGAAATAAGATTTTGTTTTCTTTGTAGGAGTTCACTGATTTCATAAATGCCACACGATAGTTTTTTTATAGTATATATAGTTTTTAGTTTTTTTTTTTATATATATACATGTCATAAAGGTAAAAAAAAAAACCCTGATATATACAGTGTTCTCTTCATTTTAGATTTTGAAAGATGTTTTGTTACTCCCGGTGTTTTCTGTTCTGTGGGAATATTTTAAATACCTATTCTGGATTTGATTTGGCTGTTTATTTATTTATTTAAATGGGGTTATTCCACACGGACGCCGCTAGAAATAAATATTATCCAATGACAAACTACAGGAAGCAGCTGAAACGCGGGGTTGTGCTTTTTCTAGACCTTCATCCTTTCTGTTGTTATTTCTTCTTTTTCCTTCCTGGCCTGTTAAATAAAAAAAAAAAACCCTGTACTCAGCACACAGACTCGGTAAAGTGTGAAGAGTACTAACTCGAGCATAACAAAGCGGACCTGCCAGGATATCCCAGCGGATCTTCCTCAGCCTCAGAATCTATTCATCAGTAATTGGATCAACAGTCTTATCCACTGGCACCAAAAAAAGAAAAAAGAAAAAATAATGAGTGATATAATATCTGCATGCTGTAACATCACCGAGTCTTCTCAAACACACACTCGTACACGACGTATGGGAGTGACTTTTCCATACGAGCAGTATTGTTTAAGGCTCGCTCGTCTCTGTGACCAGTTTTTCCTCTCGATGGCATCAGCGGATCCACACGTGACAGTCTTGCGTCTCCATGGCGACGGCCGTTCACATGGTGTCCTGTCTGTGCTTGTTATCTTTTCCGTCTCGTAACCTCGAGTATGTGTGTGTGTGTGTGTGTGTGTGTGTGTCTATGTGTGTGAGCGCGCCTGGGCTCCGTGCTAGACGATTCTCGTTTTTCTTGATTGATCGGAGCCCTTGCGGTGAAGCTAAAACACGTATAATCCCTTCCATCCTCAAAAGCCTGCGAGATGTTAACAAAAGCTCCTGCTATTCCAAGTCAGAAGGTCACTTCAGGCAGGCAGGCAGTGTGTGTGTGTGTGTGTGTGTGTGTGTGTGTGTGTGTGTGTGTGTGTGTCTTCTTTGTGTTGTGTGCCTACGAGGCATTTTAGAGAAGAGCTAGGTTGTTTGTTTGCCGCTCCTTTTTTTTTTTTTTTCTTCTTCTTCAGACCGAACAAGACAAGTCAGTGTGTGCGTGAGTGAAGATTAACTTTGAAGGATTTGGCGTGGTCCTGATTGGCTTTGCCTTACTGCTGGCACCACCCATGGGTTCACCAGGTTATAGAAAAGGTGGGGCAAATGTGATAATAATAATAATAATAATAATAATAATAATAATACTCTCAGAAATGTGTCCTTTCGTCCGTGCTAAGTCATGAAGTTTGCTAGTTGATCCGTGCGCGCTCGGTTTCTATCAGGCTGCTGGAAAAAAAAAAAAAAAAGGTTGACGGAGCAAAAACACCAAAAACTATATCATCCAGGCGAACATTAAGAACGTTTGCATCCACAAATGTTACCTGCTGTGACTAACGCCGTGTCTGACTGGAAATCATAACTCGTACTCCTCATATTTTAACCAGTGGGAGAAAAAAAGAAGGAAAAAAAAAGGGGGAGGGGGGGAGAAAAGCAACTTGGGATGAATCTCCTTAATCCTGAGCTCCTGCAAGATCTCCAAAGTGATGCCAGATCGTCAAAAACTGCTCTTAAATGTTCTTAATCTTTATACTATAAATACATCATTATGAGCTTTAGTCCGGGATGTATTCACTTTGTTAACTCCATAACACCAACATCGCTGTTTTTTTATTTATTTTTTTTAGATCAGAATTAGAATTTGGACTTAAATTCTTTGTGAATGGTATGAAAAAGTGTTTTTCACCGGAAAACAAAGAAATCTCACGTGATCCCAAACCTGCGCGGTAGTGTTCATCACTCAACGCACTAGCTTTGACTAGACGATCACGGACACGAGACAGACAAGGAGGCAGCTGTGGTGGTTTTTCCCCACCATCTTGTGCGTTTTGGGGTCTTATCGATTTCCTGCGATGTAGACGACTTGCACAGTTTAGCCGCTCGCTAACTTTGAGTTACTTCGCCTCAGCATGCTTTAATATGGAAAAATCTAAAAACATATTCCACTCCAGAGAAAGAAAAAAAATATTTTTTTTTGTTGTTCTTTAGTGCATTTATTTTTTAGAGAGAATCTCAAACGTAGTAGACTCGAATCTCGAATGTGCAGTGAATTTCCAAAAATATTCCCAGCTCAACCAAAACAGCACGTGCTCAGCAGGGCCGCTGTGTTTAGGCGTTCGCCTTTTTTTTTTTGCCCACTTGAACAATAACAAAAATATCTCCGTGTTTCACTTGGGGACGCCTCTTTGCTGCTGCCGTCTCTTCGAGTCTGCTCTCGCAATAAAGCGAAGAGAAAGCGCTCCGGTTTCTCGCTGCCCGTGAATCACTTGGTGCAGCTTTGAGCTGCTCGTATTACAAACTCGGTCAGTGTTTGTATTCTCTCCCGTTACGTCACACACGTCAGTGTTGTGCATAATGACGCAGATATCTATACGCCAGATTTTTAGCTAACAGACATTCACATGGGAAAATACGAATTATTGCAAAATGTCGGTACAGTACAGTTTTTCCGAAAGCCGTTATTTAAGCAGCGTAGTCGTTTCTGTGCAACATTAGTGTGTCATGCGATGCACAGATCGTAAGAATCATGAGTACTCATGATGGCTTCGCCAAATACAAAGCGACTGATGTGTGTGTTAGTTTCGAAACGTTGCTGCAGAGTTTCGATTTGCTATTCAATGACGCGGATTGTGCGAGAACCGCTTGATGCTAGTTAAAGGAATGAAACAGTTTCGCTTTTTACTCGAGCGCAGGCTATTCGCTTCATGGTTTCAGTTTCTTTATAATCGACAGGAAATAATACAAGAATGGAACATGCTGCATTTGTTGCTTTACAGGAAATAAAAGATTTACCTTCAATTTGTGCAATGCTGTTTAGAATATACATTTACTGTTACTAATCAGTAAACAAATAAACATTACTACACAACTAAACAGGTTGATTTTCTGAAAAAGAAAAAAAGAATTATAAATGTGAGTGGCGCTTGCCGTGGCTAAACTCGATCCTCTGGGACTTTTATAATGAGAGTTTACATTATATGAGGATCAGTTGCTAAGGTGCTCTAAAGGCCATGCTAGGGCGTTTCTTGACAGCTTGACAATGATCCTGAGAGACTGATTGCGCGGGTAAGATGAGCCCACCCCCATGATGACTCTATGATGATGGGATTCCACAGTTAGGTTCAGTTTCAAAATTTCTATGGAAGTTATCACAGCAGGAAATGCACCTGTGAGCACTTCCTGGAGGTCCTTCATCATCATATGTCAATGGGTAGCCTCTTGCGCCCCAGGGGTACAACTTAAGTCCTTTTGCGCGCAAGCCTCTTCAAATGTGCTAAATGTGCTTAACATTTGTACAAAATTCTTGCTCGGTGCTAGAATCCGTCAAAGTTGGTCTCAATGTGAAGTCTATGGGATTTAAAAAAGTAAAGTCACACTGTAGCACGCCATTCCCGAATAAGCCGCATGATTTGACACCTCGTTCATGGGTCTCCAAAGTTTGTACAGAATTTTTATCTTTTTTAAATAAAATACAAATAAAAAAGCCTGCAAGATAAATCAAGTGATGCTTTGCTTTACAAGCGCCACTAATAAATAAACCACTTTCATCAGTGATCAGTGTAGAGCGAATTGGTTTCTTGTGAAGTGCGATCGGCCTCAAAAACCCTGATCGGACCACGCCTAGGTTTAAGCGCAGCTAATTAATAAAAATCCAGTTAAAGCAGCAGAGTGAAAATAAGATCAAACTTGCAGCTTTATTCAGCTTTAAACGTTTTGGATCATTGGGTTGTTCCATCCGCCTACCCCCACCCAAAAAAAAAAAAAGATGAAGGAAGAAAAATCTTGACGCTGGACCTGCAGTTGAGCTGAATGGATGAGGTAAACGCTTGTCATTAGCGCAATAAAGATTCGCTTGTAAGTGATGTAATGCAAGCGCTTTGGCACAGGTTACGAATGCTGTGCTGGCATTTCATTTCTCCTCTCTCTCTCTCTCTCTCTCTCTCTCACACAGACTCGAGGAACATCCACTGTGCAACAGAGGGAGTAATAATAATAATAATAATAATAATAATAATAATGCTGACTGAACACTGCTACACTGGAGAGTCTGTATAAGTCATGATTTCTCTCGTTCCTCCGACTGAGGTGTTTATAGAAAAAACAGTGGTTTTTATCAGGAGCCCGGAGTTCAGAGAGAAGGCCACGCTTGCTTTGTGTTATGGCTAACTCCGACCAAGCCGAGACATTACATCATGCCGCCTGAATAAATGAATGCCAGCGCTATAGTGGTAATCGAGAGGCTTTGGAAAAATCCCAGTGGGCCAGTAATGGAGTGTGCTGTTCTGCATCATGTAACTCCGGGCGAAAAAAGGAAAGGAAAAAAAAAAAAACCGAGGGCCGCGGGCGTTATCCGCGCTCATGGTGTTCACCTGAACGGTGAGGCAAATCCATGCGGCTTGTTATGTATTGGCGGATTCGCAAAAAAAAAGAAAAAAAAAGGGAAGACGACAATTTTAAACTAGGTTTATATCACGGTTCTGAAGTTGACTCCAATCATTTTCTCTCGACACATTCTTTTCTTTCTTTCTCTGTTTTTTTTTTTTTTTAAGCAGCTTGAAGAGAACAGCGAGGCTGCTGCTGAATACTGAGCGGCTCCTTCTCATGCGCGGTGCATCAGAGACGCGTTCAGGAGATGAGATCAAATCCTGAAGATGTTTCAGCTGGACGGAAGAGATCGATTTTTGGTCGTGCTCTCCGAGTGAGAGGAACGGTGTTCGTCTCCCGCCCACCTGTCAATGAAAGCGGCACGAAGCGAATCATGGGCATCTTCGGCTAACGTTTACATTACCAGCCTGAATTTTTATAATATTGTGACGAGACCAGATTTTCTTTATGGCTTGGACCGGAGTCGGTATACTCAAGATTCAAGAATTGTGTCATTCCAGACTGTGCAGATTTATAAGATTCAATAAAAATGTTTACAAAAAAAAAAAAACCCTAATAATAAGAAGAAATATGTACAAAATAAAAACAAGAATAAGACCACTATGATTTTATACTGTATATATAAAGGAAAACGTTTTTAAAGATATTATTTTAAGATATTTCTTTATTCATCCCACAGTGGGGAAAAATTATATTATAATTAATATTACTATATTAATATAATATACATCATACTGTTTTTCTTTTCCTGATGTCTGTTTAAATGTGTGTGTATATGTTTGATTGTTTTTTTGGGATACACGACTATGTGACTTGAGAACAGGCAGATCAGATTCGTGCTGGCTAAACCTAAAACATTTAAACCGCGACATCCGACTTTCTTCTTTTGGAATCGATTTTAGCAAAAAATTTGGTCTGGATTTTGCTTTGTTGGACGGCAAGCGATCAGTCGACTCTGTGTGTTGAAGTCCACGCGGAAGAAGGAAGCTAGACGCTTCGCTGTAGCTGTTTTTAGCAGCATTTGCTAGGAGTGCTATGAAATCCCCGCACTGCCGGTGCTCACGGAGGTCAGCACCCAATCTGCCCGTCCTCATCCAAGTCACATGACCATGCATCGGATGCGTGTCCGATCTAGGACCATGAACAAAAGTTACTCCGATTCGACCGAAAAACATCAGATTTGTACGTTAAAACAGCTATTTATAAAAATATTGAGACACTTTATGCTGGTAATGTGAACGCAGGGTCTTCTTTTCCTTTCAGTGAATTTGCTGTAAGATTGTAACGGAAACCTGTAAAAAAAATATGAAATTTTACCTCATGAAGTTAAACTACAGACGTTGGTATTTATGCTATGTGGAAGTGACAGGAAAAAAAAGCGAGGCTTGTAAGGACTGATTCCAATTCATCAATCTGAACAAGATCTTTTTCATCTTCCTTTACGGATTGTAACCATCACCTTCTTTTAAAATTATTCATTTGGAGTAAAAAGAAGAAAGAAATGTCTCATATGTCAGAGATTCTCATCTTTTTAACGAGAGCATAACTTTCACCGTGTTCAGCTTCGGCTCCAGCGCATCCGCACGTCCTTGACTTCAATTATAACCAACACAATGTGTTGGAGTCGAACCAGCGGCTATTTTGCAAGCTGGTAATTTCATTACTTAATGAAGGTATGAGGTTTTTATGCGGTGCTGAGATCAGAGTATAATAAATAACACCGTTACTGGGAGAATCGCCTTGACGAGCACTCCGTATACATGAAGAAACCTGAAAAACTAAAGCGAGCTTTACATTGTGTGGTGGAGTTTCTCTCTTGCACCTGTAAAAGAATTCTTTGATCTCCAGTTTGAGGACGCGTCCTGCGAGGTTCTCCCCAGCAGCCGGTTTAATGATCGCGCCACGTCGGAGTTATTGTATTAACATCTCAAACGGGGGTGCCATTAAATAAGAACGCAGGAGTCGAGCCCGTCTGAAGGATGTCCGCTTGACGTCTCGTTACTGCCTCGTCGAGGATATGAGGACCCCGTATGGACAGAAACAGACGACGAAGGACAGCTTCCAGGTCCGTAGACGGCCAGAAGTATGCGGACGCCCACCCATCACTCCCGTACAACTATCCAGAACGTCTCTGCATGCTGTTGCTTTGCATTTCTTCCTTCAGTGAAATGACGCGTCAGCACTCAACACGCAGTATGTTTAAGTAGAGCATTATGATAATGTGAAGCAATTTCACACTTGGCGGTTTTTCATTTTCAGCGCGAGCTGAACGTAGTAATTTTCTGGTCTGTTGTTGGAGCATCTTCGTCATGTAACCCGAACACAGAGAACAAGATATTTAAAATAAAATAAGGTGCAAGATATTTATTACAGCTCTACTTGACAATATGGTCATTATTTTAAGTAGTGACCTTTTTTTAATTTTTTTTTAACTAGGGCTGCTCAATCTGATCCAAAAGACAAAACAAAACCAACTCACATTGTGATTATTTATACATGTATTTCAAATGTAATTTAAACTGTAATATTAAACTCTCGTACGCACCATTTGTATATTTATCAAAGGCTAACAGCAAACAACTGGACAAACAATCTCATTAAGATTCCCAAAATTTGAAACAGATAAATTATTTAAAAAATAAACATACGTTTAAAAAAAAAAAAAACAAAAAAAAAGGACAAAAACACTACACAAGTTCCAAATCACGATGTATGCGATTAACTGTTACTACTCTAATAATAATAATTTTTTTTTAAATCCTCTCAAATAGCATACAATGAAAAAAAATTTCTTTAAAAAGACTCAAACAATTAAGGCTCTGCGTTATTAATCTGAAGGTCAGGGATTCGAGCCCCAGCACTGCCCAGCTGCCATTGTTAACCCTAATTTGTTAACAAATTATTTAATCTTATTAAAGAATAAATGGATATGTAAAGAATATGGATGATTCTTAGGCACTTCATTTAAAGGTCCCATATTTTACCATTTGTTTAACAAGTTAACACAGGTCTCAAAGCTCCCCTTAAGTGTGTGTGTACATTAAGTGTGTGCGCGTGTGTGTTAATGCTGCACCTGAAATACCCTCCGAATGATGCACTGTTTATACCCTACACTCCTCTTCTGAAAACGCAGTTTCAGTGTCTATGTAAATGAGTTATACCTGAGCCACGCCCACCAAAGAACTCCAGAGCTGAGCCTCAAGCTGGATCTTTTTATACGAGGTCACAATAGAAATAAAATCTAATTGGCTTATTTAAAAACACTGGAGAATATTAAGAAAAAGAACAATATTTTTTTGGTCATGTTTTTGTTTGTACAAACACACACACACACACACACACACACACACACACACACACACACGAGAAAAAAAAAATAAATAAATTTGGCATCATGTGTCTCCATTAGGTTTATTACAAATGATTTTGAGGTAGACTCCCGGTCAAACATCTTACACACACCTTCTTATTCGCTTGTATTTTTTTATTTAATTATTTATGTATTTGTATTATTCTCTAAACTGCACAACAACGCTGAAGGCATTTAAAATATAACCTGTCCTTAGAGCAGTCTATGTCCACGCTTCTGCTCTGACACATTCATGTAGACTCTGAGGAATCTGAGGTGCAGGTAATTAGGGATGGGAATCACCAGGGAACAACCTGATACGACGACATCACGATGCTGATTCGTTTTGTACTGCGATTCTATAAGTTTTCAGGATTTTATAAAATGTCTGATTCATAATTTTTATTATTTTATTTGCTACAACTTTAAACAGTCTTAGCAAATCATTTACTTGTACCTTTGCAGTGGCAGTATGTGAATCCACCTGCAGGATTACAGAGGAACTGCAACATTGTACCATTTAAAATACAAAATAAATAATTAAAAAATAATAATAAAATAAAAACACACCCATGGCCATAAATGAATTGCGATACATTGCTCAATTAAATTTTCTCCCATTTCTGCTGTCAATTCTAAATGAACTTCTTCATTCTTGTTCTTCCTTTCCTGAGTCGTTGGTTCTCGCGAGAGCCAGTTTAAACTCCTAGCGTTTAATGGCTTGTGTAAGTGAAAATACTCTTAAGTTCTTGCGATTTTCCAGATAGACTGACCTTCACGCCTTATAAAAATGATTTTTTTTTTTTTTTTCTAATTCACCTAAAATCCAATGGTTATTTTGTAGTTTTGCCATCTGCATTATAGGAAATAAAAAGAATGAAGGAAAAAAAAAAAAAAAAAACACTGAATCAGGAAGTGTGTCCCAACTTTAGAGCAGTACTGTATGTGCTGCGATCTTAAACAAACCTACCTGATAAAAAGGCCACTTTTTCCTTTAAAATGGGCAAAACCTCCATCGCCTTCATCTCTTCGTTTCGGCGAAATCCTGAAAAATAAAATGGGAACAGATTCAGTACAGCCGCACCATTTAGCATGAATATTCTGAAACTCGGCTGTTAGAAATATAAAAAAATAACAATAAATGAATAAATCTTAAGACCTATCTAATACAGCGAGTTTGTTCCATGTCAGACAATCCTTAACAAGCTCAGCGTTATCAAGCCGGGAAAAACCAGCAGCACTTGCTGTTTATGATTCACTGACTGGCTCCATTTGTTAAAGGCTGAGCTGGAAAGGTTAGTCATTACCAAACTCCCGGAGTGGAGACGTGCTCGCCGCGGCTCGCTCGGGTCGGGTCGGGTCGTGACTCATATCACAGAGAGTCACACTCGCTCGAACGGTGGAACTGACGAGCTGCTAATAGCTATTGTACGCTCTGAGAGAGACGCTGCTTTAGGGGGGAGATAAGCATGAGTATTATTCAGGAGATAAATCTCTTTAACGGCGGTGTTTCACAAACGTCTGTGCTTTTAAATGATGTACTAACTCAAGTTTTGCTTGTATCGGTGAGTGGTGGAACAAAGAAGAATGCAGATGCAGGTTTTAAACCATTCACTTCGCTCCTGTAATGCATGAAATACGCTGGGAAAGACGAGCCGAGGCTTCTACACCCACGACACGAGAGAGTGTCAGCTGAGAGGACGTCGTCACACCAGTGATGCTCCGTGTCGCTGTAACTGACCGCTTTTCAAAAAAAGTTCATGACATTTTCAGCTGGCGTGCTCCGACAGACTGCACTTCTGCGGTTTCCTGCTTTAAACTGATCTTTATAACAATTACTGCTGATTAGACGATGATTTAAACCTGGCATTTAATCAAGGAAAAAAACATTTGAATGAGTGTTTCATTCTCAACAGGATTTCAGACTAAAACCTTGAGTTATTGCTTTAAGCATTTTAAAAACGCCCGCGAGATCTTTACTTTTAAAAACGCCCGCGAGATCTTTACTTTTAAAAACGCCCGCGAGATCTTTACTTTTAAAAACGCCCGCGAGATCTCGCAAAAACGCCCGCGAGATCTCGCAAAAACGCCCGCGAGATCTCGCAAAAACGCCCGCGAGATCTCGCAAAAACGCCCGCGAGATCTCGCAAAAACGCCCGCGAGATCTCGCAAAAACGCCCGCGAGAGCTCGCAAAAACGCCCGCGAGAGCTCGCAAAAACGCCCGCGAGATCTCGCAAAAACGCCCGCGAGATCTCGCAAAAACGCCCGCGAGATCTCGCAAAAACGCCCGCGAGATCTCGCAAAAACGCCCGCGAGATCTCGCAAAAACGCCCGCGAGATCTCGCAAAAACGCCCGCGAGATCTCGCAAAAACGTCCGCGAGATCTCGCAAAAACGTCCGCGAGATCTCGCAAAATAAGATCTTTTTTTTTTTTTTTTTTTAAGTTTGCGAGATCTCGCCATAAGGTTTACTCAGATAATACTGGGATTAGTGTTACACGTGTTGTTAAACAGGCATGGAGAGAATTACTCAATAGAATTCTGAGTAACTGAGTTTTACTTTCATCGTGGCCCAAAATATAAAGACATTCAAGTTTGTACTCAGAGTGCGCCCTTTCCGTATTTTGGCGCAGACAGACACAGAGCGAGCAATCAGTTGATAAGCGAATGAGGCGACGTACGGGGTTGTAGCCGGTGCGAAAGGTGATGACGCTGCTATTGGGGTTCCTTCACAGCTGAGAATGTGATTTATTTATTTTCCCAAAAGGCCGTCACCTCATTTTAACAGAAAAGATGGAGGTCAGCTGGGTGACTTTTTTTTTTTTTCTATTTGTAGTTCCTCACAAAGGAGATTCCGGCAAAAATAATAATATTAACAATAATAACTTACCCTGCGTGATGTTATTGTCCCATAACGAACCAAAAGCCACCAATCTGTGCTTTTACCACAAACGTAATCAGACATTTAACTGATCGGAAACACGTCTGCAGTTCTGGGTCACTTTTGTCTTCTATCTTTAATAAACAATTCGAACAGGGTTGGATTTAGAAGTGTTGAGAAAAAAAAGAGAAAAAAAAGTGCCTGATGAAAACGGCACCCTGTTTAAAAAGTACAAAGTGAGCGAAGAGAACGAGGTGATGGAGCGATTTTTATTCATGAACACAAAAGAAGCAGGAGAGAAATTAATCGTTTGAATACGCCACTCCGGGATAGATTCTGAGACTCAAACGCTCATCACTTAATAACGAAGTGCTGAAATAAAAGCCAACAGCCAGACAGCAAGACGTCTCCATCTATCAGTGAACAGAAGCATGCGTAGCGAGTAACATCTCTCAGTTTCTGTACATCTCTCTCTCTCTCTCTCTCTCTCTGTACAGCAACAGAATACTTGCAGCGCCATCCGCTGGAAAGTGACGAAACGCGCACTGATGCTGGATTTAGTGCTCCAGGTACATTACAGTGGAATATTGTGCTATAGCACATATATAAACTATATTAAATTAAACCCGCAACGGCTCTGGTGTAAAGCAAAGTGATTACAAAGCAGCAAGGCTTCCTAGAAAATACAGATGCTGTGAATTCAGCTAAAAATACACACAGCAGGCTCTTGCACACTTCCACTTAACCCTCTACTGAACATAGATCCTGTTTAACTCATTACTCTGGATTATTTAAGCAGTAAAATACAATAACAATACTTTTATAGTAGTTGTAGAACTTTGGATGAACTAATCATATGTGGACTTGGATAAAAATCATGATGATATTTAACCCTTCCAATAATTTTTGGTCATTTTTACTTTTTGTATTTGATTCTTACAGCTAAACTGCACATTGTTAAAGCACTGTGTTAATTGCTTTCTCCAATCCAGTAGGTGGCACCAACTCATCTCTCAAACATATCTCGAAATAAGAAGAAATTATAATCTTAAAAGTATTTCCCAACTTAAGAACGAGTTCTGTTCCGGGAGAGCATTTGTAAGTCCGATTTGTTCTCAAGTCAGACAAAGTGAGTCTTTTACGCCTTTGACACACATATACAAAGTAAAGCAAACCAATCCACTTGACTAAATCTATGTCCCCTTTCCCCACACTGCCCTCATGTGGCCAAAAACCGTAATCACGCCTAAGGAAATGAATCAAATGTAACCGCGTTGTCTCTGTGCCTTTAAATCGCGAGGGGAATCCCGGACACCATTTTGTCTCAGAGCTGTCTCCCACTGTATTGGACTGTGAACTCTGTTTTGTTGAGAATTTTCCAGAATTAGGATTATTCACCATCAGGACAGCTTTACAGGACGGCTATTTTTATCATCATGCTTCTGGACTGATTCATTATTTCATGTTTGCAGGAAATTCGTAACTTGAATGTTCGTCATGCATTAAAAATTCAAGGACTTACAGTATACTACACACAAAAATACTAAATCTGTCGTCTCCTAAACGGTTTTTCTTTTTGCATCTTTTAAATATTTTGAAAAATTCTCCTGTCGCCTTGTTGTTGAGTAAAGTGCGCACGCTGCTGTTCCTGTTATGCAACATTACGCAACATTGGCAAGTCTACAACAAATATTTCATTCGAACAATGGAGGCGTGACATTTTTCCTTCGGCACTTATTGTTTAAAAATAATAATAATAATAAGCAAATATTGTTCCACTTGCATTTCTTGCAGCTCCTAATAATGGCCTGTCTATTGTTCAGATCACGGACATGGACATAAAACAAACGATAACCATTTTGCCTTTAAATGATCACAGTATGTGCAGGGGAGTCAGTAGAAAAGTCTTTTCACTTTTCGAAATATAGAAAACAATATATGTTTTTCGACTGACTGTTTTCATCATTCTGGACAATAAAATACATTCGAATCGAATCATAGCTCCAAATCCCATCCAGTTCTCCCTCTCACCCTGATGACACACACACTTCTCTGATCGCATCCCAGTAAATGGCAGATCCTCCTGATCGCTTCCTTAAACAGCTCAGAGGACCTTTCCTGACCATGTTTAGACTGGTTTTAGCGCGGTATCTGCTGGTCTTCGCTCCTCGACGTGTCTCTCGTGTGATTTACTCTCTGAGCTCATAACACTGGCTCTGGTTCGTAGCAGCAATCTAATCCTTGACCTTGCATACCAGACCTCGAAGAACCTGGGTTTACATCATCGCTGCCTCACTTCAGATCTCAAAAACCTACGCTGCCGCAGCGCCATGGTGAGGAAACCAGCTTGTTCCTGACGTCCGAACAACCGGAGTCTGGATCTTTACTTGCTTTGTATGGTGTCTGGAACCTTAAGTCACGTCTGTCACATTAAGGCACGTCTGATTTGTACTTATGACTTAAAGGCAGATGACAGGTGAAGTACCTTGTGGCCTTCTACTATTGACGAGTGTTATACAGCGGGGGTGATGAAGGGTAAAGAGGAAGAAGGAAATGAGTGAGGGGGAGAAGAGCGAGCAGGGTAAAAGAGGAAGAGGAATCTCTGTGACAGTGAACATGTGGTGACGAACAAAGAAAGGAAACTGCCTGGACCGACTGAGGAATACACACACATACACATGGAGAGAGAAAGAGAGAATGAGAACGCGAGTGTGTTTGCTGAGGAAGTACAGCGCAAGGCCAGTTGCAGCCCCTCTACTCACCACCGGAGACAGCTGAGCGAGCCTGCAAACAACAGCTGCCTGCTCAGACACACACTGACTCAAACACGCACACAAACAAGTGTGTGCATGTTCTTGTATCACAGCTGCACTCGTTTTTTCGGCCTAGACTTTAAAAAAGAGGCAGCAACAGATACAAGCGAATGCAAAAAAATAAAAGCACTGCATCATCTACGCATCGCGCGCGCGTCTCTTACGCCCCTCCGTTCCCAGAGGAGCCGTGGCGCGTGGCGCCCAGCTGTCACGCAGAGTGATGGGAATGGTTGTGTAACGAGCAACTAAGGTCAAAGGTCGACAGCCAAATGTCCAGAGGGAGTGAAAGGGGGCAGATCTGTCATAGCACGGCCGCGTACGCTACCGAGTCGAGCTCGCGTTAATGTACCCAGCGTTAGACATAGCGGTGGAGTCACTGTTGCTGTCAACCGCTTCGCTGAGAGACAGCAGCAAAAACAAACAAACAAAAATAGATGTGAATCCTGAAATCATACAAGACCTAAACTCAAAACGTGCGTTGGTAATAATAAAAATACAGACGTCTCATGAGGCTCCTCAAACGCGTTTGACCCCAACATAAGGTCGGGTCACGTCTTAACTGGCAGCCGCAGTTGTCCTGGGCTCCTGAAGCGATGAGGACCGCGTCTCTCAAACCTCGCACCGCATTTTATCTTCCTCATATCGGCTTTAAAAAAAAAAGTCCTTAAGAGATACACCACTCCATTACAGTGCTCTAAAGACGAAGACAAAGAGACAGAGAGACACAGCTGGGCTCGAAGTCAAGTGTCCAGGAAGCAAACGGTTGAAAAGGAAGTGGGGGGGGAAGAAAAACACAGCACACAAAAAAAATAAATAAATAAATAAATAGCTCTCCAAAGAGCACTCTTTCACCTTGGGTTTGGCTGCAGGTCCAAACACACTGTATGCGAGGCAAAAAACACACGATCTTATAGGATTTACGAGCTACCGATCGATACACGTACGACAACCTCAAATTGTTGTCACACTAAACAATACAGCTTCCGAATTTAACCCGTTTCCAAGGCGAGTTCTTCAAGACCAGTGGTGCACTAAATAGGACCCATAGTGCATGTCTTCACTAGATCTTGCACAAAATGCTATAAAATACAAAAAGAAACAAAAAATTGCGACCACATTTCGTTTGACTTTCCACTGACGCAACCAAGTTTTGATCAGGACGTACGTGCAACCCGAAGTATGCTGACGCAAATTTCTTGCAAAATTTTAGTTCTCAACGTGAAAATTCTTACGTGGGGCGTTCGTATGCCGAGTTACACTGTACTGACTAAAAACATATACTAATTAACTAATTAGTTAGTAACCAGTCCTGTGCAAAGGTCTTGAGCCAGACTTCATTATGTCATATTGACTGCATTATGGTTACGAAGTGCCTAAAGAGACAATAAAAAAAAATTGGTTGTGCGACCTCATTTCCCCTCTCACAACCAATCAAGGAGGAGATTGCGCTATTTCCCCGAGTGTGTTTCAGTCTTGACGTTGCGTGAGAAAGCAATTTGAAGAATTGCTTAGCCAGGCATCATGTGATGGCCTTCACCCTCCCTGGTTGGTCGGCTACGACTAAATTAGGGAGAAAATCTGGGAAAATCCTGAGAAAATAAAATGATGATTTCTGAATGATTTATTTGAAACTGGTCTGAAAATGAGAGCCATTTTTATTTTTTTATATCTCGCTCAGTGTAAAGAGATCTGGTGTGGGTCAAAGACTTTTGCACAGCGCTATAGCTCTAATACTCATCACGAATAAACCTGATATGAGACGAGTTCATTTAAAAGCACCGTAGAGCTTAACATCCCGGAAAAGCAGTGTGTGAATGTTATCAGTATCACATGTAATGCCTCAGTTATTGCCACCTGGCATGAAGGACGCGGTCTGCTGCATAACACAATATTGGCTCCTGTAACATTCATTCGTTCATTTATTTCTCCTCAGCGGGAATCTGGAGCTCGTCCAACGCTGGGAACTGACTGGAGGACGCGCTCGGGATAGGACTCGCACACATCCACACCTGGGGCAGATTCCCCGCCCCCGGCCTGTTCGTGGGAGACGGAAAAAAAACCATCAAGACTCCACGTTAGCTCGGAATCAAACTGGGGCTCGATCCTGGAACCAGTAAATAATATTAAAATTATTACTATTATTTCTTCTTTTTTCTTTTTGTCTGCACATCGGTCAGAACTCCCTCTTTCAACGATAACAAACATTTCATTCCTCAGAGGACTCGAAACCAGTCTCAGAAAATTTTCTGTCTCTATGTCTGTCCGGCCAGACCTTGTCACAGCATCACGCAAAACCGATGGAACAGAATTAAACAAAACTTTGCCAGTCTTTCGGTATCTGCCTAAAGTTTAACCTGGGCAAAATTATGAGTACACGTCAAGTTTTGAGTAGTTTTGTGCCAGATTATGCCACAGCATCTAGCAGGTATTTTGGACAAATATTGAGATTTTATCTTAAGCTGGAGAAAATTAGATATACAGTTAGAGGGTCTACTGACACATTTTGTAATATTTGGCAACCCTACTTAACTTTTGCTGAGGACATGAGGACATAATATTGTACTGTAAAGAAAGGCTATGGGGAAGACTACGTATATTATTATTATTATTTTTTTATTAATTAATTTTTTTAAATGGACGCCCTGATTGTTACGACATCCTTGTATTTGTCTGATGTTGGGGGTGGGGTTTTGTGTTTTCTTTCATGTTTTTCTGTATAGTTTAAAAATAAATAAATGTAAAAAAAACTTTGATCAAATATAGAGATTTCTCCCTCGATATAGGTGTGGCTATATACAGGGTGGGCCATTTATATGGATACACCTTAATAAAACGGGAATGGTTGGTGATATTAACGTCCTGTTTGTGGCACATTAGTATATGTGAGGGGGCAAACTTTTCAAGGGTGGTGACCATGGTGGCCATTTGGAAGTCGGCCATCTTGGACTTTTGTTTTTTCAATAGGAAGAGGGTCATGTGACACAGCAAACTTATTGGGAATTTCACAAGAAAAACAATGGTGTGCTTGGTTTTTGTTTGTATTTTGCTTTCTGTTTATATATATTTGTGTCAAAGGTGTACAAGTCTCACTTTGTCTGACTACCGAATGATTCTGACTTACGAATGCGCTCCCGGAACGGAACTCGTTCGAAAGTTGGGGACTACCTGTATTAATAATAATAATAATAAATAATAATAATAATAAATTTTATACTGCTAAGTTAATTCTGTCAATCAACTTGAAGCATACATCATTCCCAAGAACAGTGGAACCTTGGATTACGAGCATAATTTGTTCCGGAAGCGGGCTCATATTCCAAAACACTCGTAAACCAAATCCAATTCTCCCATAAGAAATAATGAAAACTCAAATTATTCGTTCCAGAGGGCAAAAAAATAAATACATAAAAATAATTAATACAATATATAAAGTAAAAATAAAACAAATTAACCTACACTTTACCTTTAAAATAAATAAATCCCGGCAGATAAGTGTTTCCGTTTGTGCGCGCAGGCGTGTGTGTGTGTGTGTGTGTCTGTGTGTGTGTGTGTGTGTGTGTGTGTGTGTGTAATTAGCCACTTCCCTCGCCTCGTCTTACACAGTAAAACTCCTCCTCCCTCCCCCCACCGCGCTTTTTAAGTTTCACAACAAACACACACAGCGGAAACACGGTTTAAACGGAAAAAAAAATCTCTCTAATGACACTCGCGTGAGCGCATACTAACAGAATCACTGCTTTAAAGTAAAACAAATAATAATAATAACAAATGAACCAGCACTTTACCTTTGAAAAGAGTCGCGACAGAGCAGAGTTTTCGTGTGTAAAGCAGAGCGTGTCTGCGTGTGTGAAGCCGGGGAGGGGGGTGTAAAGGCGAGATAGAGAGTGTGTGTGTGTATGTCAGTGTCAAATTACACACATAGGAGACACGCTGAAACAGAGAGAAAGATGTTGATTATACCAGAGACGAGCACCAAGACCCAGCAGGCGAGACGATTACTCACAATTACGCAGCGCAAGAGAGAGAGAAATCTTTGGCTCAGATGTGATCATGTGACGCTCGGTGTCAAAACGAGAGCGCATGCGTGATGCATGATATCACTTCACATAGGCACTTGTAAACCAAAAGTAAAAAATTATTTAAAAATATTTGCTCGTCTAGCGGAACACTCGTAAACCGTGTTACTCGCAAACCAAGGTTTCACTGTACATTTGTTACCCCAGTTAATCTCCGATAATTAACGTTTAACGTTTCTCCCGCTTGCGTTTCTTCACCACCTCTATCCGTCTGTTAAACCTCAAGATCTCACTGATTCAAGATCAAACTCATCAACGAGGCGCGGCCAGAGTAGCAAAGTTCATCCCGTCAGCATCATTTCCAATAATAAACGCACCAGAGAGTGGTTCAGCACGGTGGCGCCACCTACAAGTCCAGTGGTGTAACTGCATCGGCACACGGTGGCACTGAAACAGGATTATAAACGCTCACAGCGCCTAAGGCTCCGCGTAGACTTGACACAGAAGCATTTACTCTTTCCCCACATGGACTACGCAATATTTTTGTTAACATTCACTCTGCATGAGCGCCTGTGCCACAAACTGTTTAAAGGCTTGTGGTTGGAACAACATGCCAGAGGTTCACTTCTTAATGATGTAATAACTTCTATAACTAAAACCCGGAAACCTACAATGCATCACAAGCTTCAGATTAAACCACAGCAAGTGTGCGCTTAATATTTTTATTTATATTTTACTTTTTTTTTATTTAAAAAAAAAAACATTCGGTGTGTACTGAGGGGGGCGTAAATGCCACGTCGCAGTAGGGTACATTTCGAGTGCGGAATTACTGTTAGGTCTATAACACACACACACACACACACTTCGTTGTGCTTCAACACACACAAACTGATGCTTACATTGCCACTAAAGAACACAGTGGTCCAAAACAAACACAGAAAGCATGTGTGTGTACCCAGTGTGTACACACACACTCACACGCGCATGTATGCGCACCTCATTCAACCTTGTTTTTATTGTCTTTTGTTGTTGTTTAATTTTCCAGTTTTTTTTTCTTATTATTCGTCACTACAGTGTTTAAATACTTATTTTATTACAACCGCGTTTACGGTTTACGGTTTCCGTTCCCGCTGGGTGCTAAATTTACCTCTACGGAGTCTGGGACTGATTGGCCACCGAGTTCTCCGTCTCTCCCTCTCCCATTTCGGGAAAGGAGAAAAAGGAGAAGAGGAGGAGGGAGATGGAGGGTCGGGGCGCTTTTTCTATTTCCGTCTTCCTCTCTGTCCAGCTGTGTCGTTCTCTGTCCGGGTCACTGTCTGTCTCTACCTACCTGCTCTCTCTCTCTCTCTCTCTCACACACAATCATGACCAGCCTTAAATGCAGATAAAAGCAATGAACTGCACTTCGGTGTGAAACCCACTCGTATGATCCTGTTCCCAGATCTCGTACCCGTCTTAAAACCCAGAGTGTGTATCCCTCTGGGCTCGAATTACCTTTTTAGGTTTCACTGTTTTTGATGTATGATGTATGTGCTGTTTCGAAGCTGCTCTACGCAAAGGAGTGTGATGGGGGTTTCGGCCACACACACCATCACCTGCACAAGCCACTCGTCATTTCCCACACAGTGAGAGAGAGAGAGAGAGAGAGAGAGAGAGAGAGAGAGAGACACAGTTGTATTCGGTACTGCTGCATGGTTAGAGCTGAACATGTGATCAACATGTGATCAATCATTTTAAACCAAACGAAAGCAAACTTAACGCAATCGACTCTACAGACATTTAAATCCAAACCCCCTGAATTACATACGGCTCCGTCAGCGCCTGATTGAAACCAGCGTTAACGTCAGCGGCTCTGACAAAACCCAAACTGATTAGAACTTTAGATTAGGACTTTACCAGAGTCTAATGAAAAGAATAATCATCATGAGATTGTGGTGCAGAGAAGTCTTAGCTTTGAAACATCAACACACACACACACACACACACACACACACACACACACACAGTGTCCTGAGAGAGACTGATGACTGGAACATCAGCAGAATTCTGAACCTCTCCGATAGCTGTGGATGAAAAACATGAGTGGAACGACGAAGACTGTGAAACAGTGGAGCGTTTGGAACGATGGATAGAATGTGGAACGGTGCAGAGTGTGGAACAAAGAAGATTGCGGAACAATGAAAATTTTGTATTAGTGGAGCGTGTGGAACAAAGAGAGTGTGGAACGATGGAGAGAATGTGAAATAATGAGCGAGTGGGAAGATGGAGACCGTGTGGAACAGTGGAACAAAAAACGAGTGTGGAACGGTGGAGTGTGTGTGGAACGAAGATGATTTCAGAACGACGGAGGGTGTGGAACGATGAAGGGGTTCTCGCATTCTAACCGTTGCAGCCATGTCCCTCTGGATCTCACTCTGCGTCCTTGGCATCCTGGAACGTGTTCGGTTCCAGTGAAGGAAACGTATACACGCACTAGAACGCACACGGACATTCCATACACTCTCATGTTTCATACTTTGCGCCAACACTTGGTGAAGGACCAGGGTGTCCGAGCTTGATGCTCGGGCGTTCACATATTTTTGGTAATACAGGGTATCTTAGTTACACACAAACGGTCTGAGATACAGGTATCTCACTGCTGGAATAAAGCGATGATGGTGATGATGAAGTTCCTCCTCTACACTCCTCCACACTGACAGGAGCGCCTCCATTCACTCCTCAGCTTCTCTCTGATCAGGAGTCGTGGGAGGAACAGAAGCGTTAGAGCGTATCTGAGTCACGGGTAGTGGAGTTTGAAGATAAGATCAGAGTGAGGTTTCGAGACTGAGCGGGGTGAACCGTACCCGTTACTACACACACTCTCTCTCTCTCTCTCTCTCTTCGGGGACGACTCGAGGGCATCGGAATCGTAGCTCGTAGCTTGTGTGATTCACCCACTCCTGCTTACTGGATGCTCAAAGTTCTACCCAGGCATCACAATCTGTATGTGTGTGTGTTTTATTCCGCATCAGTCCATGTCTCTCGCCACCTGCCTGACTGATTTACATCACGCCTCCTGGCTCTTCTCTGCAGAGCTTCTCCGTGACTCCGTGCAGGTACGTAACTATCTGTTGGGCGACGCGTTGTCGGTTCTTTACTTTTACTTTATGTTTTGTATTATAATTTTGTGACGCCGATAAAGGTTTCGTGCTGAACGTTATTCTCGGCTCTGAGCCCTTTTTAACCTCGGCTATCCGGCGCAAAACGTCACACCATATTTAAGCGACCACTTTGATTTCAAGCACAAGAAAGGTAACAGCTTTATTATGCTTCAATTAAAAACAACTAATTTGTGAACTACATTAGAATCCCCCATCCCACCCCTGCTGTAAAAAAAAAAAAAAAAAGTAACTTTTTCTCTCAGAGTAAATTTTTTTTTTTAATGATGATTAACCCTTAAAACTCGTGTGTCGCGGATCTACGACAGCAACACGGCATTGGTCAGTAACTTTAAAACATAAATAAATAAATAAATAAATGAAATAAATAAATGAAATAAATAAATAAAATAATAAATAAACAAATAAATAAATAAAATAAATAAAATAATAAATAAATAAATAAATAGATAAAATCATATTATTATTATTATTTTTATTATAATTGGTCGCAGAAACAACAACCATAAAAACATGTGCTCTTAAGAGATTTTTGAGAATTTCTGTGTCCATGGGACCCATTTTTTTATTTATTTATTTTTTTTGCTCAGTTTGTATAGCTGGTTAAAATGAAATCTCAATTCATCATATCTGAAATATGTTTATAGTCTATGAACTACTACGATTGCGTGTGCAGTAATGAACTTAACAATAACAATGATAACGATGATCATTTTAGTCTTTGTTCATAGTTAAAAGTAAATGAGTATTATTCATTCATGACGTGACAGATTATTGTAAATGGTCTCTGCGAGTCTCATTCTGCTGAAGCGACACAAAACCCAAACAGTGGCTTTTAATAAGAAGCTCATTTACAAGATTAAACCTCAGCAACGAAATACTGTTTCTGCTTTCCACATCACATCAGTACACACACTTCTCTCCGCCGTAGCTCAGGGAACAGCTGCGTCTACAGAAGAAGGTGAGGAGGTTCGAATCCCCCGTGCTACTGAGGTAAGGAAACCCTGAGTGTGCCTGCGTACGCGCCTTCAATCCGAATCCCTTCAATCCGGATGATTTTTCCTTCGAATCATCAAGGAAAAAACAAGGACAAATACAGCACACACACAGTTATTCAGCCTGAAAGGAACGACACAAATTACTCGTCATGAGCGGAACGATGCGCTGCATAACCACAGTATATCAGGGTCATTTCAGTAGTTGTGTGGAGATTCAGTTTAAAATCACTCGCTGGGAGCCGCAACGCGAACCCGCACTAACAACCGGCTGGGGTTAATCCTGTGTTACGGTCATTTGAATGTTTGTTCTTTACTCTTGTGCCAGATGCTGTTTTATGCAGACAGTTTTAAATTTACACACACAGTAGTGATTGAGGCTCCTGAAAGTTTCTCATATCACAACCAACTGAGAGAGAAGAGGGATAGATAGACAGGTGGATTATCAGACAGACAAGCAGACTGACAGACAAGCAGACTGACAGACAAGCGGACTGACAGACAAGCGGACAGACAGACAAGCGGACAGACAGACAAGCGGACAGACAGACAAGCGGACAGACAGACAAGCGGACAGACAGACAAGCGGACAGACAGAAAAAGAAAGACAGACAAGCAGATAGACAGACTAGGAGATAGACAGACTAGGAGATAGACAGACAGGCGGACAGACAGACAAGCGGACAGACAGACAAGCGGACAGACAGACAAGCGGACAGACAGGCAGATAGACAGACAGGCGGACAGACAGACAAGCGGACAGACAGGCAGATAGACAGACAGGCAGATAGACAGACAGGCAGACAGACAGACAGGCAGACAGACAGACAGGCAGACAGACAGACAGGCAGACAGACAGACAGGCAGACAGACAGATAGACAGACAGGCAGATAGACAGACAGGCAGGCAGACAGGCAGACAGACAGACAAGTGGATAGACAGACAAGCGGATAGACAGACAGAGGCAGACAAGCGGATAGACAGACAAGCGGACAGACAGAAAAAGAAAGAGACAGACAGACAGACAAGCAGATAGACAGACAGGCAGACAGACAGACAAGGAGACAGACAGACAGAGGCAAACAAGCGGATAGACAGAAAAAGAAAGACAGACAGGCAGACAGACAGACAAGCGGATAGACAGACAGGCAGACAGGCAGGCAGACAGACAAGCCGATAGACAGGCGGACAGACAAGACAGGCGGACAGACAAGACAGGCGGACAGACAAGACAGGCGGACAGACAAGACAGGCGGACAGACAGACAGGCAGGCAGACAGACAGGCAGGCAGACAGGCTGATGAAAAAACAGAAAGGCAGGCAGATAGATACATATACAGACAGACAGACAGGCGAACAGATAGACAGAAGCAGGCAGACAGTCAGACAGACGAACGGATAGACAGACAGACAGACAGACAGACAGACAGACAGACAGACATGATGTTTATCTGAGGTTGTATTTGAGTAATACCGAGACCCGTCACAATCAGATGATTGTCTGTTATGTCTATTTATGATTTTAAACAAAAAGAGGGGGCACTAACTTTTACACAAGACTGTACCTGCTCTTCCTGGGATCATCTCGGGATCCACCGGCACCATGACCGACACAAACAGGTTACTGAGCACACCCTAAATCGTACACATTCACTTTGCAACTGTGTTCCTACGAGCAAAATATGATTAGGTGAGTAAAATATAACACACCATCTTAAACAGGTGTTCGCTGTTGAACGTGTAAGGATAATAAAAGCCATATCCGAACAGTAATTCTGATCTACAGTGTTAAAAAAAAAAAAAAAAAAACGAAAGCATGAGCATGAGAGTGAGGAGGAGAAGAAGAGGGAGCGCGTTGCTGGAGTGACCGGGCTCCGCATGGCTACAGACAGGTGGGCGACAGTAAAGAGCTGTGAGAGATGGAGGTGTCGGCGCCGCGCATCGCGCTCCTGACACTGACAAAAAGCCTGTTGCCATCAACATGCCATCGCTCGCTGATAAACTGCCCACGGTCTCGACACCAAGCACGCTCTCCTCCTGTCCTCCCCTCGAGCTTCCGTGTCGTTCGGTGACGCCGCATAAGAAATGACCTCACCCGTTCGTCTTGCACCCGTTGACTTTGGAGACGCTCTGGAAATAAAAAGCTTAAAACGGAAATAACCGTCCTGTGCTTGGGCTCGGACATGACGAGTACAAAAGTGCAATAAAGTTGAGCTATATAAATACTTTAAAAAATCTAATTGCAAAAAAAACGCTTCACAGAGGTATTTCATAAACTGCAAATGTGTGTGATATTTCCTGCCAGTTCCCCGAGTCTTCAGGCCCCTAATAACAGGGTTGGGAAAAGCAGGAGCATGCAGCGAGACAGAGAGCGAGAGAGAGAGAGACAGTGTAGATGAGCAGAACTAGAACTTTGAACCTCTTAAGCAGTGTCTCGTTCGTTATTGATGAACGCGCTGATGTTCACCTCTCCCAGCTACCGATAACTAACACATCTGTTCGTCCAGACGTGCAACATGAGACTCTCACTTCACCTCACGGTCAGACAAAAACACAAACGCCATACGGATTGTTTCTCCGCCGATGCCTGGATCGGAGCGCTCGCTGCTCAGCAATCTCATGATTATAGGGCAAATCTAACGGCTTCGCAGGACTTAATGGAGGAGAGTGAAAAAATAGCTTGGCGAATTCTGGGTCATGGAAAAGTGTGCCGATGACTTGCATTATTATTAATAAGACCAAAAAAAAAAAAAAACCTAGATCACTAGGATGATTTCAAACCTGGACTTGAGTCAACATGCCGATACTCAACTCGGATCATTTTTCATTCTTGTTTTATTATAAGATATAATGGGTTGAGATGCTGATTCTGTCTGTCTAGAGCGGTGAAAAAGTTTTTGCCCCCTTTATTTTTGCATATTTGTCACACTTGAATTCATCACAATATTTGAATTTTTCCTCACATCGCTCAGCTCTACCCAGTCACGCCATAATAATCTCTCACTGTGTGGTGATGCTGATGATCATAATCATATCATTCACATCATTTTATTAAAACATTCAGAGGGTCCTCGAGTCCTGCGGATATGGACGGGGTCATCAGGGGGTAGACCACTCCCACGACTGAACATCACAGTGATCATCAGTGACTCTGTAAAATTCCCCAAATGGCACACGATCGCATCTTTTTCTTTCTCTCTCTCTCTCTCTCTCTCTCTGTGTCACCCATCTGTAGTTTTTGGAAAGAAATTCAGCTCGGGCTCAAACACTTAATCATCTCATTCGGAAAAAAAAAAAAAAGGCTTCAGCGTTACAAAACGTTTTGTGAGAGAATGTCAGGAGAGAAGGGGTTTCGTGTGCGCTCTCGTACTGTAGCACAGAGCTGAAAATCATTTCTCCTCCTCACAGATCCTCGCTGGAGAAGCCGGAGGCCCGCCGAGGGAAAGCGGGGAGGCCGCAGCAAAGTTTAAATGTAGCGTGGACATCCAGTAAGCGAAAAAAAAACTCCTCCCATCTTTATTTTAAAAAAAAAAAAAACACTTTTAAACCAAAACCAGCCCACAGAGCGCCAGGCTCACATGAATGGAGTGTTTTCCGTTACTCAAATTCCTGAGCTTCGGTTAAGCTGAGCTCACGGAAACTGTGGAGGGTGACGGGTAATTTTCTAAAAGGGGAAGTTGAGAACAGTGCAGGCTCCTGTGCAGCGCTGTGCGAAAGGAGGAGGAGGAGGAGGAGGAGGAAGCCCCGAAAGCTGGAACTCGTCGGAAGAGAAAGTCGTAAAAACGAACCGTTACTCTGACTTTCACGTGAACAATTTGTAGAGAATCAACACACAACAGATTTCAAATCTGTTCAAGCAAAAAAAAAAAAAATACATAAAATTAACTTGTCTTCAGTTTATCTCAGACACACAGTAGTTCGATTTAAAATAGTCCACTGCTCTAGGAAGAAACTATCCAAGATCAGACAGGACTTTGATCCCACATATGACCGATGCAGAGCAGGAAATCGGCGACGCTACTGCACATGTTCTGGACATTCCCAGAATTATCTCACCGTTGGAGTTTTATTCGTGATACATCGTCAAAAAAAACAAAAAATAAGTCAAATCCCATTAGTACCGTCGCCACTCGCTGCACTCCGTGTGGTGCTCGGCTGGATGACGCCCAGGTGTAATGGTCTTGAGTTTCATTCATCTAGAAAAGATTCGCTATTTCATAAACGGATCCACTCAGGAGTTTTATGAGGTCTGGCAACCATTCTTGAGCCACTTTGAAGATATACATGCAGATAAATTGGATCTGTAATTAAATATTAATTTTTCACTTTTTTTCTCCCTGTAATGCCTTGTTCGTTTGTTTGTTTTTATTATTCTTTTGTTTGATGTGTATTTGTTTGTTTATATATTTTTCTCATTTCTTTTTCTACTGACTGTTGTTTTTTTATGAGCTGGGGGGAGGGGAATGGGTAGAAAGGAACAATTTTATATACTCAACATATATACACATCATTTTCTATAAAATATATAGAAATATATATTTTTTTCTTTTCTTTCCTTCACATTATGATTTTATATAATATTTAATTATGTGTATTAAATAGTTGTTTATTTATATATTTTCTCATTTCTACTGGCTGTTTTCTTATGTTGTGGGGGAGCGAAATAGGTAGAAAAAATAATAATAATAATAGTGTATCATGTATGTATGTACTGTATGTATATGTATCTTGTTTATATTTCCAATCAAAAAAGAATTCGATATAAAATAAATAATAATAATAAATAATAATAATAATAATAATAATAATAATTAAAACACTTCAGAAACTGAAGTTCAAAGAGAGTTTAGAAATATTTTAGGAACCAGACTGTCTGTGTTTAAGGGTCTGTCTTAGCTTGGCCTTGCACATTGTGTGTGTGTGTGTGTGTGTGTTTTGAGGTCTTTCTATGGTCTTTCTATCTTTCTCCGTGTAGAGCGCTGCAGAACACACTCTGGCACCAGACACACACAGAGATGAAGGATCCTGTCGCCTGTGTGAAGTGTTATCTCCTGTGACTTTACGATATCAGCAAGTCCTCTGTGTGTGTGTTGGACTATTTTGGTGGTGTGAGGTCAAAGAGTCTTTGATTGGATGGTTGTGTGTATTTATAGCAAACACAGCTGTAGGACCTCTGAGCATTCCTGTGTGTGTGTGTGTGTGTGTGTGTGTGTCCTGAGTACCAATACTCCAAAAGAAATCTTCCCAGACCCCACTACTGTACCTGGGAGTGTCGTGTTACTGCATTTGCTAAAAGTCGATCGATACTTTGGACCTCGAGCCGAGGCCGGTGAGTCAGATCCCAGATTTCACAACTGCAGTCAGACGCTCGAATCTAATAAACACGTTCTCTCCGTGTTAGCTCTCGAGTTGATAATCTGGTGGAAGGTGAGAAATCGAGCGCCTCGGCAGCTGAGACCGTCCTTGCTGGCCGATAGAGGGACGTTTTAGAGACGCTTACGTCATCGGGATATTATCAGAGCGGGCGAGACGTGTCGGGCCGTTATCGCGCCGCAGAATGAACAGGCTCGTAATTAAGTGTGTAGTGGAGTGCAAGTGCACTTCAGCTGTTATTTTTTGAGCCGCATCCGCAGACGTGCGGTTCAGCATCTGCACAGATCTAAGGGCGCTTTTTTATTTGTACCGCGCCCAGGAACGATAGCAGTTTTTTGCTCTCCGTTCTCGGGTGCGCTTAAGTATTTACACTTTCCGATACAGCAGGTGGCAGCGAAAAAGAGAGCAAGGAGGATGAGCTTCACCCTACGTTACACCTAAGATTACTGATTACGACTAAAAACCAGTCGACCCACCAGCGACCAGAATCGTCTGGTTTTCAGTTTGATTCTGTACGGAGCGACAACAGAAACGCATTTTTATGGTTAAACAGCCTCCTGTTTGTACATTGCAGGTTTTTTTGTTTAGCTTTTTTTTTTCTTCCCCACACAAATGAAGACAAACTGCCGATACACTTAACATCCGATATACTTTTATTTCAGTTCTATTTTATTTCTTGTACATTCTGTATTGTAAATTTTACAGCTATGGTTTTCTATATTTGTATAATTTGTAGCTTTTTTTTTTAATTGAAACACTTTTTTTTAAACTATAGGTCACGGGCGGTCGTTTGCCAACGGCAATTGCATTTAAAAAAAAAATAAAAATTTTATGGCGCCGTTAGAAGCCCTGTGCGCTCACACTCGAGTTGAGTTTCAAAACTTTGGAGGCGTTTGAGGAGGTAAAACATTTCGGGTTTACTTATAATGCTACAGGTAGCGCACTCTGAACTATTTAAACATTTTCATTCTGTGTGGTAGTAATTAATTACTTGCCAAGTTTGTTTAGAAATAATATAACATTATGGTGGATGCCATAACAGATACGCGCTGCTCAGTTAAAATCTAGCTTTTTGTTTCATTTCATTTCAAGTTAAATGTTAAATTCTTGTATTTGAAGTTAGTTTGTATTGTTTAAATGCTGCGTTTGGGGTTTTTAAGTGAGAAAACTAATGTTATAAGGAATCTTTAAACTTTTTTTAATGGTTTAAAATTGTGACAAAATCAGGAAAAATTTTAATATCGAGACAACCTCTTCAAGAAGACTCGGGCACGGTTCCCAAGCGCGGAACAATTGCGTTCTCACTGATCAAAATGAAACAAACTTTGGGGTCTCGGGACTCCTAAATGAAAAAAACTTTTTTTTTAATTTACGTTGCTTTCAGGCACATTAAATGTTTCTGTTTCAACTTTGGCAGAGTTTGTTAAAACACAGCTTATCTCAAGTCAATAAAAAAAATGTAAAAAAAAAAAAAATTAAAAAAAAAAAGCAAAATGAACAAAAAAGTATGAACAATTCTGTCACAAACAGGTGTAAAAGTGTCTCTCATCAAAAAGTCTTGAGCGATTTGAGGTTACACTGTTTAATCCAAAACATTGGGACATTGTGAAAGTATATTTCTTTGCTTAAATACTTCCTTGGCCCACGTCACACACACACACCATACGGAAATAAAGCTATGTGAGGAACAATCCCAGGCATTTCCCAGGCATGCACATTCCCCGAGCCCCTTCACAGCAGTGCAGGACACATTTGCTGCTGGTGGACTGTGTGTTACTCGGTGGTTAAAGGGGTGTGGTTTCGGAGTCTGCCGGCTGCTCGGGCTGCACGTCGCGCATAGCAGGAGAAGCACGGGCGTGGCGGCGGCGGCGGCGGCTTATTTTAACCGCACAAATGCGGACGAGCCGTGTTCGGAATCGCTGCAGAATGTGAGAACATCTCCTCTGAGACATCACGCACTCGGGCGCACGACACATGCTCCTCTCATACGGTGAATCCAACAAGATCACACTCGGTACGATCGGGAAAGTGTTTCCTCCTCGTCGAACTATGCACGAGAGACTCACTTCAGTCCCTCTCTCGGGACGTCGTTCTCCTTTTAGCAAAAGGAAAATTAAATCTGGATGATGATGAGCAATAAATAAACAAACGGCGAGGATTTTTTTTTTAATCGATCGAAGCTTCAGCAAACAGTAAATGCCGAAGCGTGAACAGAACTTCATCCACAATCTGTCGCTTAAAAATAGCGTGTGCACTCTGTCTGAGGCGAGCGTTCAGTTTGATAGCAAGACTGGAAACCCAGACCAGGGTGGGAAAAAATGAAAAAGAAAACAATCAATAACTTCCTCAACAAATAAGAAAAGGTCAAAACGGCGCAAAGTTGTTGAGTTAAACGCGCAAGCACTGTGACTAACTCTTTCTAAAAATAGATGATGTTTAATGGCAAAGCTGTTGATCTGGACACAAGACACACACACACTTTATATAGATATAAATTTCCTTTTTGTATTGAAGCTGTTTGATATAAACACACTGAAGGACCGGTGTGTGCAGGATAAGATCTTTTACTAGTCCAGGTATAGATGCTTTGATCTTGAAGATCTTTCATCTCTTAGATCTTTTTTACATTCGGTTTGTGGAATCGTTTCCGTTCACGCTTGACTTGAAAGTCTGGTTCGTTTTTGTTCAGTGAGAACACAAACGTTCCATGCTTGAGAACCGTTCCCGAGTCTGATTGAACAATATCGAACGATACAGCATACTCGGAATCAGATATGGAACAGGAACTCCTCCAAAATCAAACCCATCCTCTGACCTACGCAGTCATATCTGATACGGTAGGAAGGCACGTGAGAGCCTCGTTCTTGACATTTTTTTCAGAAATAACAATAATATGAGTCATAGCGTGCAAGTTAACTTCCTCGTTTTGTTCTTTTGCGTTTATTGGCGGCTCACAAACCAAGCAGGTGCGTGCTGCCACCTGCTGTATCGGAGCAAAATAAATAAAAAAATAAAAAAAACTATGTGAATGCTGGCTAGTGAGGTAGCAGTCGCTCCTGTGCACGGTACAAATCAATCGCGGCTCAAGTTTAAAACGACTTTTAGACATCTGAGAGACGGGAGTGTTTTTGATCAGTGATGCAACATCGTGAAGATTTTACCAGCTCTTGTCAAACACGTCACGTTCACAGCGAACCGCGCAGCCCTGAAAACAGAATGATCCTAACTTTAACAGTATTAATGAGCTCCAGCTGAGAAGGTGAAGTGTGTGAGGCGTTCACACGATCAGAAAGCGGAGGATAAAAAGAGATTAAAGCAACTCTCTGCTGCTTTTTTTTTTTTTTTTCAGTCTGTCCGCTGTATCTGAAGCGTGAACACAACACGGCAGAGATCGAGAGCAAAACGATCGAGAGAAACAGCGAGAGATGGCGTGGCGTGTTTTTTTTTTCATCCTGATGGGACTCCTCGCAAAGATTTGGACGCCTCTTGCACAATACTATATTTACCAAAAGTTTTTTAAAAAAAATTTTTAATGCCTTTGGCTAATTTGAACAGGTTTACACAGTTACAGTTAACGTCCTTATAAACTGCTTCCGGTCAAACGCTGTGAAATGATGCTTATCCGGGACATCTAGGGTTATTTTTGTCCGGCTGTTTTTATTATATACACGTATCTTACCAAGATATTTAAAGGCTCCATACATAATTAATCAACTACAAGTTCAGAACATTCTACACTATACAGTTTGTATTTAATTACAAACTAACACCGTGAAATCTACCTTGTGCACGTGAAGCGATTCTTGCTTTGTGTTTGCATGAAGCTGTTTGCAATACTGTTTTGTTCTGTTGTTCTGTTCATGCTATTCTTACTTTGCTTTTCTTGTTTTCCGTTTGCGATTCTTGGACTGTGCTCGGCAATCTTTTTTATTCACATACAGAGACAAGTGTTGAGGGTTTTTTAACTAATAAAAAGCAGCAGAGAAAATGTATATGTGGAGGTCAGAGCGACACTGTTGTGTGAGAAAACAGCAGTTTGTGCCGCTTAAACTTTTTGAATAAAACTTAACCTGAGGGCAAAAATGTGCGTCTGGTTATTGTTAATTATTAAATGATGAATACAGGGTGGGCCATTTCTATGGATACCCCTTAATAAAACGGGAACGGTTGGTGATATTAATGTCCTGTTTGTGGCACATTAGTATATGTGAGGGGGCAAACTTTTCAAGATGGGTGGTGACCATGGTGGCCATTTAGAAGTCGGCCATCTTGGATCCAACTTTTGTTTTTTACAATAGGAAGAGGGTCATGTGACACATCAAACTTATTGGGAATTTCACAAGAAAAACAATGGTGTGCTTAGTTTTAATGTAACTTTATTCTTTCATGAGTTATTTACAAGTTTCAACCCTCTTCTCCCACTCTTCACACACTGATAGCAACACCGCTATTGTTGAATAGCGAGAAATGCCAGCACAGGCTTCCAGTTGTTTAATGTTTTTTCATTAAACTAAACCGTACAAATTCCTACGAATTCTCTGTTACACCGTAAAAAAAAAAAAAAAAAAAAAAACCCGACGCCAAACCTTCAGTCCTGTCAGATCCCTGCTGATAAATAATCACCACCTGACCTTCTAATCAAACCGGAGAACTCGTGAGTTCTGTGGCGGAACGGGTTACACGATATAATCACATGTTCCTCATGCCTTAAAAAAATGAAAAACAAAACGGACAGACGTCAAGATTGCATTTTTATCTTTTTTTTTTTTTTGCCCTCCCTGCGCGGACAGCTGCCTCTCTGTGATTCCGTTACGAATGAGTTTGGAATAAACAGGTTTTCTGTTCTTGCCTCACCACAGCTAAACACTCAGTCTTTCCCACAGCATGTTGCGTATAAGCTGCAGATGTGGTGGAACTGATTAAAAATAAATAAATAAAAATAAAAAACACCAAACTCTGACTTAGTCCACAAACTTTTCATTAGAACGGAGAAGCGACCGCTCCTTACCTTTTATCTGACTGGATACATCGCTCTTGGGTTCACATTTGGGAAGCGAGCCGTCTACAGGGGAACAGAGAGAAAGAGAGAGAGAGAGAGAAAGAGAGAGAGGGGGAGATGTTTAGTTACATGAAGTAAAATAAAGCGGTATTATTGTGTATAAATCGAAAGCCGTAAACAGCGGCTTTGTCTGTGAGTGTGTGCACGCGCGTCTTTGGCTCTTTTGTGCGTCTGAGACTCGACACTGAGCTCTTCTCAACTCTGTCCTGTGAAACAGTGCTGGTGGTGGCACAGAAGCCGAATTCAGCGTTAATCCCCAAGAGCTAATGATCTCTAATTCTCCACATTCAAAAACAACACGCTAAGTGTGGCCTTTCACTATGAGGGGGGGCCTCGCGGGATGAACTGGCGCTTATGAGTGAAATAGAGAGCATGTGAGGACAGAATGAAAAGCGTGTGTGTGTGTGTGTGTGTGTGTATGGCTATATTGCAGGGAACGTTTAACCTTCTTCCTTGCCAAGTTAAACACGCTGCCTGCTCAACCCTCAGATTTTCACGGGGCAGAAAGCCTACGATGATGATGATGATGACGACGGATCAAGCTCTGCACCGTGTGGCTTATTTTCTAAACACACCATCGTGTTGTTTCTCTCGGCGCTGCATCGGTGTGTGTTAAGGAAAAGTGAAAAAGTGAAATCCAGAAAATCACACAGACTGAGTGTTAAAACACTAGACTTATTGATGACAGAATCGTCGTTTATAATACGCACTTCGGGCTGTACGCGGATGGTTCCATCGCCAGGTTACGACTGGATAGGAATCGGTCGAGGTGACTGATCCACCTGCGCTGCCAAAATCAACGTGACTATTCTAATCGTAGGCTTTGAATGTGACCCCTTGTTATACTTGCAGAAGTGAAAGGTACCCAAGTACATTCATTTTATTTCTGTACCCGAGTATATGTGACAATATGATGTATATATCCAGGTCGTCCCCGACTTACAAACGAGGTCTCTTCCGGGAACACATTCGTAAGTCGGATTTGTTCTTAAGTCCTGTATGCCTTTGACACAAATATACAATGTAAAGCATACCAATCCACTTGACTAGATCTATGCCTCCGATCCCTACACTGCCAACATGTGGCCAAAAACTTTAATCGTTCCTAAGGAGTTGAATTTCACAGAGCCATTTTGTCTCAGAGCTGTTTTCCACTGTATTGGACTGTGAACTCTGTTTAGTTGCAGGCTTTCCGAAATTATTTTTATTCACCATCGGGACAGATTTACAGGGCGGCCATTTTCCATCATCGTGCTCCAGGCCTGATTCGTTGAAACTGGTGAGGCCGACTCATTTATCCACACATACAATATATCAGACTTTAGACATTTTATACATTCACTTACACACTGAAAATATTGTATATAATTGTGCACGTCCTTTTGTATTTCTACTTGAGTTGACACGTAAATGGAGGACTCGTACTTGTATTTCAGCAATGTCGAAAAGGATTCGTTTCTTGAGCGATATAACAATCCCAAATTTTCCATGCTGTCTCCGGGGGGAGGGATGGCACCCTCGCACTACTACAGCCATCATAGCGACATGGACGTCCGTTAGCTCATGCATGAGGAAGGGGCGGATAGCGCTTTCCTCAGAATGTGTTTCTCCTCACCTGATGTAGGAGATCACAAATGGGACAATTTGTCTGACGTGTGTACTATCGGATCATAGGAGTGTAGGAGGGCATTGCTGGCTCAGTGCTAGGTTTTTCATCCTCCATGCAGTAGGCCTGGGTTCAAGTCCCAGTAAGTAAGTAAAAAAATAAGTATCCCAGCCACATGCAGTTCCGATATGGTGCCATACGGTATTTACTGTTTACTTTTCTTTTTACGAAGTTCCCCACCACGCCGAGTTATTCTAACTGCTCTCATTTAATTTATTGCTCTTTTGAAACAACGAAAAGCAACTGTAACTAAAAGACAGCAATTTCCCTCTGGGATTAATAACGTCCTTTGAATCTTGTATCTTATTGGCATTAGAGCAATTTTCTGAATATTTTTTTTTTATTGCCAAATTTCCTCATCTTTCCAAGATATTCAGAAACAAAAAGACGCAGCTCATTACTATCTAATTAAGGCTGAATGAAGGCTGACGCAATCTCATAGAAACCTTCGCTACATCAGCGATTTTATGCGATTCTCTTATACAAGCGTGTTCTTATAATGAATCTGTAAAGCCACCGTCAGGGCTGCAGGAAATATTCTACGATGCTTTCAAATAGATATTTAAATGAAAGAGATTTCAATACTGAAATCCCCCCTGAGACAATCTGAACCGTCCTGTTAAAAAAAAATAAAAAATAAAAAAAAAAAGAGAGGCAGGAGCGGTGACGGATAGGGACATATGTCTCTCGCTTTCTGTCTCTGTCTCTTTTATCATAGAGGGTCTGAGGCTCAAAGAAATCCCTCCGGTGTCATTACCTTCCAAGACCACTGACAACCTCCCTCACACACACACACACACACACACACACACACACACACACACACATATATATGTGCCAAGACCGCTCCAGTGGGGTGTGTACTGCTGACAGGAAACCAGCCGAGGAAGGAAAAAGAGATGTGGAGATAAAGAGGGCGAGGAAAACAAAAAGGAGCTCCAGGAATTCCAAAACGTGCAGCGCCTCTTCTTCAGCGTTCCGCAAAAGGAAATTTCACTCCCGATGTTCCCTGGCGATCGGAGATTCCAGACATCTCCAGAGCCAGAAACTGGAGAGCGAACACAAACACTGGACATGGTTATGATGGACCGGGGAGGAATGCATCTGGCATGCCAAGTACAGTATTGGACGCGCGCTGTGCTTTAGAGAAACAACACTTCACGCTAAACCTCAGTGGAGCCAGCGGACTAACACAGCGCAGGGCTGGAAAGTTCCTATTAGATCACAGGGACGGGACACAAATCTTACGTCTGGGAATCGGATCACAGGACTGTGAATCAGAGGCCATCAATGAGATTCAATTTTCCAGCACGGAGGTTTTTTAATTTGATTCAACAGCATTAATGTTTATTTATATCAACGTTTCCCTGATTTGTCTCGAACTATATTTCCTCCAGGTTCAAAATGTATATAAAATAAATAAATAAATAAACTACGCAATAAGAATTGAAATGCTTTGTTGTTCATTGTTGTTGTTCAATCTCGTCTCGTACAAAGCGATAATCTCTTTTCTGTCCACGCTCCAGTCCAGTAGGTGGTGATAACACAGAATCCGCCCAAAAATACAAAAGAAGTAGCAGCAGCAGCAATACTCTTACAAAATGAGAGTATTATCCAAGTTTCCAAATTACAAAAAAAAAAATTATAGCGCACGCACACGGTTTGTTTTATCCGGACAAGCCGTGGATGTTTTCAAGGAAAGTGTCGGTTTTCTATCATTTAAAATTCCTAAGGTTATCAAAATAATTTTACACGTGAAAAGTTTGAAACACAGCCTTTCCAAGCGATGCAATGAATCAAATCTAACAACAAAACACTGAAATAATCACACAGTTCTGTAAGCCAACTACACGTACCATCACATCTTCAAAAGTGTGGGGTTTATAGGAACTGAATAAATGATTAGGGTTAAATGATTTAAATTTTTATATTTATATTGAAATTGGAAGGAAGTTGTTTGTTTTATCTGGAAATGCCATAGTTGTTTTCGGGTTTAGATCAGCTAAACAATTTTACACTGATAAATTGATTTTGAATCCAAAACTAATTTGTCGATTCAACGAATCAAATCCACCAACAGAACACTGATATAATCATACAGTTCTGCAAGTCCACTAAAGGACAATATGGAGTTTACAATGTATTTTGTCTCTCGTCAGAGATAGAGAAACCTTTATCATCAGCTCAAGGCCTGCGGAGTATAATTACATTATTACCGAACAAATAAAGAAAGAAATTGTAAAGAAGATTTCGGAAAAAAAAAAAATTATAGTTTGATATCCGCTGCATTAGAGAAAAACTAAAACACATTAAAATACAAGCAGATCCTGATCTAGGTCAGAGTTCAAACCAGGATCAATAAATCACTAGGCAGAGCTCGATGGGAGTCGGTTCCATAATCGATCTTCGGTTTGAGGCGATGATTCTTGCACTTATGCTTCCTGAGAAAATCAATCCTACCCCCGTTCAACACCACTACACCCTGACTATATATCACACACGTCCATACTCACATAAGCAGAATATTCACAAACTCTAGAATTTCAGTCAGTCGCATTTAGCTTTGATTACACGACACACTGTGGCGGCCAAGTCGTGCGTGAAAACGATTCCTCACGCTCCCAGAAACACTCTCTCACAATCTGAGACTTGGAATATAACATGCCGTCAGAGAGAAAAAAAACTCTGTGATATAACCTGGTCATTCAGTACATTCAGGTCGTCAGTTGACTTTGTTTTATTGCCACATAACGTTGCCGAGTCTGGACCTGAGCAACTGAAGCCACCTCAGATCCCAACACTGCCTCTAGGGGATTGTACAGTGGACACTATGCGTGACGCTTCATGCGCTTCCCTTCGGACCCTGACACACCCATCGCTCTGGAACCATTTTCAATCTGAAATGGATTACGACTAATAAAAGCAGTATGATAAATATTGGTCGCTTCAATTTTAGACACATTTTCAACAATTGGCTGATGAATTATCTTTAAGATATTCAGGCTACAACAGAAATTTTGTATAAAGTAGCATGTAGTCATGATTAACACACTTTCTTTACATACAAAGATTATGATTTCACATTCATATATTCTATTTTCACAAAGTGCGAATTTTTAAAACCTTTTTACAGATTTTTTTTCCTTGTATTGCTGAGTCATGCCTAGCAACGGGGTCAACCACACCTCCTCACTAAGATAAAGGTTTTTGTACTTTCCTTACCCAGAGTCGCTCTGAGAAGTTTCCTACATCAGTTTTAGTCTAGGACTCCCAAGCTAGGACTTTTTAAGCTAAGATAGGAATCCTAACCTTGCGTTCACACCGAACGCGGCGAGAGCGTCGAAGTTCACTCTCGCCACCCTGCCGTCGACGCCTGTCACCGCCGCGCTTCGCCGCTCTGACGTAGACTGAATGCCTTTCTTGTATTTAAAGGGGCCGCAAAGCAGTCAAGCTTGTTGATCTTATGGAGACTGACCAAAATGTGGAAGAAAACAAGAAATTGATTGATAGAAAGAACTGTATTGTAGAAATAAACAAATTATAAGGCATTTGTATGGTGTGGCTTCTGCTCATTGTGAATTGCAAGTCTAATTTAATATTTTTTTATTATGTTATATTATATTTCATATTATATTTAAACACCAACAATTTCAGACACCTTTGTCCACGCATCATTTTTTTTTTTTTTATTAATGTCCCTGTACACAAACAGGGACATGTCATGAATAACCGGGAAACCCGCTACCGCAATAATTAACTTCTGCTCCATTTTGCTTGGGAACTAATGTCGCCGGAACAAACGTTTACAGGACTGCGTTCCGCGGAATCCGCTCAAGCGGAGGACCTTTACTTTTTTATTGGTTGCCGCTCAACCGTGTCATAGCTCATTACCATAAAGTTGAGCTGATTTCAAGTCCCTTCGCGGCTCTCGCCGCACCGCGCCGCCCTTGGCCAGCTCCCATTGAAAATGAAAGTCGTCCGGCCGTTTTGACGCTCTCGCCACGTTCGGTGTGAACGCAGGGTAAGAAGCTTTGTGAATACGGGCTCTGGATTTTACAATCAGGGATATTTGGGGAGTACACCTCATGGATACACTAATCATACAAGTTTTAATCATATGTTTCTTTGGAACTGTGACCAAGCAGGATATGAGTGTCTCCCACTCACAAACACATACTCACCCATGTAAAAGTTTGAGCCCCCTCCAAAAGCCCCTGTGCCATCAGCCAGATCAGGGCAGGGTAAAAAAGAAAAAAGAAAAAAGGAAAAACACACAATGACATACTAAACCCAGGGAGTCAACAGCACGAGGTCATGTGTTTCCCCTGTAATAAACAACAATCCCTCCCATTCTGTCGGCGAGCGCACTAAAGCAAGCGAGACCCCGAGCGGTAATCTGTGCCCTGTGATGAGCGCTGCGGTGGGCTGAACACTCACAGATGAATCACAGGGAGGGAAAAGAGGGGCCCTCTTGATCACTACGTGCTTTCAGTCTGCCTCATCTGCGGCTACTCACTCGTTTCAGGAAGACAGAGAGGGAGGGAGGGAAAAAATAATGACCTGCTTTAACCGGGCCAAAATTAACCTCCTGTTTCCCATTTGATTTTTGATTTTTTTTTTTTTTTTATGGAAGCAAAGTGGAAACCAAATACTGCAGCTGGAGAATATTTTGGGATCTGGGTCGGGCAGTGTGAATGTGGAAGGTTTCCAAAGAATTATACGAGGGTTTAAACACACAGGCACACACACCTCAGTCTGTTACACACGCACATGAGAACGATGAGGGGAAACAGCTGATGTGTGTTAATATGAACGCTCCGATATTTATTAAATCGTGAATTTATTAACTAACTCCTCAAGCTGGATTAAAAGCCATGGAGACGTGTGCGAGTGTCCTCCCATGTGCTGACTGAGCGACCAGCATAAAAATAATAGGTATGTGATACACTGTAATTATGTTAGATAGATGGATAGATAAACAGACAGACAGACAGACAGACAGACAGACAGACAGACAGACAGACAGATAGATAGATAGAGTACTTTATTAATCCCAAAGGGAAATTGAACAGTGCTGTGAAAAAGTTTGTCCCCTTCCTGGTTTTTGTTGTTGCTTTTTTCATACTAGAAAAAACTTTGGAATTTAATCGCATACTCATAAGCGTGTTGTTAAAAATTGCACCGCCATCTGTTAAATTTCAGAATAAACTTTTATAATAATAATTTTTACACGTTACCGTCAAGTGCGCGGAATGAAAGTGGATTTACGTGCAATTTTGGATTTAGTGCAATTACGGTGAAGAAAAGCTGTGCAAAGCTGTGAAAAAGTAATCCCCCCCCACCGCCACCGACCCCTTGGTAAATCATGTATGAACTATGATGTTCTATGATGTTTAGAAAGCTGAATTGAATCTCACTTGCCACACACAGGCCTGATCATTACTGCCAGATCTGTTGAATCAAGAAATCACTTAAATAGAACTTGTGTGAGAAAGTAAAGCGCGCTAAAAGATCTTAAAAAGCAACACATCATGCCACGATCTAGGGAAATTCAAGACCTCTGGTTATCTTTGTGCAATATTAAAATTAGTTTGAGAATCTAAGAGAGGGAAAACGCTGTTCTTCAAACCTGCCTGGCCCTATGTGAAAAACTAAGTGCAATCCACCACCAAAATAATAATAATAATAATAAATAATTTAAATTAAATTAAGGTTTTGGAGTGGCCTAGTCAAAAACCTTACTGACTGTAATCTGATTGAGATGCTACATCGGGACCTTAAACAAACCGTCCATGTTAAAAAACCCCATCCAATGCGGCCGAATTAAATTAAAACAATTCTGCAAAGAAGAACGGGCCAAAATTCCTCCACAGCGATGTGAAAGACTCATCGCCAGAATCATCGTGAATGCTTAAGTGCAGTTGTTCCTGCCTTTAGGGAGCAATTACTTTTTCACATAGGGCCAGGCAGGTTTGGACAGCTTTTTTTTTTTCCTAGTAATAAATGAAATCATCATTTGAAAACTGCATTTTCTATTTACTCCGGTTAACACTTTGTAATATTAAAATGTTTTTGATGATTTGAAACAAGTACGCAAAAAATAAATAAATAAAAATCAAGAAGGGACATATACTTTTTCACATCACCTGTTATGCCCCGGTCTAGGTCGGGCCGTAACAGGAATGAAAAAGAAAAAAAAGTAAAAAGGGAGTGAGACCAGTTTGCTTAGTGCTTATTTACAAGCAGTGAACAAGCAAATCCCCAAAAGGTGGCTGTGAGCTTCAGAAGCCGACAAGGCCAAAACAATAAACAAAATGCCCTCACCTAGTACCAAAGTGAAATAACTAACCTGCCCCAAAACTAAAGAAAAAGAAATACAAAAACCTTCCCTTACTCCCTTGCTAACCACAAACCAAGAGAAAACAGGGTGTAAACAAAATGGCGTCGACTCCCTACTAAGCCACCAATTACAAAACTATGTACAAATATATACAAATTGGATTTACAATCGGGCAACCAGACCCAAAGAAGGGCAAACACAAAAACGAAGTCAGAAACGTAGCAGAAGGTCATACACAATATAATTTTACGAATAATCATCAGAAAAACAGTAAGCAAAGACACGGTCTGAAGTAAAGTTGTCTGAAGGCCTTAAGTAGGCCTCTGGGTCTCCTGGACACCCAATCATCCGTCAGGAGGCGGGACCAACAAAGGACAGGCAGAGCAGCAACCAATAGATTGCCGGCCCACTGAAAAGGGTGGGACCTGCAAGAACAAGGGAAGATACACCCCCATCCCTCCACCAGCAGAGACAAAGCAAACACAAAAAAATAAAAAAAACTCAGTATTGTAACACACCGTAAAATGAATGGAGAGATAGCTAGTGAAGTGATGTATTCGGATTAAGGCCCGCAAATCAACAGTAAATTTTCAAAAGTATGTGGACGCCTGGCCATCACACTACAAGGTAAGAAGCAAACAACTGTCCATAACATCTTTGTACGCTTGTTGACTTGTCCTCAGATCTCAATCACAGATGAATAAGATGTGACGGACAAACGAATCCGATCCACGGAGACTCCACCTCACCACACACACCTCCAGACATCTTACGAAGCCCGTGCCTCGCGCAATATACTGAGCAGGTGGTTTTAATGTTATGGCTCATCTGTGTATATCTACCCTCATGCACACGTACGCTAATGAGCTGCTGCTGTCAAAACAATAAGAAACATCCTGTAGTCACCACCCAGTTGTCTCTCGGTGCTGCTCGCTATTCTTTTCCACAAACACCGTTTACATAAACATGAATAAAGTTCACTGAACTATTTAAAACAAGGTCTTTACACAGCACCACCCAACAGCCCGAGGAGCTCCGCTACGACGTGTCGTAGTTACTACGAAATAAGGAAGCACTAAGGTTAAAGGTCAAGGTAGGCTACCACAGCAACAACAACAACCAGGTCTGAGAATGATTGAAAAAAAAAAATTATCTGACAGAGAGCCTGACAAAGAGAGGTCAGAACAGATAAAGTTTAACGTGGTCTCTGTGGAATCGGCCCAGCAGGAAGTCGGGTGGCTCTATATTTTACAAGATGTCCTACTTTACTTTCAGAACCAATTTAAAAGAAAAAAAAACAGCAGCGTTTATCTTTGGAGCTAATAATTATCTCAAGCCTCTGTAAAAAAAAAAAAAATAATAAAAAAAAATAAAAATAAAAGGTGAGTCACTGTATTATTCGAGCACGGCCTAGACATGATGAGAGGGTAGGGCTCCGCTCCTGGCTGCTTCTCGGGTATTGAATAATTAAATACGTACGAAGGCAAAGCAAAAAAATAAGCAGATAAAACGGCGACTCAACAAAACGTGCAAAAAAATACACACCGGTGCAGGTACTTATATAAGGAGGGGGTTTCACATCATTTAAGATTGATTTATACCGTGCCAAGGGTACAAATTAATGCTCCGCCCTCTGTGCCCGGATGGCAGAGTGCGCCTACTTGGTTTGTGAGCCGTAGACATACACGACTGTGCAAAAGCCTAGAATCTCATTTCTTCATATTTTGATCCCAAAGTTTTTTTTTTATTTTTTTTTTTTTTATGTAGTCTTGAGGTATACATCTCCTGGCTTCCAGTTTTCAGTCGAGTCCCGGTACCTGACCAGTTTCAGAAGATACTGCTGAGATAGTTCACCAAACAACCAGTTTTTAAACCGTATTTTTAGGCACACAAAAGGGCATCGGTTCTAGGGCGCAGTAAAAGCGTGTAGGGTGTGTAGCGTTGTCTCTCCCCCCCGACGTCTTCCCAGGCGCCCTTTAAACGAGGTCAACTGAGCCTGCTACATCTCCAGGATTTAAGGGTTGCAGTCTTGCAGCAAGAGTATAATGCGGAACCAAAACACCAAACCTGTGCGTTTTTAGATTTTTTAAAATACTTTTACATTGCATATTCGACTTACGAACAAACCCGACTTACGAACGTGCTCCTGGAACGAAACTTTATAATAAGTCAGGGACTACCTGGAACTTTTGCACAGGAAGGTATTTTTATTGAACTACATTTGACACCATAGTCAGTCGCAGTGTGAGAGACAATTACAGTACAATTAATATTGTTGACAAGGTTTGCACAGAAACCACAGAAAAGAAACTGAAACTAACCTGAAAGGTTGCCTTATGGAAAAAAGGAAACCTATTTGTCTCAGGCTTTGCATTGGGAAATAAGCTCGCAATGGTGCACACACCTTTCTGACATCCAAATGGTTTCAACTGGAACACCCTTCTTTCAATATTTTTCTAAAGAAATAGTTTGGCCTTCTTCACAAACACACCTAGGCCTTTTGTTTATACACATTTATTAGTTGTCTGCAGGGTTACTTAGCGGTCAGCTCTGTCGCCTCGTCCCTACATTGTCGGGGGTTCGAATACCGCCTCGGCTCTGCCTGCGTGTGGAATTTGCATGTTCTCCTAGTTATTGATGGGATTCCTCCGGTTACTCTAGTATTGCCCCTTAGCCAAAAAAGCTAGTTGTATGAAGACTGGCATTTCTAAATGCAACATAACTTCCTCTTGATCAATGATGTGAAGCCAGAAGGTCACTGAGGCCAACCACAGGTCTGCTCTTTCCTTAATAATGGGGCACCGTAAAGCCTGCTCCAAGGGTGCACCATTAGTACTTACTTGCTCTAAGGGCAAAAAGGCACACAGGTCTCTGGAAAACCATGGTTCGAGAGACACCGTGACATGTCAAAGTGGGTGTTTAAATGCAATCTAAAACCATGTGCGCATACAGAAGGAAGATATGAAAGACTAGAGGAAACGGAGAGGGCCGGCTGCTGCTGTATCTCTCTCTTATACAGAGTCAAACAAAACCAGGTCACACAGAGGCAGAGGGGAGAGATAGCGAGCAAAGGACACGAGTCTCCCCATCCCCCTGCTCCATTTCTCTGATCTATTTTCACTCCCTTCATTTCTTACCCACATTTCTTTTTTCTTTTTTAACCTGTCAGTCTGTTCAGTCCATCTAACATCATCTCGACAAAGAAGCGATGGCGAAAATGCTTCGGGCGAGTTCGTTCCGGATGCTTAAACCTCGGTGCAATCAAAGTCAGATGGAGTCCACACGTTGAGAACCGAGAGAATCCAGTGTGTGTGAGAAACTCGGCTAAATAACCAGGGTGAACACTGATCTGTGTGGTAACACTTGCTCTGACTTGTAGGATTCCTGGAAGTTAATCATCAGCCGTTCGCGAGCGTCTATCCCGGGTTTCAATTGAGACGTGCATGAAAGAGCTCGAGTTTTTTAAACACTCGCTGTAAAACTCGCTCTGATCCTCTGGTCCTTGTTATGCAAATGAAGACCTCATAAAATAGCACTTATAGAAGGTTAACAGCAGTTCACACACACACATACACATACATACACTCTCACACACACAACTGGGGTTTTCATGAGGGACTATGAATAAGTAGGTAACCCCCGGATGTATATCCAACTGCTTAGAAAAAGAAGGAGGAGGAGGAGGAGGAGGAGGAAGAGGAGGCATGACTCAGGCTTGGGGAAAAACGTTTACACATTCACACACTAATCCTTCAATCCTCAACCTAAACACAAGCTTGTGATGATGACGCGCAAAATATCGTCACTTATTCATCGTCCAGCGATCGCCAAAGGACGATAGTGTCAGTATTCATTCGTTGTTGGGTGTTCAAGGATTACAGTCGGACACCAAAATACGTACGAATTGTGGAAAAAAAAAAAAAACATGAATTTTTAACACGGTAATATAATACCATATCATATTTTATAATAAAATTTTAATAATTTTTTTTCTTCAACATTTATATTACAAAAAATTTTTAAATTATGTTGTTCTAACAGTTTAGCGTTAATAATGAAAGAACAATTACATATCGCCATGAAAAATAATGACATTAAAAAACTGCGGAGGATATTTGCGATGGATGTTTTCGCGAACACACTATTAGTTTGGTTTCAAGGAAAAATCCGCGACTCCGCAGGGGTCGACTGTGTATGGAAACAGTTTCCCATGTTCCTGGCATTAAGGTCAGTAATATTCTCGTGCAGCATTACGCCTACTCTAACCTGAAATGATGTAAATGCTCATTTTCCTGTCTAAAGGTTCAGGCTGATGAAATCATTTATCATGAAAAGTAATGAGCAAGGGAAAGGAAAAAAAAATGACAAAAAAGACATGCATCACTTCAACCCTGAAGAAAACACATCGAGAGGAATTATATGGTGATGTCAAGTTTATGCAACTTTTTCTCGAAAATAACAAATTTTTCTTTTTTTTTCCTCTATATAATAAGCTTTCCCATCTCCTATTATTAATAATAATAAAATAAATAAATAAAAACTGCTGACTTTTTTTTTTTATTACAGGTAGTGAATTGAGTGACTCCACGGACGATGTGGTTTCACAGTCACGTTCTCCTCACAATAACGAAGCATCGGCTGTTTAGTGTGCACGCTTACAGTCTCTATGCCATTTGTCATCATTCTGACATTCAGAATGTCTTGAGGCGGAATGTCTTCATGACACCGAGACGAAACCAAAAACATGATTTAAAACTTTTTAAGGTGAACTTTTAAAGGCACCCTAATGGAGTCTTGCTCTCGTGATAATGCTCGAGCAGCACATTGATCGCGGAACCGCAGAAAAGCTCAGGAGGACCGGTCCGAGTTACAGGACATTTGCAAGGTAAATGCAGGGATTGTTGGACGAGATTTAGTGAAATGATTGGCCACTTTACAAACCCGTCCCCGCCGTTTCTTCTAAAAGCTTATTACACTTTTTGTAGGCTTCGCTTCAATCGTCTAGTCACACCACACTGCAAGACATCTGGTCACATCTGGTCACATCTGCGTCAAAGTCTCAAACATTAACCACAACAACCTAAACACGTATTATAAAACTATATTTCAACTACCAACATGTAAAATGTTATAAACAGTAAAATGCCTTACTGTCAGGAGACTTTTGTGACAAAAACATCTGTGAAAGCGGATCTGAGTGTCAGAGCTCTGATATCCCATTCCCACCAAAGTGAAAGTGCTAGCTCATGCCTGGTGCGAGTGCCGGTTCAGAGCCGCTTCAATAACGAAGACGATTTGTTTTTCCATGGTCTAGAGAGTCACGTCATAACGTCACTGCATACGTCAGTGTTCGTTTCAATTTTCCCAGCAAGACTAGAGGCAAAAAGGGAGGAAAGAAAGAAAAAAAAAACCCTAGCGGCAAAGCACAACAACAAAAATGGAAAACTTCAACGTGGCTTTGCGAGAGGTTCTCCTGGCTTTACATAGGACAACTTAAGGTACTAATGATAATGTAGGGATACTAAAGGTACTAGAGATTACACAGGGTTACGTAAAGTATGAAATAAAGCTAAAATAAAGCTTAGATAAATACTAAAGTTTTATCATGCAAGTACTAAACTAAACTATACATAGTAATACTAAAGGTACTAAAGCTCCATGCCAGGAAACTAAAAAAAGTACTAAAGCTATACACTAAAGGTACTAAGGATTATATAAGGATACTAAAGCTTTACATAAGGAAACTAAAAGGTACTAAAGATTATATAAGGATGCCAAAGGTAGTAAGATTATACAAACGGTACTAAAGCTTTACACAGAGTTACCAAAGATTATAAAATTCTACCAAAAGTACTAAAGCTTCACACAGGCAAATTATAGGGACTAAAGATTACTAAAGGTACTAAAACTTTACATAGAGTGACTAAAGGATCTAAAGATTACAAAATGATTCTAAAAGTATTAAAGATTTACATAGAAAAACTAAAAGGTACTAAAGATTATACAAGGATACTGAAGGTAATAAAATTATACATTGGTATTTAAGCTTTACATAAGGGAACTAAGGGTACTAAAGATTATACAAGAATACTAAAGGAACAAAAATTTATATAATGATACTAAAAGTACTAAAGATTTACATAGGAAAAGTAAAAGTACTACAGATTATACAAGAATCCTGAAGGTACTAAATTTATACACTGGGATTCAAGCTTCACATAAGGGAACTAAAGATACTAAAGATTATATAATGATACTAAAGCTTTACATAGAGTAAGTAAAGGTACTAAAGATCACAAAATGATACTTAAAGTACTAAAAATCTACATAGGAAAACTAAAAGTACAAGAATACTGAAGGTACTAAAATTATACACTGGGATTCAAGCTTTACATAAGGTAAAGATATAAGGATACTAAAAGGTACTAAAAACTATATAACGATACTAAAGCTTTACATAGGGAAACTAAAAGGTACTAAAGATTATATAAAGATACTAAAAGTACTAATGCTTTACATAGAGAAAATAAAAATACTCAAGAGTATATAAGGATACTTAAGGTACTAAACAGTATATAAGGTTATGAAAGTATAATATGGTTGTGGAAAACTAAAGATGCTAAAAGTTTATATAGGGATAACAAAAAGGTACTAAAGCTTTAAATAAGAAGACTAAAGATTATATAAGGATACTAAAGGTACTAAAGAGTACATAAGTTTACTGAGGGTATGGAAAGCTAAATGTATCAAAGTTTATATAGGGTTAACAAAAGGTACTAAAGCTTTACATAGAAACAGAACATTTACAATTTCTCTCTGGAATTAATAAAGTACTCCATCTATCTATCTTGATAGAGGGACACTAAAGGTACTAAAGCTTTACATAAAGAACAATCGGCTTTGAGCATATCAGTGAATCTCACACCTACAGTTATAAACTTCTATTGTGCTTTATCACAGTGCATGGTGTGTGTACACACACACACACACACACACAGAAAGGGAAATCATCAGTCCATCACTGATAATCATTTACACACTCCCTCTTTGTCCCAGCAGCTGGACATAATGCAGCACATCACATTAAAACCCAGCAGAGAGGATCAGCACCAGTTCAGCCAAATGTGAACGAACAGTGAGACCAGCATGCCGATATACAAACAGTGTGTCCCAGCCCATCACACAGGTTCAGGGTGGAGCAGAAATTCAGTTTGGCTCTATTGTTGTAGAGTTTTGTTTTTTTTGTTTAGTTTAGTTTTTTTTTTGTTTTGTTTTTTTTTTAGAGGCGTGCACTGTATACAGCGTGCTTTATCACGTGCACACAGACGGGGTCTGTACGAGATTGATCTATTGATTCAGAAGATGAGAAGCAGCACCGCGACGCCATATTTCCACTCGCACTCGATGGATTTCAGACTAAAACGCAGATCGTGCTTTGCTACCTGAGCATCGGCGGGTAAAGTGCAATGCCGTCGCTGCCGGGGATCGATCCCGCTGCTCAGGGTTGCTCCATCTGGTAATTTGACACGTTTGGTTAAGGATAGACCGCTCATTAAACACTTTTAGGAGGCGTTCATCATTTACATTTACAGGGAGCAGGTTAGTCCACATTTCTTGTTGAGACAGACTCGTTTTTTTTTTTTCCCCCCCCAAGACACAATAGAAGAAGACACAAACACTGAGCATGAGGAAAATCAGAGTAGAATGATGTAAACGGATGCATTCCCGACTCTGTGGCCTCGATTACTGAGCAAATAACAAAAGCAAAGGAGTGAGTGAGAAGAAGGACGTGGCACAGGACGGGGTGTGATAGGAGCTTTTGACCCTGAGCGCTCGGAGAAACCCACAACGTGGCTGAAGAAGTGGGACACAGGGTGGCATCAGCTGAACTGAGCATTTAAAAATGAAGAAATTAAATATATGTTTCGATTTCAAATCGTTGTTCCGTGATCAGAGTCCGTCATAGTGATGTCACAGCAGGACAGAAGAAATCTTTAATCAAAGTTATATTTCTCCTTAAAGCAAACCTCCTCAGTTCCATATAAAGGTCCCACGAATGAGAAATCCAGTGTAAACGCGAGAAAAGATCCAGAATGCAATGCAATTAAGCGTATGATGCGGCTGTGCTGAGTCACCGAGACTCGACTCAGCTTGGCTAGTTAGCCATCCGTGAGACGGCAAGCATGATGGGGATGAAAACGGTGGAACTACAGTAACAGATGGCTGTTCCTGATAGCAAAATAATAATAATAATACTGATGATAGAATTTCTAGTGGTATAACAGACCGGATCCGTACAGATCGTTTCACACATGTAAACCATGGATTGACTGCAAAGTTTAACCGTCAGACTGAAAGATGGAATTTTACGAACGTGCCATGTATCAAAATTCACATGTTTTGGCAGTGTGCTGGTCTGGTGTGTGTGAACACAATGTTTGGACATTATTAAAGACATGAGCAAAGATCTTAGAGGGCAAATCAATGTTGCGCATCAATCTGTAAAGGGTTATGAATCCAAGTTCAAGCATTCCCATTTACAAATCTTCCCAGGAGTGGACGTCCCAGCACATTCACCCCCAAGGTCTGATCAAGCAACATGCAGAGATGATAAAAATGGTAGGAGAAAGCTTCTCTCTACAAAGTACATGGAAAAAACTGCATCTGAACAAACCACAATACTTCTCGAATAATGTCCTAAAGACAGATGAGACCAAAGTGAAGTTGTTTGGCCTTAATGTCCAGCGCCTTGATAAACATGCAGGCAGTCACTGAGTCGACCATGAACAACTCCGTACTCCAAAGTACTCTAGAGGCCAATGTGAGGACATGAGGACATCTGTCCAGCAGCTAAAGCTTGGTGGAAACAGGACAGTGATCTGAATCACACCAGTAAATCTACATCAGAATGGCTGAAAAATAAAATAATCAAGGTTTTGGAATGGCCTAGTCACAGTCCAGACCTCAACCCAACTGAGACACAGTGGACTTTGACTGAGCTGTGCGTTTGCGCCATCGTCTCAAATGCAAGAGGACACCGAACACCAAATCTTCTCCCTTAATCGGATCACAAACGGAACATTTCTCACATTTTATACGACTTCTGGAAATTCATAACCACTTCGAATCGAATCAAACTGACAAGTTTTCACTCTGTTCCAAAAATAAAACTATTTTACCAGACAGATTCAGGAGAGTCCTGCGCTAAACAAACCCATGCAAACTGCTGGAACAGCAGCATGGACTGAATTCAAAACAGGATTTAACACTCACGTGTAGTTTCGCCTCTCTCAGTGAAAGAACTGCAATAAGTGACCAGATTTATTGGCACTAAACTATATAAATGTATATATTGCATACATGTATAAATTTTTTGGGATGACATATATATAAATTAGGGCTGCAACAACTAATCCATAAAATCGATAATTATCAATAATGAAATTTGTTGTCAACGAATGCCGTTATCGATTAGTTGGACTGCTCACGTTACTGAGGAGCGCAACCACATGATGCACAAATACACAAAGATACACAGGCGCTCGCGCAATGGAGGTTACTGAAGCGTCTGCAGGAAAACGCGCACGCCTATGGTGTTATATTCCTGCCACAATTCTGAACGCGCGGTTTGAAATTTTGAGGGCAGACAAAGCACTCTATGCGCGTGCGGTGTCTCCAAAGCGCTCAACAGCTTGATTCTGCGCGTGCAATGTCTCCCCTGCTCGCTTAACATGTTCTCCTCGATTCTGCTTGCGCTCGTCCCTGCTTACACACGCAAGCAACATTTATTTTCTGTTCGCGCTCGACTCTGCCTGTACGCTCGCTCAACTTTGTCCAGTATTACAAAACTGACACAAAACCAGCCAATCACAGACTTCCACACACAACTTCTGATTGGCTGTTCCTTCTCTATCAGCTGGCAATATCTGCAATTATTGTAAGAAAGTTCATTCAAAAAAAAAAAAAACCCATGCACTCCTCAACAAGCAGCCACTATAACAGATGCCATCCAATATAATAAGAGTACAACAACTGTTTTGCTTTTATTTATTTATTTATTTATTTATATTTTGGATATTTAGAGGAGTTTTACTGTTCAAAAACAAACTTTGTCTTTAAGGTTTAAAATGTCAAAATTAAAGAGCATTAAACTCGATATGTGGCTTTTGCATTTTTTAAGGTTTAGTTTTATACATAACTAATACCCTGATTTATGGTTTTATATAGTTATAAACAAAACATCAAATTAAAAAACCGTTTAGGTTTTTATCCGATTAATCGGAAAAATAATCGTCCAACTAATCGATTATCAAAATAATCGTTAGTTGCAGCCCTAATATAAATATACACAGTGGAACCTTGGATTACGAGCATAATTCGTTCCGGAAGTGAGCTCGTGTTCCAAAACACGCGTAAACCAAATCATCATTTCCCATTAGAAATAATGAAAACTATTCGTTCCACAGCCCCAAAAAATAAACACATAAAAATAATTAATACAGTCTATAAAATGAAAATAAAACAAATTAATCTGCACTTTACCTTTAAAAAAAATTACAAATAAATCCCGACAGATAAGTGTTTCCGTGTGTGTGTGTGTGTGTGTGTGTGTGTGTGTGTGTGTGTGTGTGTGTGTGTGTGTGTGTGTGTGGAATAGCTCCTCCTCCCTCTCCCCACCTCGCTTTTTAAATTTCATAACAAACACACACACACACACACACACACACACACACACACACACACACACACACACACACACACACACACCATGGAAACACCGGTTTTAACAGGAAAAAAAGAAATTTCTCAGACTGGCATGAGCACATATTAACGGACTCACTTTTAAGTTTCACAACAAACGCATAAACACAGCGGAAACACCGTTTTAAAGGGAAAAGAAATCTCTCTGAGACTGGCATGAGCGCATACTAACAGAATCACTTTGTAAGTTTCACAACAAACGCATAAACACAGCGGAAACACCGTTTTAAAGGGAAAAGACATCTCTCTGAGACTGGCATGAGCGCATACTAACAATCACTTTGTAAGTTTCACAACAAACGGACACACAAACACAGCGGAAACACCGTTATAACAGAGAAAAAATTAATCTCTCTGACCTGGCATGAGCGCATACTCATACACTGCTGTAAAGTAAAAATAAATAAATAAATGAACCAGCACCTTACCTTTGAAAGGAATCGCAACAGAGCAGAATTTCTGTGTGTTTGTGAAGCCGGGGAGGGGGTAAAAAGGCGAGAGAGCATCTGTGCGTGTGTGTGTGTGTGTGTGTGAAAGACGAGCAGAGTTTCTGTGTGTTTGCAAAGCCGTGGGGGGAGGGGCGGAGGTGAAAAGGTGAGAGCGTGACGCTCGGTGTCAAAATAAGAGTCGCATGCGTGATACATGATAATTCGGACTTGTTAATTTAAGACTTGCTCTGTTTCCGATTAAAAATTTATTAAAAATCTTTGAACACTCGTAAACCACGTTACTAGCAAGCCGAGGTTTCACTGTATATGTGTATATATATATATATATATATATATATATATATATATATATATATATAGTCACACACACACATATAGACTCAAAAAGATATTAATATAAATCACTATTTTTTTGTCTTTGTGTGTAATATGTGTAATTTTGTAATATTATAACATAAATAATAATAATATAATTATTTTTATTTTCCTGAAGTGTGTATAAATTTTTTGGCTTACTCCATGTGTGTGTGTGTGTGTGTGTGTACACACAGTAAATAAAATTTTTAAAAAATTCAAAACACATCAGTGAAAGCACCATTATTAAATCTATGAGATACTGCATTTTATTCACACCCCATATAGATTATATGACCAAAATTATGTGGACACCTGACCGTCACACCTATAGGAAGTCGCTACGTATCGCGATTCTTTTGTGTGGCACTTCATGCATTGCCACACTGACTCCTCAATCGATCTTTAAAAAACATATATATTATTTTTTATATGTAAAATGTATTTATGTTAAAATGTCACCGTTCATCTCTAGTCCTACAGGTGGCGCACTCAAAACTATCAAGCAGCACAGCGTCCCCTGTAGTGGAGATAATTATTTGCAAAATTTGTTAAGAATTGCAAAGAAAATCTAAAAACAAATACTGACTCGGAATACTTTTTAAAAAAATTATTATTATTGTGAATCGCAATACAAATTAGGTATCGTGATGAGATCGTATCGGGTCGTCCCTGGTGATTCCCATCCCATTTACGCCTAGCTGTACGTGCGTGTTCCTGTCAAAAATTATAACATTTTGGTTTATTTTGGTTTATTTTAAGGCATGGAAACGCAAGCTGTTATGGAATATTCCTTGCCAGAAAGTGCGTCCGCAAAACCCATCAAGCACCATGATGAAACTGTCTCTCATGAAGACCTTCCCAGGAAAGCAAGACTAAAACTTCTCTGCTCTGCTGCAGAGGAGACGTTCATTTAGAGTTACCAGCCTCAGAAATCACTAAGATTAGAGGCGTTCTGAAGGAGCATAAAACAGCGCACAGACATCTCAATATCAACTGTTCAAAAGAAAATTATTGCATATTTAATAATAAAAAATAAATAAAATTTTATCACATAAAAAGTCCATGGAATTACAAGGTGTGTCTAAACTTTTGACTGTGACTAAATCCACCATGATAAAAAAAAAAATTAAAAAAAAAACACATTCCAGTTTTATCCGGACCACACCTCGGCTGACGTGTATGCTGCCGTAACTTACAGGATTAGAAAGGTCGTCCTAGAGCCACAGCAGTGACGTAGAGACACACACACATACACACACACACGAGCACGAGTAAACAGGAAGTAAGAGTGTTGTCGCTCTGTTTCGGTGGACCTACTAACTGAGCAACTAATTCTCATCTCTACAAATATAAAATAAAGCTGCTCTTCTATCTTCTACGGTTTCGTTTGCGTAAATGTGCTCGTCTACGAATATGAATCTGTTAATCCGTGCGCGGAGTCGTCTCGTCCCGCATGCTCAGGTTACTGATTTCTCCAACCCTGCATTGTCTGTGCTTTTGGAAACAAAAGGCGTGGATCAGCGTGCGTCTGTGCATGCACGCTCACGATGGCGGATTATAATGGTGTGTATATATACAGTCAAGTTGCAGAAGCGGCAAATCCAGTTCTGTAATCAGATTCCGGGCCAGCGGTAATCGAATAAATAAAAGCCTCCTCCGTCAGTTTCCCCCCCCCACCAAATGTGTTTAAGTGAATTCTCAAATCAAAGCACGCCGTTTAGCCGAGCTTTAAACATTCCTATAGACCCGAGCCACGTTACGTCTCTTTCAGTTCCTCTTCCTCTGTGGTCTGAATTTAACCAGAACAATTACAAGAATAAAACACCGTTTAACCCGACCGTTAAGCGCCTTCCATACAAAAACCCCCCGCGTGCGCTTCTCTTCTCTTCTGAAAGCGACCTTAACGGCTCCCAGTCTTTCGGTTCCTTTCTTTCTGCCTGTGCGAGAATAACGAGGCTCCTCGAACAGCGTGCCAGAAGACGTTGCACAAGGGGGCACCGAGTACACCGCCACAGACTCAAAAGTAGGTCAGGTTGACCTTTCCCCGCCACACAGGCGGGCTGAAAGAGTGTCTGGAAGAGCGAGACGGAGAGAAAGAGAAAGCACGGCGGTTTGAGAGCAATGATAAACTGCGAGACATTGAGACTGAGCAGAGACGCAGAGAGAAAAAGAAGAGATGGAGAGAATGCGACGTGGAGAACGTCGGGAGCAGGGCCCTCGAATCATCCAACGGCTATAAGTAGTGAATACGGACGCCTCTGGATTACTCAATCACAGTCAAAAACTGGCCAGTTAGGGGACATCTCCCAGCTCATGTATGTGGAAGAGAGCCGACAGCACTTTCTTCCGAGTGGTAAAGTGCTCGCCCTATCATCCGGAGATCACTATCATAGTTCGATTCCCGGGTGATGCTGTAACCTCCCGCAGCCGGAGGTCTAGAGAGAGCTGATGGGCCGAGCTCTCTCAGAGAGGAGGGCTGAGAGAGATACTTGGTGCGCCCACATTAATCACGGCTCTACAGCCAATCAGGGGCGTACGCCAATCACGCAAGCGGAAGGAGCGGATAGCGCCATCCTCCGAGTGTGTTATGCCGCCCCCAACAGTGCGTGAGCGAGCGGTTCGAAAAGATGCAGTCGCCTGGCATCACATGGTTCGGAGGAAACACCGAGTGGTAGTAGTAGCCTTAATGCGGGAGCCCCCTAGTGACGGGGAGGAATTGGACATGACTAAATTAGGGAGAAAAATCTGGAGAAAATCCAAAAAAAAAAAACAAAAAAAAAGACTGGTTAATTATGTACTCGAGTCAGTCATGTGCTATAAGCTCTATATTTCTCCCACTATGCTTTTTCATTCGAGCTAAAAAGACGAGATGGATGGTACGCACTTAAAAGCAGCCACCGCACCCCTCACTCGCTACACACTCGACTTGTTACTCACTAATGAGAGCACAGTCTCGTTATTCTTTACCCTGCCTGGTTGGTGAAGAAATTGGTGAGAACATAGAAGGGTAAGTTTAAAATAAAAAAAAAAGCATGAGTTAAATCATTTAAAGTTAACAATTCAGACTAATTTAGGACTGAATAAGGAAGTGGTGGCTCAAACGGTTAAGGCTCTGAGTTACCGATCGGAAGGTCGGGGGTTCGAGGCCCAGCATCACCAAGCAGACACTATTTTACCCCGTTTCCACCGAGGCGGTTCTGGAGCCGGTGCCCAATTGTCAATCAGTTCTTTGTTTTTAGTCAGCAAAAGCACCGGCACTCAAACGGAAAAAACGCTTCCATGACGGCACAGAGACTTATTTAAAAAAGACATTTAAATCGATAAGCAAAAACATAAAATGGACTCGAAATGCAAAGCACAAATGCTTTATAGTAAAGATTATTTGATCTCAAAGTAGACTCGCAAAGCCACGCTGGAGTTCAGTGTTATTGTTGCGCTTGCCGCAAGATTTATTTTATTTTTTTGCCACAAACATTGCTGGGAAAGTAGTGACGTGTACGGTACCGCAACAACGTGACTCTCTAGACCCTGAAAAACACAAAGCCAGTTCTTATACCATCAGACATGAACTAGGATCTGGTTTACTTTGGTGGAAGAGGAGGCAGAAAACTGAACCCTTGAGCAAGAGCCCATCTGCTTCAGGAGCGCCGTATCCTGGCTGACCCACAGCTCTGACCTCAGCTTCCTAACACTGATATGCGAAAGAAAGAAATATTTCACTGTGCTGTGACCAACATGTGACAAACAACTAAATCTTAATCTTCATCTTAAATCATGCTCCTGTACTAAAAACAATCTTAGCACTTCGGCTAAAAAAAAAAAAAGAAAAAAAAAAAAACAACAACTTCCTCTCTGGTGAGAGAACCAGCCGGATTCATAATGCGTTTTGTGTACCATCACAGCGAGGCCAAGCACTTTCTTACTTCTCCATTAAAAACGCAGACATGATGTGCTGACTGATCGCATACTCGTATATATTCCTCTTTGTCTGAGTCACTCACTACAAGCTATTATGTATAACTAACTACCCTTTTAACTCTTTCCTCTAGAACAAGAGTCAATAGAACTCATTCACCGGTCAACAGGAAGTGTGTGATGGAGAACCCAAGCTGTGAGCTTATATCACTGCGTACTTAACGAGCAGGAGCTGAGGTAACCGTGTAGTACAACTTCTGTAAATCATTACTGAAACACGCGCTAAAACTGAAAGAAAGGATTAACATTTTAACACTGGACTGGAGGGGTCATGACCCCCCCGCCCCCCAAAAAAAAGTGTGTTATATATATATATATATTTTTTTTCCCCCCCTCACACTAGGATGGGAGTTTTCACAAATGGATACTGAAAGACATGAACATTAAATAACCAATGAATCATTAATAATTAATAATAACCAGATGCACATTTCCCCATCAGTTTAAGTTTTATTTCAACAGATCAGCACGATCCAGCATTTCCCCCACACACTCACACAACGCGTCACCCGCCACAGTTTCATCGGTGACCCTCACATACTCATTTTCTACTTCTTTCATTATTTACGATGAGTAAAAATCTTATGCACGCGAAACATTCGTAAACACACAATGGTTCAATGCTGTTGTAGTCAATAAAAAAAATAAATAAATAAATAAAAATAAAAAATAAAAAAACTGTGTTTTAGAAAAAGCATTCAGTTTTGCGACGGAAACCTCAGTGAAAATAAAGATGACGAATACGGAAGTGGATTTTAAGCAGCCCGGCCGATTTGTGTCTGTCTACCAGTCTGACGGTACACTCACCTAAAGGATTATTAGGAAAACCATACTAATACGGTTTTTGACCCCCTTTCACCTTCAGAACTGCCTTAATTCTACATGGCATTGATTCAACAAGGTGCTGAAAGCATTCTTTAGAAACGTTGGCCCATATTGATAGGATAGCATCTTGCAGTTGATGGAGATTTGTGTGATGCACATCCAGGGCACGAAGCTCCCGTTCCACCACATCCCAAAGATTCTCTATTGGGTTGAGATCTGGTGACTGTGGGGGCCATTTTAGTACAGTGAACTCATCGTCATGTTCAAGAAAACCAATTTGAAATGCTTTGTGACATGGTGCATTATCCTGCTGGAAGTAGCCATCAGAGGATGTGTACGTGGTGGTCATAAAGGGATGGACATGGTCAGAAACAATGCTCAGGTAGGCCGTGGCATTTAAACGATGCCCAATTGGCACTAAGGGGCCTAAAGTGTGCCAAGAAAAGATGGACTGGATGTTTTTCCCATTTCACACCATTCTTTGTAAACCCTAGAAATGGTTGTGCGTGAAAATCCCAGTAACTGAGTAGATTGTGAAATACTCAGACCGGCCTGTCTGGCACCAACAACCATGCCACGCTCAAAATAGCTTAAATCACCTTTCTTTGCCCATTCTGACGTTCGGTTTGAAGTTCAGGAGATTGTCTTGACCAGGACCACACCCCTAAATGCATTGAAGCAACTGCCAGGTGATTGGTTGATTAGATAATTGCATTAATGAGAAATTGAACAGGTGTTCCTAATAATCCTTTAGGTGAGTGTATATCTACTTGTATATGTCTGTGTATCTGTCAGTCTGTCTGGCTACCTGTCTATGGCTGCCTCTCGCTACCAGTCAGTCACTCTCCGTAGCCCGCTACCCGTCAGTACCTGTCTGTCCGTCACTCTCTCTACCCGTCTGTCCGTCCGTCACTCTCTCTACCTGTCTGTCTGTCACTCTCTGTTTGTGCGTCTGTCTGTGTATTGGAATCGCAAAAACCTGACTCTTAAAAAAAAACGTTATGAAGTATGAAAAAGAGTGTTTAGCAGCAAGGTGGCTTAGTGGTTAGCACCAAGTTCGATTCCCACCTCGGGGTCTGTGTGCATGAAGCTTGTATGTTCTCCCCGTTCTTTGTGGGTTTCCTCCAGGTACTCTGGTTTCCTCCCACAGTCCAAAGGACATCCAGATTAGGCTAACTGGCGTTTCCAAATTGCCTGTGGATTGTGTGAATGTTTACCGGAGGACCCACAATGGTTGTAAAAATGGGAATAAATACAATGTTAATCACTATTGGCCTTTGCGGTCCCTAGTTGTACTACAGCGTTTCCTAGATGGACGAATGGCTAGTAAGGAGAGCGAAGCGAACGTTAAAATGCCGCTGGGTTGTCGAGGTTTGCACGACAAATTCTCAACACCAATTAAATCAAATAACAATTAATCTTTGACATTCCAACATCACACGCTGCATGTATACACTCAGAGAGAGCATTAACTTTGTAAGGAACAGCTGAGGAAAAGTTCAGCGAATGTGTGCTGAGAGTGTGAGAGAGGCTCTGACTTTAAAATCTGATCTTTTCTGGAAGAGTTTATAATAAAATTTAATCGGCTGGTGCTCATTTAGTACTTCATAACATATTTAAATCTGAATCTAAACACACATTTAACCTTCATCTGTCCGTCAGTAGTCATAGAGAGCGCACAGATGAACATACAAAAACGTGATTCTACAATTTTTCTACATGAACAAAACCGTGATGCAAAACCAGACCTGATTTAAAGACGGCTCATGCAGCATTGAGGGAGAGAGAGAGAGATGCAAACTTTTGAACTTGAATTGGTTTGAAATATTACACAAGTCTTCCTGTGTGGAAACGGTTGAGCTGCAGCACTTTCTGATGTGGTTACATTCAGCACCACAGGGAAGAAAAAAAAAATCTGTTTTCATGATTGTGTTTTTGTAGATTTGGTTTACTCAGGGTATGTTTTGTTTACTCAGTGTCTAAATTCACAGATATAAGTTTAAATCTTTATCGAAGACAGAGAGACAAGCTGCAAAGAAAAGTGTGTGCACCCTGGTGAGCTCTCAGATCTGACTGGTAGGAAGGTGTTGATTAATTACCTATAACAGCAGCTCTGACAAAAACTCCAGGCAGGAATAGAAATGAAAATTAATTTATATGAACGCACTAGTTTCACACAGCTTCTCAGAATCAAAGAATTACGGAAATGGGTTTGAAAAAGTCTGATAAATCATAATTATCAGATTGTCCAAACTATTGATAAACTCGTAAACATAAATTCCCGACCATGTGCATTACCATATTATCTGCAATAAGTGATCATGCAAATAAGGGATTAAAAGGCAACAGAAACTCAACTGGCTCACAGATCATTCTACACATCGTTAAATGTATATAACAATGACCACGCTGCTCGTTAATTATTGAACGAGTTAAAGTGTAACACCAGGCTGATTTCTGCAGTATAAAAGCAGGAAAGCGCTTCCTGAGTGCAGTTAGAAGAAACGAAAAACAATCCACATCGTTGGGTTAAAGTATCTCTGCTTTGTACGAAGCCACGTCACACCACCGCAGGGTGGATTATTTTCCTATGGCAGCACACCCTGGGGTGTGTTATACTACATGTAAATATACACAATTAGTGGCCTGAAAGAAGTAAACAGACACCCAAAGTTTAATGATAAAAAGTTCTTCTCTTCTCTTCTGACTGTGTTAAGACTCAGCTTGACAAGAAATAAAAACTGTTATTCAAAGAGGTGAAGAAGACGGTCGGTCTATATGAGGATGGACTGCACAAGAGACAGGTTTAGATTCATTTCACAACCCGGTCAATGTGGGTCTTCAGAAAGATTCTCATTAGAGAAATAACTGTAACGGATAGAGCTTACTTTGTGAATAGTTTAAGTGATATTATGGGTGTGTATTTAAACAGCCAGAACAATTACATAAAATATACACACACATATATATATATGGCAGGGGTAGCTCAGTGGTTAACGCATTGGACTACGGTTCAGAAGATCCCAGGTTCAAACCTCAACCACCAAGTTGCCACTGTTGGGTCCTTGAGTAAGGCCCTTAACCCTCAATTGCTCAGATGTAATGAGAGAAAAAAAAATATATATATGTAAGTCGCTCTGGATAAGAGCGTCTGCCAAATGCGTAGATGTATATGTATATATATAGAAAGAGAGAGAGAAAGAGGCTATAAGAGAATTTTCATTACTAATAAGCTGTGTCTGTGTGTGTGTGTGTGTGCGCGCGCGTGTGTGTAGATGGAGAAATACATAACCTAAGAGTATTATTACTAACAGACTATACACACACACAGGTGCGTGCATGTAGATAGATTTATAGACAGATACTATAAGAGCGCTATTATTACTAACAGACTATACACAGGTGTGTGTGGGTGTGTGCACACAGATAGACTGATAGATACTGTATATAGATATTGATATTATACAGATAAACACAGAGGGATAGGTAGATAGATAGACAGACGAACAGACAGATACGCAGACAGACAGAAAGACAGACAGATACAGACAGACAGACAGACCGGTAGATAGACAGGCACACATACAGACAGAAGCTTCTTAACACACATTATTTTCTCTCATCAGTGTATAATATGAAATTATGATTATGTGAACCACAGTCATCAACAATAAATCTTAAAAACCTGAATAAGGACAGCTAGCTGTAAATGGATACCGCCCAGAACACCACACACACACACACACACACATTTGGGTCAAAGACGAGGTCCCAGATTTGAGCTAAGATTACATTATGGATATAACCGCAACTCTTCACTTTCCTGTCACATCTTTATTCTTGAATAATAATAATAATAATAATAATAATAATAATAATCCTCTCTCTCTCCTGTGCTAGCTAACGCGCTAACTCCTCTTGGCTAACGCTAGCTGTAGCTCCCTGAGGCGGCGGTGCTGCTGCCACGCCAGGTCATTGTTTACATTGCTAGCAAACACCCACTGCTGCCTCAACCGTCTTTTTATTCCTGACAGTCTGGAATATTCTAGAAAATTCTCCTCATCGAACGTTAAACACACCAGAGTCTGACCCAGTGAATACTGTACTGTAGTGTAGTTTGGTTGCAGGTTTAGTTGTGTGATTAATCAGAGGAATGAAATAACACACACACACCAGCCGTGTTTATCTAAAACACTAGCTCTTAATAAATAATAAAAAATCCACAATTAACCTGGAATAATGTTAAAGTGGTGCAGGGGCAGCTAAAAGGTGGCCCACACACAAACACACACACACACCCATACTAGGTAATAGGCTAAAAGTGCTAGTAGTCCTGCTAGCTAAGGTAAAGCAGCTTAGCTAGGGCTGTGTTTTATTTCCGAATTCCTGATCATTCTACTGATTATGGATCTGCACCCAATCCAACAGTCACTGCTTTATTACACTGTATTATATCCTGATAAAAGTGTTTGATTGTGAGCTGGAGAGAGCTCAGGTGAATGAGTTAGTTAGTCAGGGCTCCAGAGCTGCTAATCACTGCTTCTCCTTCCACATCCGCAAAATCCCCCGGCTCAGGTTATTCCACCCGGGTTCCCGGAATAACAACCGCGCAGTGTGTGAGCACAGGCCGAGCAGAGGGTGTATGAACCCGCAGCACACGCACAAGCACACACTCACACATATATATATATACACACACACTCTCGCGCGCTCAGGTCCGGGGCTCACCGGATTTGAAGAAGGCTGCTATATCGGCTGCGTCCTTCGCCGCCTCCTCGCCTCCTTCCCCGGAGCTCATGGCTGCGGGAAAAAAAAGCGCCGAGCAGCTAAGATCCCCGCGTCAGGAACACCGCGCTTCTTCCAGCTGCGGCGGGTCGCTGGGAGTAAAGTCCGGCCGTGCGCTGTAGGAGAGCAGTGACACGGGCGTGGGGGTGAAGAGAGAGAGAGAAAGAAAGCGCTCCTGCTAGGCTACACACCACGAGCAGGCCTCCATCTTGGATAAAACACACTTACTATCACCGGCCGGCGGCGGAGCGACTGGAGGCCGCTCGCACAGGAGGGACGGCGGGGAGAGGGCGGGGCTACACGGAGCTGAGGCTGGCACGCACGCACGCACGCACGCACGTACACTACACGTTCACTACACATAAACACAATACAGAGACTACACATTCACAAAACACATACACTACATATAAACACATTAAATACACTCCACATTCACAAAACGCATAATTTACACGTTCACTACACATAAACACAATACGTACACTACACGTTCACTACACATAAACACAATACAGAGACTACACATTCACAAAACACATACACTACACATACACTACATATAAACACATTAAATACACTCCACATTCACAAAACACATAATTTACACGTTCACTACACATAAACACAATACGTACACTACACATTCACACACCACATAATTTATGCATACACTACACATAAACACATTAAATACACTACACATTCACGAAACGCATAATTTACACATACACTACACATACACTACATATAAAACACAATACGTACACTACACATTCACACAACACATAATTTACGCATACACTACATATAAACACAATAAATACACTACACATGCACAAAGCACATAATTTACACATACACTACACATACACTAAACATAAACACAATACGTACACTACACATTCACAAAACACATACACTACACATACACTACATATAAACACATTAAATACACTCCACATTCACAAAACACATAATTTACACGTTCACTACACATAAACACAATACGTACACTACACATTCACACAACACATAATTTACGCATACACTACATATAAACACAATAAATACACTACACATGCGCAAAACACATAATTTACACATACACTACATATAAAACACAATACGTACACTACACATTCACACAACACATAATTTACGCATACACTACATATAAACACAATAAATACACTACACATTCACACAACACATAATTTACGCATACACTACATATAAACACAATAAATACACTACACATGCACAAAACACATAATTTACACATGCACTACACATACACTACATATAAACACAATAAATACACTACACATTCACACAACACATAATTTACACATAACAACACACATGCACAGTACACACACTACACAATGCATATTGTACAAACATAATAAATGCACTACACATATGCTATACTCTACATACACTACATGCACAATACATACACTGCACATAAAATAAATACACCACACATATAGTACTGTACACACACTAGATAGCTACACATACACACAATAGGTACACTACACTTACAATACATACACTACACATTGTAATATTTCAGTAATATTAAAACCTTAAACGGGATGAAAAACACAAAGCGTATTGCTGGAACAATTTGCAAGGCACAATACACACATTCCTACACGGGGCCGATTTAGCATACAGCAAATCACCCTCTTGGCGAGGAAAGCAGAGAACCCAGAGGTAACCTGTATGGACGTGAGGACAAGATGTGAAGCTCCTCACAGCCCCGTGCACCACTATGCCTCCCAAAATCCATACAGTTTGCTAAATTATGTATGAATAAAAATAAATAAAACATTTCCGTTCCAGATGGTAACACTGCACAAAAATGTGGACCAGCACAAGGGAAGTGTATAGATGAAGGTTTATTCTGGATCACATCTATTATTTAAACATTTGTACACAGATGAATGTCTTTACAGTTAACCTTTTTATTTGTACTTTTCTCTTTATATATTCAGTATTTTTTGAAACCTATCACTTAAAACATCAAAAATCATCAAAAATATCAAAATAAAAACATAAAAGTATTACAAAATTAAGACTCACTCTCACTCATTCATTGTCTATACTGCTTTATCCCGTATTCAGGGTCGCGGGGGGCCTGGAGCCTATCCCAGGTGACTTAGGGCACAAGCAGGGTACACTGTGGACACCGTGGCGCCAATCCAGCGCAAAGCAAGACCTAAGCTGCATGGGAGGGAACCAGAGGACCCGGAAGAAAACCCACCATGCATGGGGAGAACACGTGAACCCCATGCCCCCAGACCCGAGGTGGGAATCGAACCCATAACCAGGAGGTGCAAGGCGACAGTGCTAACCTCTACTCCACCATCACGCCCAAAATTTAGACATTTAATAAATTATAAAGACAAGGATGTTTCGGGGAGATATACCATTTTAAATTTCTCATAAAAGTGCTTCCATCTTTATAAGGTCTCATAAAGAAAAAGCTTCTTTTTTTTTTTTTTTTTCCCCTAAAAAGATTTCAGATATAATATCGAACCAATCCTCAATAGTTGGAGCATCCGGCTTTTACCATTTCTCTCCAGCACCGTTTATTCTTCTATTTAAAAAAGAGGACAGATTCGTTTCATGAATAAAACCCCGCTTTTTAAATATTAAGCATATATGTTAAGCAAATATGTATTATCTGATTATAAAAGCGCCTGGAACAGAACACTGAACGTATTACACCATGCTGAAAAGACTGATATTATACTCCGCTTTTCCCTACAGTCCGAAGACATACGCTGTAGACTGATTGTTGTTTCCAAGTTGCTGTAGTGTGTGTGTGTGTGTGTGTGTGTGTGTGCTTGTGCCATGAGCTCCCAGGGATAAATTCAGGCCCCCTGTGACCCTACACAGGATGGAACATTAAAGAAGTGTTAACTGTTCAATTAGGCTTATACTTAAAAAAAAAGAAAGAAAAAAAAAAGAAAAAAAGCTAAATAATCTTATCAGTAGTATGTTTTTCAGTCCATGGTAAACTAAAGGTGCAGTTTAGCCCAAACTAAACTAATACAAAAAAATATTTTAATGATTTACACTAAATAAATCAATGACACTATGTCTGCTATAAATTCTCCACTATGGCTATTATTTATAATAATAATAATAATAATTATTATTATTATTTTATTATTTTGCATGTATCAACCTAATAATCAATTATTGCGATCTTTATTTTAGTTGTGCAAATAGAGTGATGATTTTTTTTAAAGAAAAAAGTTTTCCTAATTATAGGCTACAGGATATCAAATAAGTTTGGTCAGAGTTCTACTGACCCCTGGTGGTTAATTGTATAATTTCTCCACTTACCTCTTTAAAAAAAAATCCTTTTAAAGTAACATGACATTATTGTAATTTATCTCACTGCTCCAAGACATGGACATAAAAACATGTTTTTCTAACAAAGACAATGTGCCCTTTTTAATATGTTGAAGATTTCTGTATTTCTTTCTGATTTATGGAACAAATCTTATTTAGGGCATTTGGCAGACACCCTCATCTACAATGCCTTGTATTTAGGTAACTTACTTTAAATAGTGTACTAAACTCAAATTCTTAAACTCTTTACCTATATATACAGTACATAATTTATTTATTTATTTTCATTTTCATTTTAATGATTAAGCATATGAAAAATCCAAATTTATATTCACATATTTCATTTTAAGTGCATTAATTAGTCTAGTCCAGCACATACAACACTCTGGGTAAGACTACTGACTAGACAAGTGTCGAGAAGATGATCATCAATCACTTAAGAACATCACCAAGTGCAATTCAATACATTGGAAAAGCTTTATAAGGAGTTTAGTGAGGCTGGAGTTAGTGAATCAAGAGTCACCACACACAGAATTAATAAGAGGGTTGTTCAAAGGCCCAGCAGTTGCTGAGTTATAAAGCTTTACTTGGGGAACTAAAGGTATTAATGATTATATAAGAATAATAAAAATACTAAAACGTTAAATAGGGAAACTATAGATTATTTAATGGTACTAAAGGTACTAAAGTTTTACTTAGGGAAACTGAAGATACTAGAGATGCTTTACATCAGAATACTGAAGGCACTAAAGATTATATACTGGGAATTGAATTGAATTAGAAAGTCAACGTCGTAACCATTTGAGCTACCACACCTGACTGACTTATATAATCTTTAGTACCATTTAGTACCCTTATATACTTTTTAATATCTTAGTTTTCCGTACCATTACTATACTTACTGCATATACTCTTCAGTACCTTTAATATAATTATATAATCTTTAGTGCCTTTAGTATTCTGATGTAAAGCATTAGTACCTTTTAGGATCCTTACATAATCTTTAGTATCTTCAGTTTCCCTAAGTAAAACTTTAGTACCTTTAGTACCATTACATAATCTATAGTTTCCCTATTTAACGTTTTAGTATTTTTATTATTCTTATATAATCATTAATACCTTTAGTTCCCCAAGTAAAGCTTTATGAGTAAAGCTTTAGTACCAATGTATAATTTTAGTACCATTAGTTTTCCTATGTAAAGTTTTAGTACTTTTAATATCCTTATATAATATTTAGTAACTCTATGTAAAGCTTTAGTACAATTGTATAATTCTTTACATTTAGTATCCTTATATAATCTTTAGTACCTTTAATTACTCCGTGTAAAGCTTTAGTACTATTGTAGATTTATGTGTACCTTTAGTATCTTTATACAATCTTTAGTACCTTTAGTTATTTCTAGGAAAAGCTTTAGTATGTTTTGTATACTTATAACCTTTAGTACCTTTAGTATACTTATATATATATTTTTAGTGTCTTTCACTTTGTAACACAGGAAGCTGCAGTAAAATGAATAAATAAATTAAAAATTGCTTTCTTAATTGAACATTGGTGCTGTAGAAATGAAAAGAAATAAAACACTCCATTGCTATTTGATGTTATTATTGCTTAAATAATGACTGCTTGATCTTGTTTCATATTGGAATAATCCAGTTAGAATATCTTGATCTTCTTCTTTATGTATTTATTTCTTTATTTATGCATTGCTCGATATGCTGAACATATATGAACAAGATGTGAGAATTTGTTATGTGACCGCTGGGTTGTTTGGTGCCCATCATGGTCCGATCATAGCTCTGACCATTCTCTAAGCAGTATCTTGTAGATATCTACAGTATGTGAATAGTTTATGGTACATACAGTATCAAAGAGATATGGAAATATGGAGAAGACTACTGTACGGTGATTCCTCACCATCTCCCAGAAACGGCTACACGAACATTACAATAGAACTAACGACCCCCTGGAGCGCATTACAGGTTAGAATGAAGCCCTTTATGGAACAGAGATAATGTTTAAGTTTTATATCAGTGGTTCTCCACCCTGGTCCTGCATATTCGAATCTTTTTCCTGCTCCATCACACCCACTTCCCTTTAAAAAAAAACCTGTTAATCTGCTGATTGGTTACATCAGAAGTTCGAGAAGCTGCTGAAATAGTAAATTAGGCATGGTCGGGGGTCGAGGGTGGAGAACCACTGTTTTAGATCAGTGTGAAAGAATCATACATAATACATTTGAATACATATTCATTCATTATGTATATACAGTATCTGGATATGTGGTCAAATTGCAGTTGTTGAATATGTAATAAAAGAGTGATTTGCTTTGTTGGCGGTGAAGTGACTGGTTGCTTTACTTCCGAAAGACAACAGTTTCCTGTCTCTCGCTCGAGCTACACATGCCGCTGCTGAGCTGCCAGTGATCCAGACTCCCTGTCCCTCTGAACCTGTCTGTCTCATCCTGGTGCATTATACCTCCCTCCCATTATATCCGGGCTTGGGACCGGCACTGCTTCCAGTGGCTGGGGTTTGGGCATTGGCTGGGAATCGAACACGGACCTTCCACATGGTAGGCGACAACCTACCACTGAACCACCTCTCTGAAGGCTGCTTATCATCTGATTATGAATTATACACATTTCCTTACACTTTTCAGACTCATTTCCATATTTCTTTTTATTCTTTAAAGCTGCTTCGCAACAATGACAGTTCTTAAAATCTTTATGCAGTATAAATAAAATTGAATTGAATCGTCACCCTACACAATTAACAGAGCCATGCATGAAATTCACAATATTAACAAAACAAATCTGTCAATCTACAGTATGTAGGCGCATGCTTTAATGATAAAAGTGTCTCATCGCGACCTCTCGTTATACAGTTATACTTTTGGCATCCGAATCAGATTATTTGGATTATTTATCTGGTTGAATACGATTATCAAATTAAGGCGCATTATTTTAGAACATCTACTGACAGACTAAAAGTTCAACTGTCTTTCATTGTCATTTCAGCCATACACAGTTGTACAGCACACGCTGAAATGAAACCACATTCCTGCGGGCCCATGTTGCCACATAACACAGAACAACACAAGACGACATGAAGTGCATGAGTGGAAGTGTGTGTAAACAGTGTAAGACTTTATGCAAGACAAAGGGCACAGTTAAAAAAAATATATATATATATATGCTGTACGGTGCCAAAAGGACAAAAGCTCAGATGAGAGTAAAAATGGAAAAACAAGATATTGCGATATACTGATGATAAATGCAAAGCGGGTAAACATGACATGCTGCTTGGCTGCCATAATGCAGATCAATAAAGTACAGTATTTTTAGTATTTTCGCATCCAGTTCGATATTGTGCCAGAAACGGAAATCGCAAGAATACTGAAATGACATGGTGTCCAGTTTAGTGTGCGTGTTTAATTGGCGCCATAAATAAAAATTGAAATGTTGCGTAAAAGCGATATCATGAACAGTTAATGTCCAGGATTTAATAATGTACATTCAAATGAGCTACTAATAAGCTAAATATAAAAACACATCTGCACCGATAGATATTAATTAGAAAAGCTGAACTGAATATTTTTACTGGGATTAGTTCATATTTTCATAACAGCGCTGTTATGCAGGCCGTGGTATAAGTGAATTTTAACATATGCTTTAGTTATTTTAAGGCAAAACCTCATCTGTATCTGATCTACATTTTTCCCTGATTGCTGAACAGGGAGCGTACAGTGTTTGGCCGATGACGTAAGAAGAAGTACAACTTAGTGTAAACGAGGCATAAGATACACAACCTTACAACATTTCATTTCTTTTTATTAGTAAGTTAGACAGAGAGTTCTCTGCCATACAGAAAGACAGACAGACATGTACGTGGGCTTCAATCTGAAATAATAGCACTGATTACATTAAAGCTCAGCAGGTTCTTTTAAGCTTTTAATGTACTGTTTAGTTTATTATATCCTATTCTTATCCTGATTTCTTCTTAATGTACAGATTTGTGGTAATATCCTGGACATTATTGACTCCTCTTACCTGGATATGACTCACATCACTTTGGATTATGGGTATTTTACAGATACTGTGGATGTTTTGTAACGTTATGCACTTTCTGGTTCGCCCAGTTCTTTCAATAAAGATTTTTTTTTTTTTGGTTTATTATGATACAAACAATTCTACATTGAAATATTTAGCATTTGGAACAATTCTAACAAGCAAGGCCCAGAACAAAATAATTCAACTGTAATATCTATACAATGGGGGCACAGAACCGTCGAGTGCATATCCGTTGCCCAATGTGCCGGATGCGCATAGGTGGACCCATCCATCAATCCAATATCTATAGGATACTGTATGAACTTGTACGCAACAGGGAAAAGGGATTAAAGAGAAAGTCGATTGAAAGGTCTGGACACAGTTCTGAGAGCAGTTCTATAATCGGGCGCAATTCCACGGAGCCAGTCCTGCGACTCTACAACTGTTCTGAGAACTGTTTCCGTTTGCGGATCTAGGGAATCTAAAACTGTATTTCCTAGATACGCAAACAGAACCAGTTCTGCGAACAGATGTATAATCGGGCGCAGATCCACTGAATCCGTTCTGCGATTCTAGAACTGCTCTGAGAACGGTTTCCGGTCGCGCATCTCGGAATTCCAGTTCAACATTTCCGCCAACCGAAGGCGCCACTTTGCATACTCTGCCGGAAGTTAGCGAGCTAGCTTGGTCAGGATTGCGAGATACTGTATATTACAGCTAGTTCCTAGTAAATAATTACAACGATATCTAGTTATAATTAACCGCTTTGTTAAAACTAGTTTAAACAATAAAATCACTATAACGTTTGGAATATATTATAATAATTAGCTTTGTTAGCTCTTTAGATAGCTGAATCAGAGTTAGCGGATTAGCAATGGCCGACCTGCTGACTGTTTACGACAACGACGAGGCGAACGCCTTTATAGACTGCACGGTAACTGCAGCTCATTTAATCACCGATTGGTTAAAACAGCTTCAAGTGTAATTTAAAAAAAATTAAGGATTTAAAAAAAAAATCTAGGTACAGGGGATGTTAAATACCGATGTTGGTTTGTGTTGACTGATGGAGCTAGCTAACCCGGAACTGTACGAGAATAAAAATATCACTATGTCGACTTCTTGTCTTCTTATTTTACAGATTTGTGATAAAAGAATTAGAGGGGATACTAACTATAAGATCCATCTGACCACTTTACAGCATCAGAAGGTATGTACATTTCAGTCTGACTCCCACATATCCTATGCTATAAATACCCCATACTTACATTAATCCTATAAATCAGTGTTGCTCATCTCTGCCCTGCACATTTTAGTGCTTTCCTTTATCCCAGCATACCTCAATTAACCAATCAGCTAATTAAGAGCTTGAAGAGGGGGTCGTAGAGCAGGGTAAACACTGAAAGATGCAGGAAAGTAATTCTCCAGGAGTAAGGTTGCAGACTGCTGAAACGGATGGAAAGAAGTAGATAAGAACAAGAGACGAGAGGTAGATCTAGATTGAGAAATTGAGAGAGAGAGAGAGAGAGAGACAGAGTGCAATAGATAGATAGACTGAGCACTAGAAGCATGTAGATGAATAGAGGAGAGATGGATAGATGGAGATAAATAGATGGAGATTGTGATCTAGATATAAACTGGGAGGGATGGATGGATCAAAGAATGGACAAGTGTATAGGGTATGGGTAGTTCAGGATAGAGAGGCTAATGACGTTAGTGAGGTAGATCTAAATAGAGAGAGTGAGAGATGGCTGGATTGAGCAATAGACATATAACTATAGAAGAACAGAGAGGTGAATAGAAATGGATGCATATTTCGATATGAGACAGAGAGAGAGAGCGATTTATTTAGATAAAAATGAAAATGCAGAGAACGAGAACGAGTGCAGAAACACAACAGTGACTGAAACACCCTAGTATGGAAGATTATTCACTTTATTTCATATCTTAAATTATGCCATTGTGTGTATGTTAAACGCCAAACTATAATATAACATTGTGTCAAATTACTTTCTATTACAGTATAACATGGTTCTTCTCTCAAAGCTTCAGTCATCTGGCCTGTAATCAATCGGTACATTTTGTCCACAATATTACACGATCATCCTGTCTTCAGCAGCATCACGTCATTTGTCTTGCTCGTTCTTTCTTTGAAACTGTCGCAAGTTTTAAAATAATCCGGTGCAGGTGGCTTGATCCTTCGTGATACAGTGTACCTCCATCACGGTGATAACGCTGGACACTTGAGTCAGGCTCCACCTGTAAACCCAACTCCCTCTATGTGTCAGGTCTGTCATTGTTTCTTGGTCTAACAGAGGAAGACTTGCGCTCAGGGTTTGTCACTGCAGTTCTTCATGCTTTACACTCCAGGAAATCCTGCTCAATTAGCAATCACTGTCGAGTTTAAACTAGAGCCACACCTCGTTTTGGGGTCTGGAGAGACTTGGATGCAGCCGATGCATCGGATCGACATTGATAAGAGATGATGATGGTGTGAAAAAGACCACAGCAATAAAAATATACAAGTACATACAAGGACCCTGTATGTCAAAAGACCTACATAAGAGCACCAAAAAAATTTTCCAGCACCAACACATTTATAGCCTTAATATTTTTTTTCTTTTTTAATTATGGTATATTCTCGCAAATCAGATTTCTAGCATCATCTGGAGATTCAGATACTTTATTTATTCCTAGACTTGACCAGGAACTACCTACTTCTACTGGATGAGGCGATTTGGCTCAGCCTGCAAATATCCAAACATGTTTTCTCACCACGGATTGCTATAAACAAAACTCTTTAATAACTTCACTATATTTAGTCTAAGATGGCTTGATGTTTTTTTTTTCCTTGGCTTTAGAAATCTCACTGTTTTTTTTTTTTTTTTTTTGTGTAATTTCTGCCCAGTGACACACTGGAAATCTAATCAGAAGACATCAAGATTCTTAATCTTGCGAAAGCTAAGTGCTGGATCTTCTGCATGTTGAGCGTCCGAGGCAGAAACAAATTTCTGCCCAGTGTTGTGCTGAAACATTCTGATCAAAATACTTGGCTCGTGTGTGACTTTTTAATTGCACAGTGATCTTTCGGTTTCTCCCCCACTCCAGTTCACTTCCACTCTTGTTTACTCTTTGAATAAGAGAAAATGGATCTGACGTTACTGTAAATGTCGTGCTTCTCACTTGCCAAGTTCTGCTTGTTTTTACTTTCTTTCTGCCTTCTCTCTTCCACGCGATGGAAGAAGTATACGTTTCAGTTTGTGCTTCATCACATGCAAAAAAAATAAAAAATTCAAGGTGGGTATTACACATGATATTGGTCAGTGGGGCACAGAGTTGAAGCTGACTTTGCTTATTTCACTGGCAATAACACATTGCCGCTTATTCCACTTGCATAGAAAGGACCAAGTGTTGCATTTAACATGTTTGTTTTTGAACAAAAAAAAGCTGCTGGCAAGTCTCTGCTCTGATATGTTTTCTCACCTGTACCTGTTTTTCATGCACTTTTGGTCTACAAAGAGGGAGCGAGCCCTAGCTGATAAGGGTAAGTCTGCTTAATGCGTCAAGCTAGTTTGTTGCAATGGCAACTCGTTATGCATCATAAAAAGATAACCGTGCATTATATATAATGATGAATTAAAATCTAGAAAGTAATCAGGAAGCATTTGTAGATTTTCAAAACTGAACTTGTTTAGGATTGTCCAGTAAATCCTTCAAAGGCTTTTTCAGCTCTCAGGTTTGTATTTTATACATTTAATCTACATTTCTCCTAGTTTTAAACTTCTCTTCAGACATAATGACAACCAATCAGGTCTACTGATCCTGATCCTCCAAGGCAGCCTGGTGTGGTCTTTTGACTTTTTTTTTAAAGACTGCCTACGGGCATCACAGCTGTCTGAATAATGGAAGTGTCCCTAGATGGTGGATACCTTTCTCAGCTGCCTTTTCAGAGCAGGGGAAGGTGAAAGTTGATCTACAGAATCTGCATTTCGACAAGGACAAATCTGGTTTACCTGGTATCAGACTGGAGTAACAGTTTTCATGGTTATTTGTGCCATCAGGGACTCACCACTTACCACACGTAGCTGTGGTATCACTGCATTTCAAACTGATTTGAGAGTATTATTCATTTGGAAGGGTTACAGAATGCTTTCAACATATCAAAGACCAAGATCATATTAGACACTGCATCAATTAATGGAATTCACATAAATCTATGATGACATCACAAGGTATTAACTCAGAAAACATCCAGGTGAGTTAAATTCCATTTATGTCAAGTCAGATTAACATCCTGGAGTCAAGTGAATTGAGCAGAGCTTGATACTGGACCATGACAAGTCATGTTCGATTGTCTGTCAGACACCCTTTCAACAAATGTGTTTTTTCCAGAAGTGAAGTATCCAGAGCTGAAGAATATTCCTCATCCACGAAAAGATGATGAAAGATACTGATACTGGTTACTCTGTTGAAGTAGTTTTAAGTGGTCTAAGAGGAACTATTAATCATCCAGCAAACTGATTGATCTGCTTCAGCCATGAAACCCAGGTGATACAACATCACCTGGATACACAGTCCGTTATTGCTGGAACCAGCCCTCCTTCTTGAAAGGCATTGAAAAAACAAGTTGGAGATTCAGACAGCTGCATTCAATAACCGGTTCCCTGTTCCATGGTTATTACCTAACCACAGTTAGGTGAATTGTAAAGATGTCGAGTACTCCTCTGTGTCAAGAAAACTTCCACAAAAGCAGTAATAGCCTTGAGTCAGTTGAATGACTGGCATTCCTGAGCGAGAACATACTGAAACCCTCAGATCAGATGTTTTTGCTTCTTTGTAACTACCGAGGACTCACTGTGCAGCCATGAAATTTCAGAAATGGCTGATGAACAAGCAGAGTAAGGTATATCTGGTAGCCAGATGCGTTTGGGGAACCCAAGCCATCTGGTACCAAGACTAGTTCAGCTCTTAAACACGAACATGAACAAGGATGAGAGAGTGCTGCCAGTAAATCCCTTCTTCCTGGCGGTTCGCTAAAATAAGCACTTGCTCCGATTTGAAGAGCTGGTGTGGGTATGTCCAAGCATGCAATTTCAGATTCAGTTGTTTCATGCAAACAGCTATTTCTATTACAGCTTGTTGCAAGTCTTGCAACCAACATTGTGGAAGTGTACCTATGATGTAAGTGGAAATATCCATTTAAACTAATCTATTCCATAAAGTCTCAACTTTTATTACTGGAAGACCACCAGAGGTTCTTGTTAGAAGACCATCAGAAAATATTAGGAGACCATCGGACGCCCTTGACTTGCTGGGCGATCATCGGACGCCCTTGACTTGCTGGGCGATCATCGGACGCCCTTGACTTGCTGGGAGACCATCGGAAGCCCTTGACTTGCTGGGAGACCATCGGAAGCCCTTGACTTGCTGGGAGACCATCGGACGCCCTTGACTTGCTGGGAGACCATCGGACGCCCTTGACTTGCTGGGAGACCATCGGACGCCCTTGACTTGCTGGGAGACCATCGGACGCCCTTGACTTGCTGGGAGACCATCGGACGCCCTTGACTTGCTGGGAGACCATCGGACGCCCTTGACTTGCTGGGAGACCATCGGACGCCCTTGCCTTGCTGGGAGACCATCGGACGCCCTTGACTTGCTGGGAGACCATCGGACGCCCTTGACTTGCTGGGAGACCATCGGACGCCCTTGACTTGCTGGGAGACCATCGGACGCCCTTGACTTGCTGGGAGACCATCGGACGCCCTTGACTTGCTGGGAGGCTATAATTGGTCACGTGACTGAAATTGTTTGCTGCAACCGTTATTCCGGTCTTCACAGTTTAAATCCCACAAGTACACAAAGACCTACTTAAATGAGTTAGCATTTGTGTTCTTGTGTAAACAAAACATCAAGTTAATTTAAAGTCTTCAGCATAAAGTTTCCCAAATTTTTTAATGATTAATTTGTTCCTTGAATATTTTGCTTGACTAATTTGTGATGATTTTATAGGCGTTATCCCCAAGCCTGCCCCATTACCACAATGGTCCGGTATCAAAGAGTACTTGACGTACCTGAACCTCAATCAGCCCGTAATCGGTAAGCTGGAGCAGTGATTTGATTTAATATAAAGCATGTAACCTGAATGTTTAAGGTGTGCATGCTTTTGTTTACTGTCTGGTGAATACACTTGGGTCACTACATTTTCTGACATTCTGGAGGAAAAACATGCACCAACATGTAGTGGTTATGTATTTCATTATGTTTAGGGCTTAGCGACTTGGTGCAAGAAGAGGATTTTCTCTCAAATAATGGCAAATCCCTGCCGAGTTACAGGTGCAGACTGTGTTCAGTCCAGATGGACTTGTGTGAAATGGCCACTCATGTGGTGGGTCGCAGGCACCGGCAGAAATACCTGGTGAGTCTAAGGCCTTCTCTGTTATAGGGGTGAGGCGTACCCCTTGTATGAAAAGCACACGGAATGAGTCTTGTCGTATGTGTTTTCAGGAGCGGTATAGACCAGACTTGGTGACATGGGAAAAGACTTCAGAGAAGCAAGCAGGTGTTCTTGCGAGGGCTAAGGCTGCAATCGTGGAAAAGCAAGAGGGATGGGGAACTCCGGTGGTACGTTATCCTATATTTTTCTTGGTTTGTTCATTACTTAAAAATGGATGGTAACCTTTTGTTTAAGAATGCAGTCTTTTGTCCAGTCCATATCACCTGTGTTCTGCAAGTGCTTTTATTATGGCATGTTTTTTTTTTCTTTTATATCAAGAGAATTTATGCTTTCTCTTGCTCTTACTCTACATTGATAAAATGAGTGTAGGTTTTGTACAAACACTACAGGCGGCACCGTGATTTAAATTATACAGTAGTTCACATCATGTAGAAAGTGGAAATGTGTGATTTGAATAGATTTTCAATCAAAAGATGCTTTTAAAAAAATACACCTTTAACAAGCAGATGACGTGCCCAGGCTAATGTCTTATCTTTGTATTGCCCGGGTGGACAACTACATTTCACAGCCAGGAACTCCAAAGGAAAAGTATCTATAAACGGGGGACCTATTAAGCAAAAAAATAACTTTTCAATAATTTTTAGACATTCAGATGGGTCGTCTTGACATTTTGTACAGGCTGTGGCTTAAACAAGCTAATTGTATTTTTTCCCCCAGATGTGACCTCACATAAAATTGTTCTCTCCCCTGGCTTGTTGCTCAGCTCTTCTGTTCTATGTCTGGCTGTCACTCAGAAGTATATCTTTTGCACTAAAACGGTGCATTTAGAGAGGGAGTGAAACAGGGGAATTTGTGATTTTGAAAAAAAGATTTATTCTCTGAAGGTTATTTCAGCTGGAGCATCCCCCCCCCCCCACACACACACACACACACACTTTGGTGACCACTGAGACCTGTTAACTTTTAAAGTAATAGTAAAACTTTGGACAATTATGTAACATGTGTCACGGGTGTGAGTTGGACCCTAATGCTTCTGACTCTAGCTCCTGCTGCACACATACATACATACATGCATACAAGGAAATATTTGGAAGTAGGAACACACAGGGATGTGAAATTACAGGGACTCGTTCGTAAGTTGGATTTGTTCTTAAGTCTCACAAAGTGAGTCTTGTATGCCTTTGACATAAATATACAATGTAAAGCATACCAATCCACTTCAATAATTCTCTGTCCCCTTTCCCCACACTGCAATCATGTGACTAAAACCGTAACTGTGTCTAAGGATATTAATCTCACATGTCAGATGTAACTGTTGTCTCTGCGCCTTTAAATCGCGAGGGGAATCCCGAACGGCATTTTCTCTCAGACCTGTTTTCCACTGTATTGGACGGTGAACTCCAGTGTGAAGATTTTCCGAAATTAGGATTATTCACCCTCATTTTTCACCTATTATTTCTCCCTCAACCCACACACATGCACACACATACAATATACTGGACTTACACACTAACAATATTGTCTATAACTGTAAATATTGGTATCTGGTGCACTGCAGTGTCTATTTTTCGTACAATTCACTTTCAGAAGTTACTTCTGTGATTTGTTCGTGTCTATGAATGTTCATAGAACCACAGTCCGTTCATATCTGCACACATTCGTAATTCGGATGTTCATAAGTCGAGGACAACCTGTACTGGAAAAATCAAGCAAAATAGATTACAAGTTTACATAGAGCTTTGTTGTGTTTACATGCAGTCATCTCATGATTACACAGTACTGAGAGGAAATATATAAATGCTAGCAAGACTCAAATATATTTCATGAATAATGTAAGGAGAGTGCAAAGACATGACGCGTTGCATGATGGGACATTGTCTGGTAGCCTATGAGCTTGTTATTACATTACTTTAGTTCAGGCAATCTAGTTCATGGGACTGAGCTTTTATTTGCCACATGGCTAACTCATACTATTTGATTTGTCCACCTTGGACTGTGTTTTTTTTCCCCCCCTTCAAGCTTCCTGGAACAGATTGAAATTTATTCTGAAGAATTTTTTTCTGGAGGCAGGATATTATTCTAACCTCAGTTTCAAAGTGAAATTTCGTTAACCGTGAAGGTTGGTCAGTGTAGGATGGAGCACCACCTGTAAAATGGCCAGAAATGACTTTGCGTGGCTTAAACTGCTATAACCAGAAGTTTGTTTACTGTTGGAAGGTGTGTTGAAGTTGTATACCTTCAGCATAAAGCGTGAAATAATCTTGTCGGTATTCTTATTTCTTTCTTTCAGCCGCTCATAAGATCAGATAAAAGGAGACCAGTTAGAAATCAAGGTGAGTGGTGTACTTGGAGCATGCCCTGCTATTGTTTTAGTCTACCTTTTGTACCTTTTTAATGATAGCTTTATTGTATGAATAAATTAAGTTTTTTTCTTCTTCTTTTTGGTATGGCATGCGATGGAGCAGCACCAGACCATTCATCTTATCCTCAAAAACATGGCGCAACTGCACGCAACAGGCGAGAGCAGGATATCAAGTACAGTCAGTCATATGTGGATCATGATTCTTACGGGAAGCAGTCTCATTACCGTGAAGATAAACGATACGACCAGTCATACAGAAACAATGTGCCTCAGCACTCGTCCGGTTCAGGAGACAACCGATACGATTCAACATATTCTCACGACAATCGGCAGAGAAGCTCCTATCGAGAGAGCGAATACATGGAAACGCCTTACACGGAAGACGACACGAGCTTAGGGAGTTTTTCAGGTGATGGGACTCACAATAGACGCTACACGGACAAAGGTGCCACGCAGACTTATCAAGACGAATGGTACCAAGAACCAAATCCCAGCCGAGGATCATACAAAAGCAGAGATGACGATGAAGAAGATGATTATTATCAGGGCAGCGTTTCAGAAAAACGATTTGGTTACTCGGGTGAAGACTATCAAGAGAGCGGGAGGATGCAAGAGCCGATGTACGCGTCGCACCACGGAGCAGGGTCTGGCATGGATGAACGGGAGCGGCAGAGCAGAACCATGCCGTATACAGAGAAGGGAAGAGAACGTTTCCAGGACGTAGACGAAACCGGAAGACGTGGGGCTTTTCAAACAGAAGAGTACAACAGAAATGAAAGGTACTTCCCAAATGACGATGATGCTGATGCTATATCTGGAAAAAGGAAAAGGAAGAGCAGATTCTCCGATGCCTCACCACTGGAGATGGCACATGCACGGAAGAGGTGAGGAATGGGACTTTGGATGGTTAGTTGTGCATAGAGTATACAGTACTTGAGCCACCCCTCATTTCTTCATATTAAACTAAACTAAATGATGTAGATTAAATTAAAGAAATGGAAAACAAGTGTTTTAGTGACAGTCTTCAATCTATCAATTGATACAATTTAAAAACTGGTTACTCATGTAACAGCCTCAACAGCACCCTCATTTATGCTTGAATGATTCATATTGTAGGTCACTCTGTTCCGTAGCAAATAACAAATGAAACTGGTCAGGTATAGAGACTGGATTGAAAACGAGAGCCAAACCAAAAAGTCCTTCAGGAAGTCTGGAGAACTATTCCTCAAGACTACATTAAACAATATAAGAACCCAACATATAAAGAAATGCGTGGGACTTGATGCACAATGCAACTCTACAATTAGAGGATAGGAATTGCCAAATGGGAAATGAAGAAAAATAAATAAAATCTTGCCTTAAATGGGTAACGATTATATTTTTCCCCCTTTAGCCAAATCGATGACCTCGTTTCTAAATACAACCCGAAAAGAAGACCGGGTCCCATAAAGAATCAGGTAAATTTACAGAGCTGTATAAGCTCCATCTGTGGGTTTTTTTTTTTTTTTTTCTCCTTACTTCAAATTATTCCTTGTTAAATACGTTGTGTGTTCGATAGGCCTCCGGAAGCAGCATGGATTCAGGTGTAACTCCACGTATGGAAAATGTTCTGGATGTCCTGGTAAGTTTTAAGTATAAACCCTGCACTGTCAGTTTCATTTGCTTTAAATAAATAAACTAAATGATTTTTACTTTTTAAATGTTTTTGTTGTAGAATGACATACAGATTGAGAATGTGCAAGAGGCTAACTTCTTAAAGGATAAGTTATGCAGCCTTCTTAAAGAGTTCCAGTCGAATAAAGCTCAGCACGCTCAGGTAGAAATGTTTTTATTTTTTATTTTTTTATTTTTTTAATTTCAGTAAGATTTGACTTATATAGACTGATTTTTTTCCCCCGTTTCTCTTGCAAAAGGGCCAGGTTTCCCAGATGTCCACAGATTACACAGACAGCTATTACGGTGGTAACAGAATGGAGCAGCGCAGAGAGATGCCAGAGTCGAAACGTTTAGACGACCAGGTCCTTCACGAGCCTGCAAAATATGACCGCGACTTGCGTAACTCCAGGGATTATTTACACACAAGACATGTTGAAGAAGATCCAAAAGGCATGAGACAGAACAGAGGTCCCGAAGAGCCTAAATATCAGTGGGATCCTTACAGAGAGGGCTCGGCCGCCCGCCCTGAAGAGCGCATGGGTCACCATTCAGATGACAGAAGAGGTTACCGAGGTAAACTGATGAACAGTTTTTGTTTTATTGTTGTCATTTATTGTTTTATCAGAAATATTGCTGGTCTGGTTCTTTGGGAAAATATAAGGATGCTTCCACACACAAGTTCATGTACAGAGTTGGTAGGTTTGACTTGTTTGCAGTTCGGATCAATGCAACACTTTCTGTAATGAATTTTTTGGATATGAATAAGAATCTAGTTTTGTTCTACATTTTCAGAACATACAGCAAAACTAAGCAATAGAACTCTGTGCTGAGGCTCAACTGCATCACAGTTTTGCAGCCTGTATGTAAAAAAAAAAGAAGAAAAAAATAAAGAAACTTTACCCAAAACCATGATAATGCACTCTGTTCAGTTCACGTCTTGCATTTTGGTCAATTCTTGGTTGAAGCACTTGTTTCTATGAAGCTGCTAAAACCACCTGACTTATAGTAGATGTTCATGTTAGTCTTGAGTCGCATGCATAAATCAACACCAAAGAAGCAAACATTGGAGACATCAATCCTTTTTGACTTACTTTAAACGTAACCTTAAACCTTTTTTTTTTCTTTTCTTTTTCCTTTCTCAGACACTGCTTGGAATTCCAGATCCTTGAGAGAAGAGAAAAGGGTCTACACAGAAGAGCATCATTATCAGCATGACTATGGTCATGGCGGAGATCTCTACAACCCGTTTGAGCCTTCGTCATCTCCTCCTACGGAGACAGGCTCCTCCACTCTCGACAAGCTCGCCTCCACTCTTTTGGAACTGGTTGCACGTAAAACAAATTAAAAGGCACCCAGTTAAATCAATGTGTTCACAAATGACATGTGGTAGTTTTGTAATCATTCAGTGATGTGATGTTTGTCAGTTTAACCCTGGAGGAGCTTTTTAGGCTTCGACGAAACCATTTGTGTGTTTAATTTTATGTAATACTGATGGGTGTGCAATATTGTGTTAATAAACAGTTTTTGTTCCTCAGATCTGGGGTCTTTTTTGTCTACTTATTTTTGCTCAAATTTGCCAGCCAAGAAAAACACAACTGACATACAATGATTTATACATTATTTTGGATTACAATATATGGGTGCGCTGTTTGATGTAGTTATTAAAGATCTAGATATTAAACCAGTTATTTTGAACTTTGGTCCTGGATGATCTGCTGCTCTGCACTTTTTAGTGTTTCCTCTGCTCCCAGATTTATTGGTTTAGATAGCTATCTTTAAAGAATGAGTTTAGCTAAAATTCTACTATACAATATTCCCAAAAAACTTAAATGTAGTAGATTATCCAAGACCTGTGGTGTCCAATTTTTTTTCTCTTTTTACTTCGTACTGAAAACATTTTTTAAAATGTATATTTCTTATAACAATATGTTGATGTAGTTTAGTCCAGAGTCGTCTTAGTCTCTCTTCAAGCTCTTGTATTGATGAAAGTCTGACCGCTGTGTAGTCATCTCCAGCACATTAAAAATTCTAAAGATTTTCAGTGGGGTTACTGTCCGGAGTCTGTGGTGGCCAATCCATGGGTGAAAATGTCTCATGCTCCCTGACCCATTCTTTCACAATTTTAGCCTGATGAATCTTCTCATTGTTATACATAGGTGACACTCACTGAAGATTAAAAAAAAAAAAAAAACTCTATTGATAATTTTTCGCATTGAAAAACAACACGACAGCCTCATACACTGGATTTTGCATAAATAGATTCCAGTGCAGTTCTTAACATTGCGTTGATTTGCAAAGATAACCAGATCTTATCAAATGTGTATCAGCAAAATGAGTAATTTTTTGGGGGGAAATTACTCTACAATAGGGCGAAAGAGGAAATTGCGTGAGGTTCGTTGGAAGCTGGTAAAAGAAGAAAACTATCTGCATTACTGTTGTAGACATCGCTGGTGGATGACGATAGTACTGGGGAAAGTGATGCTTTTATTATTGACATCAGTGGTAAGGGATGCTATTACCTTACAGATGACATTTAAAGAGTTTGAACTGAAGATACCACTGAGGGGAACAAAGTTTAAATAATTCTTTCAGTTAGAAATGCTTGGACCAGACAAATACTAGTACTTGTAATAGACACCAGCATTGTCTCCCTGTGGCATCAGAGCAGGATACAACCTTCAACCTCTTCCATTCATTCATCATCTATAGGCCTCGAGCCTATCCCAGGATACTTGGAGCAGGAGCCGGGGTGCACCCTGGACACACACACCATTTTTAAATGCCAGTTAACCCAGTGGTCATGTCTTTGGACTGGGGGAGGAAACCCACCAAGCACATGGAGAACGTGTGAGAGGCCACAGTGCTAAACGTTACGCCGCCACAAATATTTCTGATATCATTCTGTACAATGTGTCTCTGAGGGGATTTTTTTTTTCTTCTAGAAGTTTTGTGACGTCAGAGGTTTCATTGTGCTTATGCAGAACTGGTATAATTTAACACGGATTTGATAATAAGCGTGAGCAGTCATATCCATTTATACAGCGCTACTGACGCCGGACTGCTCAGTTTTAAGCATCAACTCACAGCAGCAGCAAACATTTCGCTGTAGTACTCGACGTCACCGGACACGTCACGCAACTTCCGGTTTCTCAACCAGTCGTCAAGGCGGCGGCCATCTTGGCTCCTGTAAGAGCAGCGAATTAGAAAAAAAAAAAAAAACCAATAACGCCGAACCGGACTACGGACTACTCTACGAATTCGTCAGGAAACGTAAGTACAGAAATGAAATGCGACGGCGTGTTCGCATCCCTTCATTCTCGGGCACAGTGTTTAGATTTAAACTCATGCGGGAGTGCTCGGCCAATGAACGTTCTCATCCAATGGACGATTGTCTTGGAGGATGAACACAGGCGCCATTTCCCTCCTCGCGCTCTGAGGCGCTTATTGGTGGCTAGTGGAAACGAGTGGAAGTGGCTAGAAACTGCGAACCACGCTCCGCCATGTTGGCTCTTCCCGTCGTTGGCTTAACGGTCACGCGGCGGCTCGTTCGGAGCCGGAATGGCGTTGGTTTCCCAACTATCGGAGCTCTTAGAAACCTTGATTGGTGGAATCTAGTCCGAGGTTTGATTGGTCTGAAGGACAGATCCAAACGTAGTCTTTATTGGTTAGTATGCGTTTCGGCACTTTTACAAACATTTTAGGAAAGTTGTGCGTGGGATTTAGGGGCTCGCGCGCGCCCGTGTTAATCAGTACGGTGTATATAAGAGTATGCTTGCGGCCTGCTCATAATACCGAGCATTGTCTCCGAACTTTCCACTCCGTGTCCTTTCGCGCCAATTCACCGCGTTCCCCGTGTCTCACTTCACGAAGTTTACACTCGGGTCATTTATACTGACCCGCAAAGCGTCTGCTAGCTTGTTTTTATTCGGGTAGTTTTGTTAAAGTGGCGCTAAATCGTCGCGTAAACAAGCTTCGGTTTTTACTGATAGCTGTGAAAACAAATCCCTCAGCTCACCAGAGAAAATATCGAATTACTCAAATATTAAACATGACAAGCTAGAATTTTGTGGTAATTCTGAAAAAAAAAAGAAAGTGTTGAAATACATGCCAGGTTATTATTAGTCTTAAGTGTTAACTGACCAAAACAAGTCAGCTTTTTTGCATAGATACACTATAGGGACAAAGGTAATTGTCTAAACCTGTTTACTACTGAGTTCAGAGGTTAAAATCAATCCATGTCCCTCATCCACAGTGAAGGTAGGCTGAAACAGTACGAGTCCCAGAGACATCTTGGACAATGCTTTGCCTCCAACTTTGTGACAACAGTTTGGGGAAGACCATTTTCTATTTCAACATGACTGTCCCACCACCACCAGTGCACAAAGCAAGCACGGAAGACATGATTTCTACCACTGAGTTCCACAGTGTGGAAGAACGTGACCGGCCCTAATACAGAGCCCTGGATCGGGCCACATCTGGAACTTGCGAGCCAGGCCTTCTCGTTCAGTCGACATCGGTGCATGACCTCTTAAATGCTCTATAGAATGGAGGGACACGAATTCCCACAGAAACATTGCAAAATCTTAAGAAGAATGGACGCTGTCATAGCTTTAAACGGGGGACGACGCCTTGTTGAAGTATATGTATTTGGGTATAATGTCATTGCAGGTTTGGCCCAATGCTTTTGGCCATATAGTGTGTGTGTGTTTATATTACATTATTAATCCCAAAGGTAAATTGTAACATTACTGAAACAAATTCACCGGTTATAAATCATACAAGCAAGATGATGACAAGATTTGCTATAATGGAATGAAAAACTGCACATTAATATGTGTTAATGAGGTAAAAAAAGAAAAGAAAAGAAAACTGTCAAATAATCCAAATATACTATTTCTGTGTATAAGGTTGCACTGCTGCCTTGCATCTCCAAGGTCAAGGGTTTAAATTCTGCCCCAGGTCGGATCTTTCTACGTACATTTACATGATGATTGGATGTACCAGATAAGAGGTTTAGGTGTTGGACTACCGATCAGAAGGTCGCAGGCTTAATCCCTACTACCATGAAGCATGGCCCTTAACCGCCAGCTCCTCAGATGTATAATGGGCTAAAAATGTAAGTCGCTCTGGATGAGGGAATCTGCCAGATGCCGTAAATGTCTGTACAGGTGGGAACTTAAGTAAGGTACACCAGCAGGTCATAATATTAATAAAAGAGAGCATGGAAGTGCATGATCATGTAGTGTTGGTGAGGTGACGCTTCATTTAGGTGACGAGGCTTCCCAGCCAATAGTTTCATCAAAAGTGAAATCATGTCATGAAGCTTTATTCACGCCTCAGTGTACTGCCATCTAGTGGGTAGATTTTGTCTAGCAACAAGATGGTACCAGAGCAAGCTAAAAGATAATTTTTTTTTCCTTCTTCATGTATTATATAGGAAGTAAATGTAACATAAGGCTTTGTTTGTCGTTGGTCATGTGACCTTCAGGAAACCGACACGCCTCGAAAGCTAGGCTTCATTTGGACACGCCCTCTTTGGCTCCATACAAACGTCGGAGCTTCTGTGTCGCAGTAACATCGCTACATATCACACAACGGAGTGTATATGAGCCTATTCATAGTGACGTCAGTTTGTTGATTTTCCCAATTTTAGTGCCAAGTCACAAATGGTACTAATATACGTTGCAGAAATAAATGGATGATATTCCTGAGATAAATCTGTAACAAGTGTGTCGACGTTTACCTTACAGTTACAACATGTCTTGATAAAAACTTGAGGAAACTGGATTTAGGGTAATAAATAAGTAGAATGGTCATCATTATGGTGTGTAAATTGGTCCATTCTTCATTAAGTCTTGCTTAAAACATGAACATTTCTAACATGGTTTAAAAAGTTCGTTAGGCACTGTCAAGATTTTAAAAAGCAATCACAAGTCTGTATATATATATATAAAAGGAGAAGCTGAGGAAAAACAACATGACACAAAATACCGTTGAGAAAATGTGCAGAAATCCAAGCTGTGCAGTCACACTGAATAAAAATCAGCCTGAATTCAACATTTTGAAATATTATGACTGTTTCTCTCTCAGAAAAGATAAAATATCTTTTAATATTTCTCGTAGTTTGTGATGATAACGCACGATCCGCCTACGTTAAACGTGCTCTTTTGAAGTGAAGGTATGAAAAACTTTTGCGCTCATTTCGTACACGGCTCAGCAGACATTAGAGTAGCTGCATCTTAAATAATAAAAGGTCATTTAAGACAAGCCTCACGAACTGACTTTAACGTTATAGTATATTGAGCGTTATTATTTTTAATGTAGAATATTTATCATGTGTTGGTGCTGTACGGTGTGTCGTAGATGTTTTTTGGGTCTCGGAGTGAAACGTTTTTGAGTCAGAGCGAAACCTCACATTACAGGGTCTAAAGACAGTAGGTGTTGCTGTAACACAGGAAGTGACATTTCTCTTTCTCTGTGGTAGAAATGTGTTCAGTTCTAATCTTGTTTTATGTTAACGTAGCTAGCTACGAGGGGGGGCTGCGGTGTTCGAGTCAAAACAAGAAACGATTGACGTTTACAGAAGACGTCAAGCGCGGTACGGTGATGAGACTCTTACACCACTTGCACATTAAAGGAACTCTGCAATAGGGAGTTACTGCGGCGATGAGTGCGTTAATGTAGCAGGGGATTATACAGAGAAATAATGGGCATTTTTACTTTCGTAACTGTGTTGTTATTTTGGCGCAATCAAAAGTCCCGGTTTGACCTCGCACATTTTAAGATGAGAGGTGTGTGGATTAAACAGATGCAGGTGTTGCTGACGAGGGAAATGATCGACTGTGAGGAACGATGTGTTGAACCTCAACCCGAAGTCATTCGTCTCCCAACAACAGCACCATGCTTATGTTTTTATTCCCATTACATCATGCACAGTTTAAAAACTATCATTATTTAATTTATTTATTTACTTTTTTTTTAATTAAAGGATAGGACATCTTAAATGTCATTCATTAATACTTATTCTTGACGTCTTGTGGCTAAAAAAGTCGGCTCCTGTTATCATTTCAGTTGGAACAGTTATAAACAGCCGTCCCCTCACCAGATCTCTCTTTTCTCTTCTCTTCTGTCTCTTAAAGTTAAGAAGGCACATTTCAGCTCGTCATGTTTTTTGGGGGGGAAAAAAACCCTGGCCTGCAGATTGTTCCCACGCCAGAACACGGAGACCTGGAGACGACTTTCAGAAATGTTTCACGCTGAAACCAAACACAGTTATGGAAATAATGATAGATTAGAAGACACCAATATAAATGTTTACACTGGCACTAATGTCAAAGCCGTCATATCAAAATATGAACCAATCAGAATCGCGTATTGAACAGTGCTGTTATAAACTATATATAACGGAATTATATATAGTATATAACGAAATAACGGACAAAACTGTAACGTAAATGACGGGAACAGTGATGGAGTGATGGAAACTTAATGAACTTAACAGGTTTAACAGGAAATCGAGATCCAAAGTCGAGTGAGATGCTCGCTAGCGTGATCCCTCTCTCTCTCTCTCTCTCTCTCTCTATCGCTCGCTCGCTCGCTCACACACACACACATGTCGTGATGACATGGCTTTCCTGTCATACAAGCTGTAGTGTATCAGGACAGATCGGGACATCTGCTGTTTAAACAGTGGAGGAGCGTTAATCGCATAATTGACAATGTTCATATATACAGTGTGAGTAAGCGCTCACTCTCTCTCTCTCGTTCGCTCTCTCTCTCTCTCTCGTTCGCTCTCTCTCTCTCTCGTTCGCTCTCTCTCTCTCTCGTTCGCTCTCTCTCTCTCTCGTTCGCTCTCTCTCTCTCGTTCGCTCTCTCTCTCTCTCGTTCGCTCTCTCTCTCTCGTTCGCTCTCTCTCGTTCGCTCTCTCTCGTTCGCTCTCTCTCGTTCGCTCTCTCTCGTTCGCGCTCTCTCGTTCGCTCTCTCTCTCTCGTTCGCTCTCTCTCTCTCGTTCGCTCTCTCTCTCTCTCTCGTTCGCTCTCTCTCTCGTTCGCTCTCTCTCTCGTTCGCTCTCTCTCTCGTTCGCTCTCTCTCTCGTTCGCTCTCTCTCGTTCGCTCTCTCTCGTTCGCTCTCTCTCGTTCGCTCTCTCTCGTTCGCTCTCTCTCTCTCGTTCGCTCTCTCTCTCTCGTTCGCTCTCTCTCTCTCGTTCGCTCACTCTCTCTCTCTCTCGTTCGCTCACTCTCTCTCTCTCTCGTTCGCTCACTCTCTCTCTCTCTCGTTCGCTCACTCTCTCTCTCTCTCGTTCGCTCACTGTCTCTCTCTCTCTCGTTCGCTCACTGTCTCTCTCTCTCTCGTTCGCTCACTCTCTCTCTCTCTCTCGTTCGCTCACTCTCTCTCTCTCTCTCTCGTTCGCTCTCTCTCTCTCTCGTTCGCTCTCTCTCTCTCTCGTTCGCTCTCTCTCTCTCTCGTTCGCTCTCTCTCTCTCTCTCTCTCTCGTTCGCTCTCTCTCTCGTTCGCTCTCTCTCTCTCTCGTTCGCTCTCTCTCTCTCGTTCGCTCTCTCTCTCTCGTTCGCTCACTGTCTCTCTCTCTCTCGTTCGCTCTCTCTCTCTCGTTCGCTCACTGTCTCTCTCTCTCTCGTTCGCTCTCTCTCTCTCGTTCGCTCACTGTCTCTCTCTCTCTCGTTCGCTCACTCTCTCTCTCGTTCGCTCACTCTCTCTCTCGTTCGCTCACTGTCTCTCTCTCTCTCGTTCGCTCTCTCTCTCGTTCGCTCTCTCTCTCGTTCGCTCTCTCTCTCGTTCGCTCTCTCTCTCGTTCGCTCTCTCTCTCTCTCGTTCGCTCACTCTCTCTCTCGTTCAATCACACACTCTCTCTCGTTCAATCACACACTCTCTCTCGTTCGCTCACTCTCTCTCTCGTTCGCTCACTCTCTCTCTCTCTCTCTCTCTCTCTCTCTCTCGTTTGCTCACTCTCTCTCTCTCGTTCAATCACACTCTCTCTCTCGTTCACTCTCTCGCTCTCTCACTCTGTCCCCTCTATCTCTCTCACTTCTTTCTCTCCTCCTCCCTTCTCTCAAGATTTAAAGGCGCTTTATTGGCATTACAAATATTTACATTCGTATTGCCAAAGCAAGTCACAAGAAAATAAATTTCAGAAGTAAAAAAAAAAAACAATAAACAAAACAGCATAGTATAGAAGGAGTATAATGAATAAATGTATATGAAATAAAAGTACAGACATTTAGGTAAAGTAAAAGATAAAGTGACTCGTGAAAAGGGAATATGCGTGCATTATAATAACACTAGTAATAATAATGATGATAATAATAGTAATAACTCTCTTTCCCCTTACTCTCTCTCTCTCTCTCTCTCTCTCTAACTCCACTTCACTTTCTATTTCCCTCGCCCTTTAAAAAATATATATATATATATATATATATATATATATATCCCGCTTTTCCTCTCTCTCTCTCTTTCTTTCATTTTCTTTTTCTCCACTTTTGCTCTCTCTTTCTCTTCCTCTTTTCTCTCCTTTTCTTTCTCTCTCTCCCAGTCAGCATATTCAGTCGTTCAGTGGTGAGCGACTGTGTTCAGACCGTCATGATTAAAATCATAATAAAAGTTCGATATTTTTAGTTTGAAAGTCCTTTCGTTGGTGGTCTGTTTTTACATTCGTGGCATTCGGCGGACGACCTTATCCAGCTTTGAAATTTCTATAAATAAATACATCCTCATGCTGGTTCACTAGGTCAGGGACTGAGAGTACGATCCGACTAAATACCCCCGTGGGGGGCAAGTACAGAATGTAAAAACACAACCAGATATGTTGTTTTTTTTTTTTTTAATAACAGGGGAGCTAAATTAAGTTACTGAATTTTCCCTTCAGTTAACCGTTTTTTTTTTGTTTTTTTTCACAGTATTACCCACAGTGCCGTTTTTCCTTTATTACATCTCTCTCTCTCTTCTTTCTCTTTCTCCTCATCTGTACTCTCAGTTTAAATGAAGCAGCTTCAGATGCTTTAACTCTCATCTTTTTTTCAAATCAAACTTATTATCTTTTAGCTCTCGTGCTAGTCGAGACGGGTATCTGAATTAAACTCCTATTGTTCGTGTTAAATTCACTGGAACCGCACTCGCAGCGCCAGACAACTGCTAACTTGTGTCAGGAGCAACACACACACAGAGGACCTGCTCACATATTAGAGATTAGCACCAGAATCATCCGAACACACGTATGGAGATAAGAGTAGATAGGTGTGTGTGTGTGTTATTAAACTGCGAGATTTTACAGTTTACGTTAATCACGAAAGTTAAATACGTTATATTTTACAAGCGTTAGAATGCTGTGCTAAATTCTACTCTTCCCCGAGAGTACGTGTGCAGACACAATGCGTTTTGTTCTTTTAAAAAAGCGTTTTTAATTCATAATTGGATGATGATTTCTTAACGCGGGAGGTTTTCACATGGACTGCGTTCACCAGGCACGGCACGCCGCTCAATTCCCGTCGGAAGCGCAGATACGGACGGGGAGGATCTTGATTTCTTCTAATAGATCGCCGATGTGAGATGAACAGATTTTTTTTTAAAAAAGGGCCGGCGCATATAATCTGACGAAACACTGAGTATATTTAACTTATTCAGACGGATTAAGTTTCCCAAGTGGATAACGTTTAATAAATACGTCATCACACACACATACAGATTGTAGTTTTTAGATATTTTGGTGTATTAAACTGTAGAACAAGGTGGTTTCAGTATAAGGGAAACCCAAGCCATGGATGGTTTTAAGCCTCTGCTTTATGTTCGTCCACCTGAAAGACTTCGCAGACACACGGGCACGGAGTGAAGGAAATATTTCACACCATCTGTATAAACCACGGTTACTGTTTATGTCTGAATTTCTGGGCAAGACGAAACACTTGACATCGATTCACACACAACTAAAATCCCGCTCGTCCCGCCATGACCGAAAAATATTTTTTTGGATGATTAACGCTCAATAGAGCGACGCCAGGTTCACGGTCAGGTAAAAGAATAATGGCGTGTGTTTGCAGCGCTGCCTGTTAAAGCGTGTTGAAAAAGGGTTAGGTTGTCTCGTCATGTCTTTTTATTTATTTATTTATTTTTTTTTTTCTTTCCACCGGCGACGTGCAGGACTGTAATTGTTCACCGTTTAGATCAAGCATGACTGACCGTCCCAACTTTGAGCGTGCGTTTTTTGCACACAACATTCACACGTAACGTCTGGGAGACGCGCTTCAGATCAGAAGTGTAACGCGGCTCTTAAGTGGCCGAGTTTAAATGCGATGAAGTGTTTGCTTTCTTGTTTTTTTTTTGGCGGCGCAACAGAGTAGCAGTTAGCGTCGTAGTCCCGCAGCTCCAGGGTCGAGCGGTCCGAGTCCTCACTTCAGGAGTTTGTGTGCGTGGAGTTCTCCCAGTGCTTTCCCAGTGGCTTTCCTCAGGGTTCTCTGGTTTCCTCCAACAGTCAGGCTAATCGCCGTCTCCAGCGAGCGTGTGCGCGTGCTCGAGTCCCCTGGCATGGGCGCCAGGCTTCTGAGTCCCCTGTAGCGAGTGAGTGTGTGTTTGTGCTTCTCTACATCATGGAGTTGAGAGTAATGTTTTAGTGAAAAGACGAGACGCATCACGATCTCTTGTGCTTTATTAATGTTTAATCATCCATTATTATGGACACACGCAGAGTATACTGAAGTATACTATACTAATGGCCGCCAAAGTATATATAAAAAAATCTATAAATAAATTAACGAATAGCGGACAGTTCTCTCTCTCGCTCGCGCGCTAATGTACCTGTTTATTCTGCTACCGCGAGAGCGGCGTACTGAGAGACAGTAAATACAGCGGATGCCATCCGCCATAAAAAAAAAAAATAATAATAATTTTTTTAAAAGACTGGCGTCCCAACGGTCGAACATGCTCTCTGCAGAGAAACAAAGTTTCCCACGGGACAATCCTTTAAAAAGAACAAAAAAAAAAACAAGATTGACCCCTTAAAACTCCGTACACTGGTCCAAAACATAAATAATGATTATTTTTTTTAAGTGCTCATATGGACGTCCTGTCGGTGTGTCTTGATTGAAGATCCTTCAGACATTAAACTGTGCATATAGTTTTTCTGACACGTCACATAGAACCAAAATGATCATTACTTAAAAAAAAAAAAAAGCGGGACACTGTACTGCTACTGGAATACAGGAATGATGTCACGAAAATGTAAAACTCACAAAACACGCTTATTATTATTATCATTATTATTATTATAAATTAATTAATTAATTTAGTTTTTAAATTATTATTATTATAAATGTTGTCACAGAAACGTTAAACAACCATAAACACGTGATCATCTGAATCGTTGCTATTTTTTTTGTCTATGTGACGTATTTTTACATTTATTTTCTCAGTCATATTTGTACAGTATATTTGGCATTTTGTATTGCGCAATCCTTGGCCCTCTATATACAGTATATTTACATCTTTTTTGATGATGCAAAAAAATATGAAATGTATAAAGATTTCATAACTTGTACATACACAGAGTCAGCTAATAAAATTTCTAGAGTCTTACACACAATTTTTTCTTTTTATTTCAATACAAAATTTATCGCTGATGTACTGATATTGTGATAATCTATTAATATTGTATACATCATATTATTTTTCTTTTCCTGACGTTTGTATTTGGCCGAGTCTGTGTTTATGGATGTGTGTGTGTGTATGTAAAAAAGAAAAAGAAAAAAAAAGCCAGGCTTTTTTAAAAGCTGTGTGTTTTGATGAACTGTGCCATGTTTTTTTTTTTTTTTTTTTGCCTTAGTTTTCACATACGAGTTGACAGAGAGGAAGGTCAGTAGGTTGGATCTCTGAAATGTGAACAAAATGCAAATAGAGTCTTAAAGGTCATGCGTATTTATTGTTTTTTTGTGTTTTTGTTTTGTGCCCTCGACCACCGCAAGTATACATCACACCTGTGAGAAACGCTGTAGACGCAAACGCTTATGTTATCATCGTATATTATCGTCCGATAACAGTTTTCACGTGCCAGATCGTATCGAGTCCGAGTATTAACTAAGAAATATTGAAAAGAGAAATAATGTACATCATCAGGGTCATCAGGGTCCGGCCGGGTGTCTTGTGTTGACAGACGAGTAGCATGAGCTTAGAGCTGCAGCATCAAGGTGTCAGTCGGCGGTGTTTCCACTGGGTTATTAGTCATAACAAAACTAATACACTGACCAGTAAATCTGCTCGTCCCAGCCTGCTGCCCCTCCTCACTGAACTACAGCGATAACCTTGAGGTCATTCCACCATTTCAGGCATCCTTTAAAAAAAAAAAAAAAAACGCCTCCATCTTCTCTTAGAAATGCCCCAGATCTCTCTTTCGGTCATCCTTTTTTTTTTTTTTTTTTTGCTCTGTAATTTCTCATAAAATTGGTACGACGACATAAAGAGTATATTTCTGTTATAATCTTATTTATTTATTTTTAAGTCCGGGCTTATTCGAATCTCGTAAATCGATAACGCGCTCTCTGTAAAACGAGCAGCTCGGGTTTTAATACGAAACTGCACTTGAAATAACCTTTATTACACCAGATGTTCTGTCAATATCACATCCATGGCAGGATGGAAATAAACGCGGCAGGAGGACAGGTTTCTTTTTCTTGCCGATTGTCATCTTGGTCTTGTATCTATTTTAGGAATGTGTGTGTGTGTGTGTGTGTGTGTGTCTGCATATTCCTGATTTTGTCAGCATATTTGTTCAGAGTTTCTTAAGGTGACCTCTAACCAGGCCGTATTGTGTTTTTTGGTTAGTTATTCATTTCTGAGCGGTGTGTGTGTTGTGATTTATTTACCGAGACTATTCTGCGTATAATCCCGTGATGTTTAAACAGCATCAGTGAGCCGTGTATTCTGGAGAGCTTTTTAGCGCACAGAGGTCCTTGCTCGCCTGTGTGTGTGTGTGTGTGTGTGTGTGTGAGACGGCTTATCTGCCCCGTGTGACATTCCACTTTAAATCATCCGGCGACGGCATGCGGCAGCCGCTACGACACGTCTCTCAGCCAGTCGCCGGCCTCCGAGGCGATTCACGTCACCGCGCCGACCGGCCAGTGCGCGCGTCCCGGGGGCGGGCTCTAAAGACATTTTGTTTGACATTGTAAATAAGCGAGGCACAGTTGTTGGTGAGAAGCCAGCCGTTCGTTCCCTTTCAGCTCCGTCCAGCTCCGGCAGGGGAGACGAGACCAGCAGAGAAGACCTCCACCCTCACTCGCCTTGTCCGTTGTTGTTGTTTTGTTTTTTTTTCCCTTTCCTTTCCTTTTTTTCTTCTTCTCTTCACACTCCGTCCTTTTGTCTGTTGTTCTTTTCTCGCCGTTCTGTCTCTTTTTTTTTTTTTTTTCCCCTTCCCTGACCCCTACCCCACTTCTCAAGGTAACTTAAAACAGGAAGTTGACTCTCTGTGAAAAGGGGTGGAGCAACAAAAAAAAAAAAAAAGAGAGAGAGAGACAGAGGAAGGGGAGGGCGGGTTGGCGAGTGGAATTACACAGCCTGAGGACAGTCCGCTGAGCCAGTGGAGGAGAAAACAGGCTCTGTCGGATTCGGAGAGAGGAGAAGAATGGGGGCGGGATCTGGCCGAGAGGCGGGCCTTAAGTATCACGTAGCAGGCTAGATTGCTTACTTTCAAGTGTTAAAGGGAAAGCAGACAGGAGGTTTTTTCTTTTCTTTTTTTTTTTTTCCCCTCTCCTCGTCCAGCACTTGCTACACTGATCTCTGCTCTCTCTCTCTCTCTCTCTCTCTCTCGTCTCTCACTTTCTCTGCTGTTTTCTCTCTGACTGACTTCACACTGAAGCAGGGGTCAACTGAAAGACAAACAGGAGCGTGGACAGGCGCAGACGAGGCTCTAGGTGCCCTTAGACGAGTCAGTCAGAGGGAAGGAGAGGAGAGGAGAGGGGAGCAATGGAAGGCTGCTGTGTATTTGGGGAAGAGGGGGTAGGAGTTGATGAGGAGGGGGCGGGGGTTTTGAAAGAGGGGGGGGGTCGTTGCTTGCCTCCCGGCTCCGGGGTCGGCGTGCGATGCCGTCCGCTCGCCTGCTTTCCTGCCCCGCACACAGTCTTTGTTTGCTCCAGAGAGTTTTTCCTCTCAGCCTCTGAAAGAGACTCCGATCCTCCTCCTCCTCTTCCTCCTCCAGTCCGCAGTGCACTATGAGGGGCACGAGGTAAGTGTGACATCTGTGTTTGGGCAGCAATCCCACAAACAGACCTGTATTTGGTGTTTGGTGTTCTTGTGTTTTTTTTTTTTCCTCCGATACTATCACTCTGTCCATCTGAAGTGGGATGTCCTCTGTTCTATGTTCTGTGTCCTCCACAATGCCTCTTCTTCTCGTCCATCTCCTCCTTATTGCTTTCTTGCTTCCGTCATTTATTTTTAAAAGCACATTAGAGTATACATTTCACTTTAAAGTTTTTTTTTTTTTTCCCCTCTCCCACTTTATTTGTCATCATCATGTCAGAATTCTGTGGTTTCAAATGTCTTAACAGAGTCAGCAGAAATGTCTCGCGTGTGTGTGTGTGTGTGTGTTGTGTCCCGCACAAAAGTCCTGCTTCACCTTCAAGGCCCAGTCCTTACTGGCTTTGTTTACACTTTACTGACAGTGATGTAGAGCAGAAGGGCAAACACGGCTGGTAGCGTCCAGGGGACAACAAACCCGAGACGGTCCCACAATATGGTTGACGGAAGCGACTTATCTTTTTTTTTTCCCCTCTGCTTGTGATTCAACATCTTCACCGGGGGTGGGGTGGGGTGGGGGTTTTCGGTGGTGATGGTGGTGGTGGTGGTACGTCCCCCTCGGGTTTTTATTTATTTATTTATTTGTACGCTCGCATAAACAAGATCTATTCCCATTTCTGTTCTTGCCTCTAATTGAAAGTTTCCACTTTCGTACCTCGGGATAGTAGAAGTCCTGCCTGATGTGAGGGAGGGGGGGAGGGAGGAGTGTGTGTGTGTTGGACAGGGGGGGGGGGGGTTCTAAAAATAGCTCCAACTTACTGCCAGATCCCACCACTGCGATTAGTTGTTTGCATGAGATTTGAATATCATTTAAGCCTCTCGCCGATCCGCTGCCGATACAGGGGGGAAAAGAAAAAGAAATAAAGCATTAGGGGATGAACGAGCAAACAAATCTCGCCCGTCCGTGTAAAGGTGATCTTTCACACACGTGTTAACTCTAGACAGCGCTCTCTCTCTCTCTCTCTCTCTCTCTCTCTCTCTTTTTTTTTTTTTTTAAAAAAGAAGCAGCCAGGAGCTAGCGGTTGATTTTATTTCTATGATTATTATTTTTCCCCTCCAAGCCCGTCATCCCCTCCTGTGCTAGCATCGGCCTGTTGGCGTATGAAGGTCACAAGAATGTGAGAGCGTCTCGCACAGTAGCTCAGTCAGTTGCGAGAGCGTGAGAGACCGAGAGGACAGTGCATGCCACACAGACCAACACACGAGAGAGGGAGAGGAGAGAGAGGCTGTTTCAGCATCAGCTCGCTCGCTCGTTCGCTAGAGACACCGGCACGCAAAAATCCAGGGCTCCTCGGGTTTAACACGGGGTCAGAGAGAGCTACGAGCTGGAGCGTGTGCTAACGTATCTCACTCTCTCTCTTTTTTTTTTTTTTCTCCTCCCTTCCTCTCTCTCTCTCTCTCTCTCTCGCACTCTGTTGAATGACCTTGAGAGATCAGTAACAGCTTCCCGGAGTCGGTGCGAGGCTGAGACGAGGACGAGCGAGCTATAAGCGGGCCGTGATTACTCATAGGTCATACGCCGCAGCTACAGCATGCGTCCGGTCTGTGCGATCCCGTCCCCCTGTCCCCTGCGTCTTTAGCGATCAAAAACAAGCACAAGGTTATTCGTTTTGGTTAATTTGTAATGCGTCGCAGCGCAGCTTTGTTTTGTCGCGGTAGATGATTAACCAGTAACCGCTACAGCTTCCCCCCCCCCCTCTCTCTTTCTCTCCGCCGTCCGTCCTTGGTGTGAGAAGTTAACGAGTTTTAAATATCACTAGACCAGAGTGTTTTAATATCCTTGAGATGACCTTTTTGAAATATTGTCGTGTTTTTTTTTTTTATTTTATTTTGTGCTCCAAATAAAATTGTGAGAAAGCATCATTAGCAACCTGTTCACTTTGGAGACGCTATCACTTTTCACATCGAGCGCGTTGCGTGGCCGAGGACGTCACAGAACGTTTCGGTGAGACTCTCTGAAAGAGCACGATGCACGCTTTTTTCAGTCTTCGCGCAAATCCCACCCGAAGACATGCTTTTCTAAAGACACACACACACACACACACACACACACACACACACACACACACACAATCCCTTTGTGCCAAATTGGTGTGCGCCCATTTCTCAGCGTTATCCCCCCCCCCCCAGTGCCTTTAGCACTTAGATGTCAGATAAGGTTGTGTTACCCGTTCATATCTGCTCTCATCAGCGCTCCATTTTCAAGGAATGAGGGTGGGGAGGAGAAAGTCACGCCGCGATAACGCGATACAGAAGATCACTGCGAGCAAAAAAAAAAAAAAAAACTCCCTCCCTCCCTTTTTTTTCTGTTCACAAACCTGTTATAAAAACTAAATTGGTTTGAGATCAAGCGAATTTATCTTTTTTTTTTTTTTTTTAAGTTTGTAAGTGATTGACCCCTGTGTTTGTCCCAACACCACTCTGGGCCAATCGCAGCTTAGCAATCGTAACTAGGAAAGGGCACCTTGTGAGGGAAAAAAACAAAAAAGAAAACACTTCCGTTATACCTAGATGTTTTGGAGGCGGGGAGAGGGTTTGCAGCGTAGGATCCGGATTAAACCGTAGGTGAGAGGGGTTGTGTGTGTGTGTGTGTGTGTGTGTGTGTGTGTGTGTGTGTGTGTGTTTTCCATGGTCGGCATCTAACTAGCCTTAAGGAATCATTATTACTAGCCTTAAGGAATCATAAAGAATTTTTGCGCAAATATCCTGTGGACCGATGGGACAAACGTTTAACTTTCGTGGAAGTTGTGCATCCCGTCTCATCTGATGTAAAACGAACGCAGCGTCACATGAAAACAGCATCGTACCAACAGAGTAAAACATGGTGGCGGTAGTTTGATGAGTTACGGGTTGCATAGCAGGACGATGATCCGAAAGACACCTCAGGAAAAAAAGAATTAAGGTTTTGGAGTGTCCTAGTCAAAGACCTGACTTAAATCCTGAGGCAAGGCTCTGCAAAGAAGTGCGGACCACAATTCCTACACAGCTATGTGAAAGACTACATTGCCGGTTATATCGCAAACACAATGGGTGGTTCAACTACTTATTAGGTTTAGGGGGCTATTGCTTTTTCTTGTTGATCCTGACTTAAAAAAAAAAAAAAAAAAAAAAAGGATTTAACAACAACTTTTTGTTTCTTTCCTTTTTCTATTTAAATGCGGCTGAAAGACAAAGTTATAAAGTCCACTAACAATGAAGGGGGGAAAAATACTGTCTCGGACTCGGAGACACAGCGTTCTAGAAAAGGATGTAGAAAAAGGAAAGTCAGGACTTGATAATGTCTCAAAGGAAGGCGAAGACGAACATCGCGGTCACCTTGAACATCACCAAACATTGAACATCTTTACAGCTGTGATACAACACCGTTGTGGTAAAGCTTTCTTAAAGATTCAGCTTGTCACAGCTAGCAACAGTAGCCAGGCGGCGGAGCTTAGCGCCGCGTTCGTGAAGCCGAGGTTGTTTTTAATAAAGCCACTGTTGACATTAGTTATGGACTTTAGACATAACAGGAGTTGCAGTGTAAATCAGTGACAAAAAAAAAAGACGCTCAACAGTGAATAACTCGAACCCTGAAACATTTAAGGCCGTTTAAGCATCATTAATTAGCATCAGCTAACGACTTTTTCCTGCGAGTTGTGAAAACATCTGGTGTCTCAGGTTTCATCTCGAGACAGATGTCCTCAGATTATAGTATTGAGTAGTCAAACCGCTCCTGAACGGGAACCTCTTTTCTCCGTGGTGACGTGATGGCGTTAAGCTTGCACCGGGTTCGTGTCTGTTGAGACGCTTTTCACGTGTCACCCCACATGTCGCTTCATCTAACATCAAACGCGTGACGCAAAAACAAAAAACAGAACGGCGCGTCACAGCCTTTCACGACGGAGCTAATTAACCGCGGCATATTCCAGTCCACCATTTCAACCCGTGCAGCTCTGGGAGGTGCGAAATGGAGGCGCACACCTTCGCCGAGGTGCTGGTGAGCGGCGCTGCGGGCCACCTGCACGGTGCAGGCCGGGGCTAGCAGAAGAGATCCTGCTGATTCAGCTCGTGCAGGCAGGCAGCATCGACTTTTTTTTTTCTTTTCTTTTTTTCGAGAGGCAGAAGAGCAGCAGACGCTGCCAGCGAGGCGGGCGAACAGGTCAGGAGAAATCCAACACCAACATCGCCGCCGCTGTCCTGTTTTGCTGAAGGGCAAGAGCAATCCACACTCACGAGTGCAAAATACGCAGACAGCTTGGGTGCCTTTTTTTTTGTGTGTGTGCACAAAAAATCCAGGGTTCTTCACACACATTACACTACACCCTACTGGATTTGAAACCTGGTCTGGGCCAGGAGGATTTTATAACGCGGAGCTCATTGAGGCCGGGGTCATTCCTCACACGTTATGCGTCAGAATAAAAAAGATTAACAGGTCAGAACGGACAGCCTGGAGGATTCGCTGTTCTCATTCGCCTCTTCATTTCTCATGTCTTTAAAAATTTTCTTTTACTGTGTGGTAATTAGCTTAAGTGAATCATCTAATTATTGTTTCTCATCTCTGGCCACCGCAGAGAATCAGCCGTCCGCGTTTAGAGACCGTCACAAGACCAAAGCCCGATGCTGCTTGCTTTAATTTTTTTTTTTTTTTATTCTTTCCTAAATTAAGCTCAGCAAATGAATAAACAGTGCACGTCTGACCGAGGCACTTACTTTTTTATTTTTCTTTTTTTTAATTGATACTTCAAACCCAATTGTCTTTCTTTAGCAGCGACACTGCAGTGTTCTAGTTTCTTTTATCACACTTTCAACTAAAAAAAAAAAAGAAAGAAAAAAAAAAGAGCCAGGCCCATGTTTCAGTGCAGCCCAGGACTCGTCGATACGCATGATTTATTTATCTGTATTGTTTCCGTCCTAAGGATATCGATCCACATTCTCCTTTTTCAAAGCCATACACAGTAACCGGTCTTTTAAAAAAAAAAAATTATTTTAATTTCCTCTTTTTTTTTTTTTCTTCTTCCCCAAAAGCCTGCATTTCTGCACGTGTGTCCTGCTGTGCATTTGACCCACATAGCGATGCCACACCGAAGTCTGTCTCAAAGCACTTAGCACTCTGTCTTGCTCTTGGATTATATAGTGGTATTGCACAAGACCTAGTTGTCTTGACTCTCGCTCATGCGCCAGTGGCACCCCACCCAGCTATTTTTGGATTTCTTCTGGATTTTCCTTTTTTTCTTTTCTCTTCTCTTCTCTCCCTCTCTGCCGGAGTGGTTAAAAGAAAGAAGTGTGAGCGGCACTGCGAGTTCCCCAGGAGCACAAGCTCAGGCAGGTTGGCTGAACTTCTTAGCAGAATTCCTCTCATGCCGTAGTAACCTGCCAACTTCGCTCTCCAAGAACCAGGCCCGATAGCCCAGGCCCGCTCATTTCACAACTGTGTGCGTGTATGGGCGGTTTCTCGGGATCCATACATATAAGCTGCCTGGTCGGAGTAACACATTCAGGGCGAGCCTCAGAAACCCTGTGGACATGTGAGGTTGTACAGGAAGTTTGGAGACTTGTTTCTGTTCTACTGTAGTACCTCACTGCAGCCGTAGAAACCTCTCCTCACATTCAGCTCGAGGTTTTAATGAGTCAACATTTTTCAGTTGCTTTTTAAAAGTGCTTGTTTTTCAAAATATGAGTCCTCCTTTTTGACACACAGTCTTTTTCACAGAAGTATTAAACCTTGATTTCTCTCTCCTCTTTTGTTTACTTTTTACATTTCTTTTTATGTAGCAAGTCTGAAGATGTCGGGAGACTCGTTCGGAACAGCAGGGACAGATGCCCAGCAGAACCTGCAGTCCTTCTGGCCCAGGGTCATGGAGGAGATCAGGAACCTGACTGTGGTACGTCACTCGAATATGTCTTCATGATGTTTTAAAGTAAACAGGTAGGGGTGCACCACTGTAGGGGTCTCTACGGGTGCAAGTCCCTTAGACCTCATGTGCTCAGATGTATAACGAGATGAAAAATACAAGTCGCTTGAATTCTGTCACTGTGAAAAACGTGATAATAGTAACTTGAACAGAGCAGCAAGAATAAAGAGTGTTATGATCTACAGTTTACAGTTAAATCTTGGAACAACCAGCGAGCATAATTCATTCCGGAAGCGTCCTTGGACATCAAAGCACTCGTATATCAAAGCGAATCTCCCCCGTAAGAAATAACAGAAACTCGGACGATTCGTTCAACAACCCAAAAATATTCATATAAAAATAATTAATACAAAATATAAAGACAAAATAAAACAAATTAATTTGCACTTTACCTTTGAAAAGCATCGTAGCTGGTGTGAGGGAGACGAGAGAGAAGACGAGGAGGAGTGACTTTAACAAGGAGCCTCCCTAATGACTCTCAATGACGTCGGATCATCGTTAAACAGATTCATCTCCCACCCTGCTGCAGCCTTTTACTTTTTTTTTTTCCTTTACGAAGACCGTTGTTGCAGTACAGTTATGAAATAAAAAAATGCTTTACATGCAAACACACACACGTACGTGGTCATAGTTTTGGAGACGAATACCCACAAAGCCGAAGTGCGGGAGGTAGAAAAGTCTCATCGGCTCAGAGAAATCGTATACGTACTACAGTACTCGTATTTCAAGACCTGGCTCGTTTATCAAGTTAAAATTTATTCAAACATTTTCTCTCGTCTTTCAAAATGCTCGCAATCCAAGGTTTTACTGTAAAGTGATTTATTATTGCGGGTATAAGACACTCCAAAGCACACATACAAGAAAATCAAGTCAAACAGTTTGTCATCAGATAGAAAGTAAAGGTACGACTGTTTATTTATACCCGAGACGTACAAATGATTCTCTGGTTTGTGAGTCTGCTATTGAAAAAAATTATAATAAATAAATTCATTAATTAATTTAGAAAATTGCTATGATCCTACTTCTCATAATCTTCCATTCTTTTTTATGTCATGTATAATCAGGTACATTACTATGTTCTGAAAGCTATAATAATCTAATCATTTCCAAAGTATGTGTTCAAACAATAGTAATAAAACATGTGGACCTTTGCTACCTGAATAAGTGAAATTAAAGAAAAAAAATGTGATGATGCCGAATAAATAAAGTGCATAAAAAAACTAAAATGCAATAACTGTAATAATTGTACATTACACAGTTCAGTGGAGACCTTTTTTTTTTTTTTTTTTTATTTGCTTTTTCGTATTTTTTTGTCCTAAGCCCCCAGTGTGTGCGTGTTATTTTTGATAAGAGATGCCTGACTGATTTGTGCATGAGCTGGAACTGATATGAAGACGAGTTCCACACGTGTGTAATCCAGCGCATATGTATTTAGGTTTGACGAACGGCCTTTTAAACGCAAAATGAACCTGCTGTGACACGTTCCCGCTCTGTTTCAGAAGGATTTTCGCGTGCAGGAGCTTCCACTCGCCCGCATCAAAAAAATCATGAAGCTGGACGAAGACGTGAAGGTAAGAGCGACTGGTTTAGCGAGATGCATATAAAAGCGCCGTCCTGTCACTCATGATTACGAACGTTGGACGCACAGAGGAATATTTGACTATTTCAGTTCATTCCTTTTCTAACTAAAATCCGTCAGCCGTACCGTTTTTTGCGTGACATGAGCAGCCAGCAGCGCACTGTTTGTTTTGTAGTTAAAGCGAGACCTGTGTGGGAAGCGTGCATTCAGTGCAGAGTGGTGTTCACATGCTTAAAATAAACCAGAGCTCAGAGTGGGGAAGAAGGTTAAACTAGAACAGAAAGCCAAGGCAATTACGAGCTCAGCGTCGCTGACACGAGAAAAGACCTTGGGGACACACTGCGGTCCAACCTTATTTGTGTGTGTGTGTGTGTGTGTGTGTGTGTGTGTGTGTGTGTGTGTGAGTGAAATGTGCTCTGCCCCTTTGCTCTGACCATGAGAATTTGTGTATGCGCGCGCCTATTGCGTGCCGAACATTTTAACCCTCTTCGTGCCAACCCCGCTGTAGATGATCAGTGCCGAGGCTCCGGTGCTGTTCGCCAAAGCGGCTCAGATCTTCATCACAGAGCTCACCCTGAGAGCCTGGATCCACACCGAGGACAACAAACGGCGCACGCTACAGGTGAGACGCTTGACCTTTTAACCTCTTGCTCGTCGTACCATCAGCTAACAGATTCTGATTATTATACGTCGTTGCTTTATCATTCTGTTAATAGTTTGACCCTGAATGGGGGGGTAAATGACTCGATTCAAGCGCTAGACGATTTGGTTAAAACATTTTGATTGCGATATTTAACCATTTAAGTGTTTTTTTTTATATATCATTTTCGTATAATAAATAAATAATTTGCCAAACTTTTTGTAATGAAATTGTTGCACAGGTTTATATTTTGATTTTCTGCGATTTAAGCAGCACTACTCGCGTCCTGTAACTTTTACATGAGCTAGTCAGACCTGTTGCACAAACCCTCTGCCTCTTCACATGTAAATACATGTATGCGTCTCTATCACAGATGTGTGAACTTTAACATTTTTGGTTCTGAAGGAAGCACTAAGTTTGAGTCCTGGCTCAGTTGTAACGCTTAAGAAGAAGCAACAAGATACAAAATAAATATATTATTTACTGTAGCTTTATTAATCTACTCTTCTCTACACATTTAAATTGTATTTAAAACATATCGGTCTAGAAAAATTCTTTCACTGGTAAATTGATACCCTTTTGCATTAGGGGGGGGGGTCCAGTACAGGTTTGTTATTACTAATGTAAAATCAAGCGCGCCATCAACCGAGTATGTAAATTTCGCCACGAGTCGACTCCCGTTGCCAAGGCGGCGCGTGTTTGCGCGCTGCCCTTTGTGAAGGCCGCGCGTCAATCAGGTCACCCTGACAACGCTCATCACTGGAACAACTGCAGGGATATGACCCTTTAGCCAGCCAGTATTAATCACAAGGCTAAAAACAGCTGCTGATGTGAGGGCTGACAATGGGGTGGGCTTGGCAGCCAGTATCCTGTGGAAAGTACCACGTGGGTAATTGGCGGGGGTGGACTGTGGACCGTTACAGCCTTGAAGATGAAAAGGTCTCAGATTAGTACTGCTCATGGCGGATCAAATTTAGCTCAAAATAGTACGTCCCTCTGACGAAAATAGAATTACTGTACTATATAGGTATATATAAAACTAGTCTCTGTTATATTTTTGTTTAACTACAAAATACTTATTTGGAATGAAAAACAAACCATTGCGTACAGAAAGATATTTAAAGGTCCATTCAGCTCATTACTAAAATGTTTAATCATGACGTCTGTCTGTGTTGTAATATATACACAGTACCGCTGATATCTCCAAAAAGTGTAATGATGTGAATAATATTGAATCAGATCACTAGTCAATTTTTTTTTTTTTGGTTGACTAGAACTAAAAAAAATATACAACAGATAGTCCTCAACTTATGAGCATCGGAGTTACGAATTTCGAACGGGAGCAAATCACAGAAGTAGCTCACGTGTGTTATACATAAAAATGGAAATTGAAGTCCAATATTTTCAATTCTATACAACATTTTCAGTGTGTAAGTAAATGTATAAAATGTCTAAAGTCCGGAGAAAAGAGTCTCTCACCGGTTTGAATGAGCACGATGGTCGAAATTGGCCGTCCTGTGAAACTGTCACGTTGGTGGATAATCCAAATTTCTGAAAATCCCTCAACAAAACAGAGTTCACAGTCCAATACAGTGGAAAACAGCTATGAGACAAAAAGGCGCCCGGGATTTAAAGGTGCAGAGAGGTTTTAAACACCTGCGGGGTTAAAAAAAAAAAAAAAAAAAAAACTTCTTAGGCTACATTACGTTTTTTTGTCCACTTGGTGGCAGTGTGGGGAAAAGCGGACAAAGATTTAGCCAAGTGGATTAGTATGCTGTACATTGTATATTCGTTCCAAAGGCGTATCGTATAAGAATCACTTCGTCTGACTTGAGAACAAATCCGACTTATGAACATGATCCCGAAACGGAACTCGTGTGTAAGTCAGGGACATCCTGTAACTATCCTTTCACTGACTGTAAAGGCACCTGAATGTATTTTTAAAAATGTATTCTCACTTTTTTTTTGTTTTGTTTTGTTGTCATCATCAGAGGAATGACATTGCCATGGCAATCACCAAATTCGACCAGTTTGACTTCCTCATCGACATTGTCCCGAGGGATGACCTCAAGCCACCCAAACGACAGGTGGGTCCCCCAGGAAAAGTGTTTATTATTCATTCGAGTTGCATCATAAAAATAAACAACCAGTTTGACTCCCCGTATGATCATGAGGAAAAAGAGCTCCATGCAAAACCACTACTGGGGGCTTGGAGGTGCTGTAAACATCCTTGACTGGAAGCTTGAGGCGATACCAGTGAAGGCTTTCAGTCGGATGTTTGCAGCGTCCTGCTTCCACAGAGCGTCGCCGGAACAGTGATACTAAATCGCCACCGATCATAACCTCCCGATCACTGAGCGTTTCAGCCTCTCGAGGAGACGCAGCAGTCGCAGGCCACCGTTCTCTTGTACCTCTGATTAGCGCGGCTGATGTTATCAGGCGCGTCCTGGTGCTCCCGTCGCGTTTCTGTGTAAGCAGGTGTGTAAACATCCTACACTCTCAGCTGTGACATTACCAAGCTGGGAGAGGGGTGTTTACGCTCTTTCTTACGAATTATTCTTCACGTTCCTGTTTTTAAAAATGGCACCTTTTTTATTCTTTCTTTCTTTTTTTTTAAATAATAATATGATGTTATCATTTGGTTTGCTTTGTTAGCTCTGTTTAGTTTCTTTTGTTTGTTTGAATGCAGTGTACACAGCTGGGTGGAGTAAAGGGAGGTGTTGGTGATGACCAGCTGGTGGTGATGAGTAAAACCGGGCGGCAGGGCAGGTTTCATGGATGTTGATTTTAGTTTTTCATGATTTAATTAATGACCGTTAATCCATCGTGAGTTTCAAGGTCTTGGACGTCACAGTGGTTTTTAGCAACATAAAGTTTTTACTTCTTTTTACCTTCAGTCATCAAACCATTTTATGGTTTTTAATATTATTTATATACCCATAACCTTTATATGAAACCTTTATACTGTATATTTTTTAATATGAATATCTTGAATAACAAAAAATAAACTAAGCACAAAAAAAGCACATCTTAACAAATGAAAGTATTAGTCAGATGTTTCTCTAATTTCTTAATTTAAGATTAATTATTAAGCCGGTTTCTAGACAAAATTTTGTTCTCTTGGGAAATAATTTGTATTTCTTGAACGACGCAAAATGATTTGCAAATTGAAAAAAAAAGCAAGAAGAATTTTTTTTTTTTACGGTTGAAAATGTGTAACCTTTGATTCAAGATATTTTTCTTGGTAAGATATCACAGGCATAAGTAAGAGGCAAAACTCCTCACGATTAGTGGATTCATCCTAATATCAGTGATACTTGCCCCTGAACTGTGACCCCAGTGACATTGCTCGATTTATTTACATTTTTTCCCCACAAGAGACGATGTTCAAGCGGACATTGTGGGTCATTTGTATATCGTTTGGAAAAATGGTAGTGAATTAAAAAGGATTGGAAAAAAATAAATGACTGTTTGTTTTATCTTCCAGGTTAAACTTATTAAATTAGACGATACATTTTACTTCAGGGTAAATAATTGAGTCGCGGACAGTATCACCGGATAATCATGGCAGGTGAAGTAGGGACAGTTTACAGCGCATCGTCATATCACACACGTCTAGTGCAGCTCCTGTCCCGCATGAAATCTCGCATTACTCCACCTAGCCCTTTCCTATTAGTTATTTATTCGGGGTCAGCCTCTAGTGTTACAGAGTTTAAAATAATTTATGGAGATGTAACCCAGTGATAGGCTTTACCCTATATCTCCGTGTGTGTCTCTGTAGGAGGAGGTGCGTCAGTCGGTTGCCTCGACAGAGCCCGTGCAGTACTACTTCACGCTGGCGCAGCAGCCCGGCGCTGTACAGGTGCAGGGGCAACAGCAAGGCCAGCAGGTAGCCGCACCCGCCACCGCCACCACCCTCCAACCAGGACAAATCATCATCGCCCAGCCGCAGCAGGGCCAGGTAACACACGCATGCACGCACACACACACACACGTAAAACCTTCCCCTTCCTGTATACACACTCAACAGTAACCTTGACCGTATCAGAAAACAAAACACAGTCACGTTTGCACAGGGTTCGTTCCTGAAACTTTCCCATAGCAGTAAGGTACAAACCCACACGCGCACTTGAGCCGAGTCCACGATCCACGCTTTAAAAGTGGACGGTTCACACTTTCCTGTCAAGCGAGACATGCGGAACCCGGTCTCACCCCCTCATCCGCCCCCCCCCCCCCCCCCCCCCGGTGTGTAACATCAGTCCAGTCTCACAGTGCGAACCCGGTGCCTCTTCCCCTGTCGCTTTCTCTCTCTCTCTCTCTTTATTCAGTTTGGTGCTCTACACTTTCTTTTTGGCACTGCATCTGAGTCTCTTTCTCTCATACACTCTTTCACAGCCTCAGACAATTTGCCGATGCTTTTCACATCTCCTCCTTCTCTTCTTCCTTTCAGTCTTTGTCATCAACCTAATTTAGCCCTGTTCACCCGCCCCTCACCGTCCCGTCCTCACCGTCCCCGTTCGTCCGAACTTTCACCCCGTGCCGTCTCGATCTCCCTTCTCTTCATTCAGGATCGTTTTCTCTCACACTCGGCTCCCTTTTCTCAGCGGCCGGCCCCTTATTCTCGGCTGCCATTTCAGCACGTCCGATATCCGCTGAGCAGTCAGAGTTGCGAACGGCGCTTTCACACTCACCTTGTCAGGACTGCCAAGAAAGCAGGAAAGGGAGGGACGGAGAAGGGAAGGGAACACAAGTGCACAGGCAGTGAGCAATAGGGTGGGAAGAGAAAGAACAACAGGAGCTTGTTTCTAGAATTTTCCTAGCAAGGGGTTGCGTGTGGACGGTCTTTGATCTTCGAGTAAGCTCCGTTGTATACTGAAGCAGTTTTATTGCAGAATGAATTAGCGTGGATGATTTTAAGAAGCTAAATACCAAGACCTCACGAGTTTTGCGTCAGCGGTCACGAGCTGCCAGACCGTAGTCCAGAGGCAGAAAAAAAATGTACTCAACCGTTCTAAATATTAACCCAAAAAGTGCCAGAGTCGATTCTCCCTCTTGAGACCGGAGAATTAGCTACAAAACCACAAACATGAGAGGAGCGCGTTCAGTCTTTGACAGATCTCGTCTGATACAGCAGAAAGACGTCATGACAGCGAAAAAACAACATGCTTAAATCCAAATAGACCAAAAAGTATGCTCTCTCTCTCTCGTGACACTTATGATGAATGAGATCCTTTTAACTGTGATCTGTCAGGAATTCACTTCTGAAATAAACATGATTTAATAAAAGTGAGCGCAGAACATGCAGCTGTTTCTGTGTGTACTGGTTGTAGTCTGTTTCTGTTGCTTTGACCCTGAGGATGGAGCGAGAGAGAGATACCACGCTCTGTTCTAGTCTTGTGCCAAGTGCACCATTTTAATCAGAATAGCTGTTATTCATCAGCGTACGAATGCTTTTTTTTTTTTGTCATGTTCATGTTTTTTTTTATTCTTTTCAATGCCAGCCTTGCATCAGGATTTTTTTATTTGCTTTTGTTCTGTTTTGTTCCTGCTTCTTATGCTCACTTGCCCGTTTGCTTTGCATGTGCTTATTGCCTGACCAAGCTTTTCTGTCTCATGCCATCTCTCCTTCTCTTCTTCCTTTCTTGGCATGTGTTCATCCTCAGGTGTTGCAGGGGACCAGCATGCAGCAGCTACAGCAGGTGCAAGTAGCTCAGTCACAGGCTACCCCGATCACGGTAAACTATTCAGATCCAAAAAGGGGAAAAACCTTTCATCTCCCTAATTGTAGCTACCTGCGGTTTTGTTTTGTTTTTTCTTTTAATCAAGGCTCATGCTTTCTTGCCTCCTTAATTAATATGTGTAAAGATCTTAAATATACAGGACTGAAACGAATAGACGAACATGTATCACCTTGTCCGGTCACACAGATTCTCAACCCGGATTCCCTGAACGAAGGTCGCGGCTGCAGACTCCTACTAAAGGAGAACTGTTCTTGACGGATCTTCACACTTGAACACTTAATATTTTCCACAACTAGGCATCCGGGAGCGTGTAAGATCGGGAGAATGGGACGGGTATGGGAAAGAATTGTTGTGCCACTTTTTCGATCACTTCCGTGCGAGCGGAAATAATACTTAACTATTAGTACTTTCTTCCTCCGTTGAGAGACTTATTAACAATAACAAATGCGCAACACGACTTCCTTTTCACAACCGGGGAGACGTACGGCTGGAGTTTTACCCCGTTGAGTTCCAGTACTGTATATTTTGCCGCATACCGTCTCATCTGTATCATCGAATATTGCGTCACAAACATCATCATTGCGATCTTTATATCATAGGTATTATTTTAAAAAAGACTCGCTCATATCACATCATTGTAAACCAGTGCGTTAAATCATAAACACCTGTATCCATAATAATTCCCCTCACGGTCACCTGACGGAGGTCGTCTCAAGCAGATGATTCCAGGCTGCCGAATAATTCGCTCTTGCGTATCGGGTGTCCTCCTCTGATCGCCTTTCACGCCTAGGTGATTAACCGCACCAGGTTTTCTCTGCTCGCTGCAGGAGGTCAGAGGTCACAGACTCGCCCCACTCCTCTTTCCTATTGCTCGGATCAGTTTCTTGTGGTTCTTAGAGGACCGTCGAGAACAGTGTGTGTGTGTGTGTGTGTGTGTGTGTGTGTGTGTGTGGGGTGGGTGATTTGAGGTATGTTGTAAGCCTTAGTATCACTCCTGAAAGAAAACCACCAGACAGGATGACAGACTTTCTTGCACAGGGAGCAGAGAAAAAGAAGAACTTCCTCAGACACTTAAAACTTCTCACTGCCCCGTTTCTTTCTTACTTTTTTTTTTTGTTGTTGTTGTTATAGAGCGCTCCGGTGACCATGCAGGTGGGCGAAGGTCAGCAGGTGCAGATAGTTCAGGCTGCTGCGCAGGGTCAGGCTCAGGCCCAGGCAGCACAACCAGCGGGACAGACCATGCAGGTCATGCAGCAGATCATCACCAACACCGGAGAGATTCAGCAGATCCCTGTAAGATCCTAACCCATTCAAGTGTCTTTAAACCGTGTTTGCCGTCCAAAGTATCACGTCATAAAGTTTTTTTTAGGAGAATTATTCCGTGAATGATTTACAGAATAAAAAGAAAAATCATTAGCAAGTCATTATGAGAGGGGAAATGCATCCAAGTGTCTCCGATAACGTCTTCTGGTTTGAATTATTATGCTTTTCTTTTCTTTTTTTTCCCTCTCATTCAGATGCTTCTGTGATATCTCTACATGTAATTTTTACGCAGTGGATGAATTGTCATCTAATTCAGCCAGAATTAAATCAGAAACCATTTCATTTAGTGAACGAGTGAAGACAAACCCGGAAGGGGAAAAAAAAGTTTATTTATTTATTTATTATTTCTTCATAAGCTGTGAATCCTTTGCAGAAGATGTAGGAAATAAATGAAGACAGGATTTTAAAACAGATTGTGATGGTTGTATGGTCGAATAAGAGGTCATGCATGGGATATTTCCAATCAGGATGTGTAATTTATTTTAAATGGTGGCTTAGGTTTTGTTTAAAAATGTAGTTAAATGCTAACCGAACGTTTAGTCATTCGTTATGGTAACTACATTAATACTAATAACCACTGCTCAAACGTGAATATGGGAAGATTATACTATGTGGATTAGATTATGTGTGAAGTACAAGTAAACAGGTTTAGAGGACATGGAAAGATTTTGAATTTGGAGAGGAGAAAAAAAAAAGATCATTTTATATTAGTATTAAAGAAGTGACTGCATATTCATCTAGAATTATATGATGGTCTATGAGTATTAGGCTAAAATTCTGTAACATCCTTCTGCCTGGAGTTTGATAACGATTCAAATCGGTCTACAACCGAACGACGACGCAAGTTACTCAATGATGACTCGAGTGCGCTCACTGTCTCCTCCTTGTGGCGGTGTTCCTGCAGGTGCAGCTAAACACCGGAGGCCTGCAGTACATCCGCCTGGCTCAGCCAGTTTCAGGAGCACAAGTCGTCCAGGGACAAATACAGACGCTCACAGCCAACGCTCAGCAGGTACAACTCAGGAGAGACGTGTATTAAATGGCAGCCATAGTTGTATCGATGAGAATAGCTGCATTTATTTATTGATTTATCGTTTGTTGTGTTATATGTTTCGTGTTGGTGCCGATACCTTGGACGGAGCAGATCATTTTGCAGTGCGCTCGCGTTTTTCTCGGGTTAGAACACGCATCCAGACATGACGTGTACGTTTTTGCTTTATCTTTTGGCAGGTGTCACAGACTGAAGTGCAACAAGGGCAACAGCAATTCAACCAGTTCACTGATGGTCAGGTAAGGTTCAGAGTCACACCGGTGCACCAACTCGCTCTCTTTCGCAATATTCCACCGAGTCGTTCCACAGTTTCAGTTTCGTGTCATCATGCTTCGCCTATCATCACTTTATTATTTCTTTCCGATTTTTTATTGTTATCATCATTTTGCCAAGTACCAGTTAGTTCTAGTGAAAGACATAAGTGGTGTCAAACACCCAAAATAAAGCAAAGGGGCGTTAAGGCTCTAATCATAGTGAGAATATCAGATCCTCTCAGTTATACTTATGAGATACTTATGTCCATGACTGATGTTCCAGCATGCACATGTCCAAAATATCATTTCTTTTGGAATGAAGGGTTAAGATTGTTCCTAAGTGTAAGGTCATAATTCATAAACACCCAGTGGCGCATTTAATTATAGCAGTTAAATGTCATCTTAAAGACCTTAGGTTATTACAAAAAGACAGCAGCTCACAAATACATTGCCGCTCAAACGTTTTGGATCATTTTCTAACTCTGTGATCGTTCCTGTTTTTTAATTTTTTTTATTTCCTTTTACACTTTAAATCAATGCTGAAGGCGTTTATCCAAAATATACAATGATCTCATTTGAACAGTTGATATTGAGATGTGGCTGCTCCGTCTTCTGCTCTGTAAATCCTTCGTACCGGCTCTAATCTGAGCTGCCGTTTGTTAATTGGTGATTTCTGAGTCTAAATGTTTTTGTGTTGTATATACCTAATGCCGTATTCATAGTTTTGAAATCCCCAGTGTTGTTTTAGAATGCAGGAAATAAATCAGTAAACAGAAACAAAGAAATTTGCAAATGATCCCAAACCTTTGAGCCGTACTGTGTATTGAGGAGCTTCTCCGTCAAATAACAGCATCAAGCCAGTTTAGATTACTTAACATGTCTAGTCATTACTGGTTACAATCATGTCAGTTTGACTTTATTGACTTTATTGTGTTTTATCAACCAGTAGCCTTCAACTGTGTGTCGTTAATATAGAACTGAAACGAGTCATTAAAATGCTGAATTAAATCACCAGTGGAAAGCACATAGAGTGAAACTAAAATAAACGAGACCAAGATTGGATCCCTGAGGCACTCCACAGGTAAGGGCTTTAGTAGTAGAGGTCCCATTATTCCCAAGAGTAAAATGCCAGAATCTCAGCTAAACATTTTTGAGTCCGGAAAAATACCTACCTACTGACCTAAATCTCTTAATCAACATCTAAAACAGAGTTTTCAACAGAGGTATTCATCAGACTTTGTTAGAATATTGGCCAAGAAAATTTTTTGTAATAAATAAAGAGATAAAAAGATAAACATAAATAGACTTTGTCATTGTAGTGATACCAGCAGGAATAATAAACACAAGAATAAACTAAATCTAACGAATTAAAGAATAAACACATTTTCTTTAATTAATTTAATTAATTGCACTAAAATGTATAAATGTAACAATATATGCAAAGGAATACAGGCTACAGCTCTGGGGAAGAAGCTGTTCAGGCACAAGTAGTCCATGTCCTGGATGGGTTGGAGCCTTGATGATGATGCTAGCTCTTTTCTGTAGACGGCTACCATAAACTGCTTCAAAGTTGGGGAGCTTGGTTCCCACAATCCTATCCGAGACAGGCCTCTCCTGTTTTCTGCAGTGCATCTGGTGTACCATACTGTGATGCAGTGACAGAGAATGCTCTCTCTCGTGCTCCTGTAGAAGTTCACCAAGAGCTGAGGGGGTACGTTGGCCCTTGTAAGCTTCCTTAGGAAGAAATGCCTCTGCTGAGCTGAGTGAAGAAGTGTTGATGGTCCATGTAAAGTCCTTTGTTATGTGCAGAGCCAGGAATTTAACATTGTTAGCCCTCTCAACCCCCCTCGTCATTTACATGAAGGGGTGGTGGTGTCATTTTCTTTGTTCTCCTGTAGTCCACAACGTTCTCCTTTGTTTTAGCGCTGTTCAGAACCAGGTCACTATCCACACACCACTCGACCAGATGTTGACCATGCTCTCTGTAGTGAGTCTCGTCGTTTTCTGATATCAGTCCCACTATTGTTGTGTCATCAGCAAACTTCACTATGGTGTTAGGAGTGGATGGGTTTGCAGTCATGTGTAAATAGAGTGAAAAGGACTGGACTGAGAACACAGCCCTGCGGTACTCCTGTATGAAGGATATGAGGTTGCCCACCCTGACACTCTGTGATTTGTTAGTGAAAAAGTCCAGTATCCATGAACAGAGTGTGGTGGTTAGTACCAAATTGCTCAGCTTGTCAACTAGTTTGCCAGGGTACTATTGTATTAAATACAGAGCTAAAATCAAATAACATCCTAACATATGTGTTGGGATGCTCCAGGTGAGACAGGCTTGTGTGGAGTGCATCCTCCGTTGATCTGTTTCTACAGTAGGACAAACTGGTGGCTGTCCAGATCAGTGGGAATGTTGGCTTTGATGTGAGAAAGGACAAGCCTCTCAAAGCACTTCATGATAATTGGTGTCAGAGCAACTGGGTGATAATCATTCAGACCAGACACCATACTGTTTGTTTTTTGGGCAGGGGAACAATGGTTGTGGATTTGAGACATGTAGGTACTACAGGGTGCTGCAGGGACACCTGCTTGTGGTAAACATCCTCATCAAACTAAGTGAGGGTGTGTTCATTTTATGTCTAGGATGGTTAAAAGGGCAGAATCTTAATGATTACTTTGCTGACCATTATTATAGTGTAATAATTGCATAAGACACTTATGTAACTGATAAATAATTCTACAGGTGGTCTCCGACTTACAAACATTCGAGTTCACGGTTCTACTTCCAGTTCAATCACGGGTTGATGGGCTTTACGTTGTATATTCGTGTCGAAGGCGTACGAGAGTCACTTTGTCAGACTTGAGAACAAATTCAACATACGAACGCGCTCCCGGAACTGAACTTGTTCATAAGTCGGGGACTATCCGTATATAAATGGCTACGAACATCTGTAGCTCCTGCTTATGCACAGGGCGCAGTTCATTTGTTCGCGAGGCTTTGTCGTATACCAGATCACATTGTTTGTTTAATTATAGCGAAGCAACGTATGTTGATGATTACTTTATTCCCTCCTTTCTCCTCTTTCTCTCTCTCGGCCCTGCAGCAGTTGTATCAGATCCAGCAGGTGACGATGCCGGCGGGTCAGGAGCTAACTCAGCCCATGTTCATCCAGTCGACGAGCCAGACAGCCGATGGCCAGGTCAGCACTCAGGTCAGCGCTGACTGATGTGCGGCACACGCACCCTGACCCACAGGCACGGACTGCACCAAAACCACACAGCTCCAGACCAGCTCAACCAGAGGGATCCCTACCACATCACGATCAGTACCCACCCCGCAGCGCTATTGTTTTTTCATTTATCGCGCAGAGCCATATGCAACACAGACATGGCCGACTGCTCTGACTGCACTTAGCCTTAGAGCTTAGATGCAACTTTTGCTTCTTCCTGACTGCAGTTGTAAAGAAAGACACCAAATAATCGTACTGTGAGGGGTAAAACAAAACAAAAAAAACAACCACCACCACAGTTTGCTTATATAGTTCACTCTGCTCCCGCCGCAATGTTTGGGAACACACACGTTCATTCAGTCAATAAGAATTTTCCTGTCTCCAGCCAAATAAAAGCACCTTATTCTAAATTCTAGAGCCAGTCGATGATGATGCCGTGTAGTTCCAGATTTGTACGTAGGTTGGAACATTGTGTTCATAACTGAACCGTGTCACATGGCTCCACGATCACGTATCTGTAATCCTTGCGTCATGGAGCTCGTTAGATCCTCTGCTATAAACGAATCTGATTTCGGTACAAAGACTCCAAATCGTCCAGTCTCCCCTACAGCGTATTTAGAGCATGTTGTATAGGCGACGGTGGTCTGTTCGATGTGTGAAGGCTCTCCTCTCGTCTAAGGCCTACACCTCCTGAGCTTTGTGTGGTTTTGAAATAAATAAATAATAATAAATAAAAAAAACACTTTCCTGTTCTGGCTCGAGTTTTTGTTAAACCCTGATTTTGTTTATCATGTCATCTTGTGTATAATTCCAAACTTAATGCTAAAGCCATAAACTACACATCTTGTACAACATGTTGTTCTCCGTAGTTTGTATGATAACTCATTTTTAATCGTATCAGTTGGATTTTATTAGTTACTTGTATAGATACTGCAATTTGATAATGTGATATTGTTGAAAAGGGCTTCTTACTGTTGGGTTTTCTACATGCAAAATGTGTGCGCGCGAGTGTATGCAAGGTTGGGTGGGTTGGTAAAAAGGGGTGTGCGAGTGTAATGGTTTGTGAATCCTTTGTGTTTGATATTGTGCATTAAAATCCCTCTTTGGACCAGACGTTAACCTGTTCATTCTCGTGCTCCTTCTTTTGTGTGTGTTCTCTAAACGCAATTTGTTGTCCGTCAGGTAATTATAATTTACAGCATGGTTTGTCATCTACTCGTACTATGTGTCCTTTTTAAAAAAATAAAAAATAAAGTAAAATAATAATGGCCTGTAAGAAAATAAAATCAAAGGCTAAAATGCACAAATTCTTTTAGATTGTTTTCTTCTCTCCTACAGCTCAGTGAGAAGTTGTGTTTGGAGGTTCATTCTGTTCGGCTGTTTAATGCAAGTGGTATTTCCCTTTTTAAACCACACGGTGGTGCAGTCGCCTTGTGTTTATATCACTTGTATATGCTCAGTAATATACAGTATAACTACAGAAAGCTGTTCTGGCTTTGAGTTCTCACTCAGCTTAACTTTGAAGTCTTGTTTTTCCTATTTGATGTGTAAAGAGCTGACTGAATCAGAGCAACTGATTACCGTCACCTCAAATCTAATACATCATTATAATCCAGTGCATTAAAACCCCTGAGCCTTGAGCTCAAGTGTCTGACCGGCTTCAGTTGTAGTGGCATTTACAATAAATACAGTACTGTGCAGAAGTCTTGATCCACCCCTCATTTCTTCATTATTTTTGCTTGCAAAAAAGCCAGACTCTCCTGTGCTCTCTTAAGGAATACGATGCATCCGGAAAGTATTCACAGCGCTTCACTTTTTCCACATTATGGTGGTCTTATTCCAAAATGGATCAAATTAATTATTTTCCAAACAATCCTACAAAAAAAAAAAAAAAAGTTTATTTGAAATCTTTGCAAATGTATTAAGGAAAAAAAACAGAAAAAAAATCACATGTGCATAAGTATTCACAGCCTTTGCCATGACACTCAAAATTGAGCACCTGAGGCGTTCCTACAACTTGACTGGAGTCCACCAGCGGTAAATTCAGTTGATTGGACATGATTTTGAAAGGCACGCATCCGTCTATAGAAGGTCCCACCATCGGAGCACAAACCAAGCCATGAAGTCCAAGGAATTGTCTGTAGACCCCTGATTATATAGGATTATATACATCGGGACACAGATCTGGGGAAGGGTACAGAAAACGTTCTGCAGCATTGAAGGTTCAGATGAGCACAGCGGACTTCATCATCCGTAAATGGAAGACGTTAGGAACCACCAGAACTCCTCCAAAGTAAGCGATCGGGAGAGAAGGGTCTCAGTCAGGAAGGTGACCAAGATCCCGATGTGGAGAGAGGAGAACCTTCCAGAAGAACAACCATCTTGTAGCATCATGCTCAAAAAAGACTTCAGGCTGTAATTGGTGCCAAACAAAACAAAAAACTTTCTTATGGTCCGAGAGGTGCTTTTTGGCAAACTCCAGACAGACTGTCATGTGCCTTTTGCTGAGGAGTGGCTTCCGTCTGACCACTCTACCGTACAGGCCTGATTGGTGGAGTGCTGCAAAGAAACGCAGCGGGTTCTCAGTCACCTCTCTGACTAAGGCCCTTCTGCCCCAGTCGCTCACAGCTCATTTGCATTTCAGAGGAATTTTTGGGTTGGTTGGTTGTTGAGCCACACACTGACCTATGAACCATTCAAGCATAAAAAACATCTAACTTAAGGCATGAACCAGTGAGAAAGAGGTGCAGATGATGATCAGGTGATGCTGAGCGGTTGGAACAGACAAGAAGGGAAATGAGGTTGCTGCTGACGTTGTTACATAGGCAATATTTTTTTAAGTTGTATCTTTAGAAACCAGCCTTGTATTTAGAAATACAATACTTTGCACCGTATTGTATGTTTGCAATGTGCTCGAACAGTTATAGAGAATTATATTCTCTTTCGATATTACTCAGGGTTCACATTGTCCTGTCTATGTTAGAAATAAAATGTACCGGAATATTGTGTCCGAGGAAAACTTTTTAATCGAAGAGGAAGCGCAAACTGTATAACTTATAACTATTAGAATTGCATGTTTCGATATTTTTTATCATCACAGTTATGTACTCACTAGACTCTCTCCTTTTCCTCTCTCCTGAAGTTAATAACACGGGAGACACGACACGGTTTATCTTTTTACTCAAGGACTCAAGAAAACTCATCAAGCACTCGCACTCGACGCTTCTTCCATAAATGGAAGTAAATACGGAAAGTATCACCATATCAATGGCATACTGTATATCAATATTCGTTTACATTTTTCTGTTTTTATTTGGGTTTTCGTGAGGGTTATGGTCGTCTAAATTGTTACTGTAGAATTAGTAGAATAAGAGTAATAATAATAACAATAATAATGTAAACATGATTTGAGAAAACTGTCAAGAGCTGTGCTGTTAGACGATATTAACGTACACCTCCTGAGCAGAATTGATCAGTGTTGTTTAATTGTGCATGGTTGTTGTTTCATACCTCCAGGGTCAAATCTTGAAGCAGAAGCGTGTGTGGTGTTTGCGTGTTCTCCTTGGGCTTGGTGGGTTTTCCTCTGTATACACCAGTTCCTTCTCACAGTCCAAACACATGCGAGCCAGGCTGACTGATGCTTCCAAATTGTGTTGGTGTTTGATTGAGTGTGACATGTGGGCGATACTAAGTACCCACTTGCTTCTTCCACAGAATTTACAAGGGAGCAGGGTGTTCTAAGACCTAAGCAATGATCTTAGAGAAGCAAATGTCGCTGCACATCAGTCTGGAAAGGGTTATGAAACCATTTCCAAACAATTCCGGGTTTACAGTATTGTTCTACAGCAAGAGAGGTCATTCGGAAGTGGAAAGCATTCGAGGCTGTTGCCGATCTTTCCGGAAGTGGACAAAGTCTCAGCTCAAAGTCAGACCGTGCAATGCTCAGAGAAACGTTTTCTTAAAAAAGAACATTAAAGTCCACGAGAGCACAATTAGAAGAAGACTGATCAAGTACGGTTTGTTTGGAAGGCTTGCCAGAAGAAACCGCTTCTGTAGAAAAAGGACACAGCGGTGCTACCGATGTTGACAAAACTGCATGTAAACAAACCACTAGGATCCGTTGGACAAATAAGTCCAAAGTGGAGATGTTTGGACTTAATGTTCAGTGTTGTTTGGTGAAAACCAAACAGCATTTCAGCAGAAACACCGTACGCCCAGTGTCAGGCACGGCAGTGGAGGGGTGATGATTTGGGCTTGTTCTTGCACCCACAGGACCTGGGCACCTTGCAGTCATTGAGTCGACCATGAACTCCTCTATATGGTTAAAAAATGGGGGGGAAAAAAATCAAGGTTTTTGGAATGGCCTAGTCAAAGTCCAACTGAACGGCTGTGGCGGGTCCTTAGCATAGCTGTGCGTAAGCGAATGTCCAAAAACCCTCAATGAATTGAAGCAATGTTTAAAGATGAATGGGCCAAAATTCCTCCTCAATGATGTAACAGTCTGATGAAGTCATACAGGAAATGATTCCTTCAAGTTGGATCCGCAGACTACACATTCATGGCGTGTACTTAGTTCACATTCACATTTCCCACATTTCTTTCTTTCTTCCTTTTTTGGCGAAAAGATTTTTTTTTGACCGTCATCTAAGATTGTATTCGCCCAACACTGAGACCGGCTTCGATGTTTTTACACACGTAAAACTAACTTTTGAACGTGACTGTAGCAGTGTTATTGGGTCTAAATTATTATAAGACGAAGCCCATGAATTCTCTTCTCAGGCTCCTCCGTTCTCACCGTGTGCCTCCGCTTGGCGTGTGCTGGTGGTTTATACTACTGTATATCCATTCATGCTGAGTCAGTTGCCAGTTGTGCGCATGCTGTGTGGTTAGAAATGGATTATGGGCCATTATATGACACATCTGCAGCTGAACATGCATCTTGTGCTAAATTATTCACAAATACAGTATGTGGTATGATGATTATTTTCCAACAAAGTGACTTATTACTCCTTTATCAACGTGCAGCGATGACAATATTTAATGTATTAATGAACAATGCTTCGTAATTATTTATATGTTGCGAGACATATAAAAGAAAAGAGACAGACAGAAAAAGAGAGGTTCTATGCAATATGGTGAAAAAACGCCTTTTTCACAATTTAAATCCTGAAATAAACCCGTGCTATCAGGGAAGAAAAACTCCATAGATGTGATACGATAACCAGGTCACTCAGTGCATTCAGGTCGTCAGCTGGCTTTTTTTTTTTATTGCCACATAACGTTGCTGAGTTTCGACCTGACCAGCTGAAGAAGCGACCCCAGATCATAACTCTGCCTCCAGAGGGTTGTACAGTGAGCACTATGCATGACTATCACTGTGAAATAAGGTCAATCTGGACTCATCACACCACATGACCTTTTCCATCAAACCAAAGTCCAAACTTTATCCCCCCTAACAAATCGATGCCCTTTTCTCTGATTAGTCACACTAACAAGTGGTTTCCTCATGAGCGCACAGCTGTTTGGTTCCAATCCCGCGAGTTCTCATCATGCCAGTGTCGTTTCATGTTCGCAGCTAAACGTGTGATTTTTTTTTTTATTGTACTACAGTCAGAGTCATGCAGTTATAATATCAAGATCAACACCTTCTGACCAATCAGATTAGAGAATTCAACAGCAGTCTTGTTTTTCAACCACTCAGTTATTTTCCTAGAAAAAAAAATTAAATCCTGTTGTGTTTAATAAACTTTTACTAATACAGTAAAATACATGTTTCTTTAAAATCAGTTGAATTCTAAGCAAATAAGATTTTTAAAAACCTTGAGACCTAGGGCACGCACACTACATGCAATCTGGGAACGCCAGTGAACCTAATCCGCACGTCATTGGATTGCGGGAGGAAACCGGAGTACCCGGAGGAAACCCACCAAGCACGAGGAGAACATGCGAACTTGCAGTCTCAAGGTGGGAATCGAACTCGGACCCTATAGGTGCAAATGCAGCAGTGCTAACTGCCTAGCACTGTGAGAGAGGAACTCGCTTCTTCAAGAGTCCTTTAATATTGAATGTGAGAAGTAGGAGCCGTGTAATTTTCTGTTGAAAAAGTGAGTTCCTCAGGGGTTCTTTGGAAGTTTATATGATTTTAGATTTTTTTATTTATTGAAACTGAACAAACTGAAGAACTCTTTAATGCTATAGATTCCAGTAGGGGTTTAACACTTGTTTTGTTTATAGACATACAGTATAAAAGAATTTTGTAGACTAACCAGATTCATATTTACTGTGCGGTTAAATTTGGCCTGATTTAATCCCCATTTCCAACTGTAAGAAAAGCAATCCACAATCATTTCTGTAGAGAAATTGTTGGAGAAAAATGATCATGAGGCGGCAAATAAAGTGAGCTGTTATTTATTTTCCATGCGTGGAAGCTGGTGCTTCACTTCGCCTCTTTGTTTTCTCTCCTAATTGGTTTAAACGTGCTGAACAATGGCCTCAGTAATAGCTCAGACCCTAAATCACATCAGTGCTAGACTCTAAAACTGCACCTGACACCATGTGCAAACCTGCGTCCTGCTGTACTGCACAGTATGTGGAAATAGGGTGTAAAATTATATTAATATTTATTATGAGATATTTTTATTACGATTAGCAGTATGTTAGTATGCAGTGTTGTGATGTAGTCGAGAGGTGTAACAAAATGCTACGATCTGTATCTGTATGCGTTTAGTTCTCCAACCATCTGTATCTGAATCTGTTGTGTGCTCCAAACATCTGTCTCTGTTTAGTGCCCTGAATGTCTTTTTCTTAATCTGTTATGGGCTCCAAACACCTGGTTTATCAAACATCTGTATCTGCTTAGTACTCCAACCTTCTGTATCTATTTTCCCCTTTGTGCTACAACCATAAGCATCTCATTTTGTTAAGTGCTTTAAACATCTTTATCTGTCTCTGTTTCGTGCTTCAAACATCTGGTTCTGTATCTGTTAGTTGCTTTAAACATCTGTATTAATTAGGTGTTCCAAACACCTCATTCTGTATCTGTTCAGTACTTCAAACACTTAATTCTGTATCTGTTGAGTACTTCAAACATCTGTTTCTGTATTTGTTCAGTACTTCAAACATCTGGTTCTGTATCTGTTCAGCACTTCAAACATCTGGTTCTGTATCTGTTCAGTACTTCAAACACTTAATTCTGTATCTGTTCAGTACTTCAAACACTTAATTCTGTATCTGTTCAGTACTTCAAACATCTGTTTCTGTATTTGTTCAGTACTTCAAACATCTGGTTCTGTATCTGTTCAGCACTTCAAACATCTGTTTCTGTATCTGTTCAGTACTTCAAACATCTGTTTCTGTATTTGTTCAGTACTTCAAACATCTGTTTCTGTATTTGTTCAGTACTTCAAACATCTGGTTCTGGTTCTGTTCAGTACTTCAAACATCTGTTTCTGTATTTGTTCAGTACTTCAAACATCTGGTTCTGTATCTGTTCAGCACTTCAAACATCTGTTTCTGTATCTGTTCAGTACTTCAAACATCTGTTTCTGTATTTGTTCAGTACTTCAAACATCTGTTTCTGTATTTGTTCAGTACTTCAAACATCTGGTTCTGGTTCTGTTCAGTACTTCAAACATCTGTTTCTGTATTTGTTCAGTACTTCAAACATCTGTTTCTGTATCTGTTCAGCACTTCAAACATCTGTTTCTGTATCTGTTCAGTACTTCAAACATCTGTTTCTGTATTTGTTCAGTACTTCAAACATCTGGTTCTGGTTCTGTTCAGTACTTCAAACATCTGTTTCTGTATTTGTTCAGTACTTCAAACATCTGGTTCTGTATCTGTTCAGCACTTCAAATATCTGTTTCTGTATCTGTTCAGTACTTCAAACATCTGTTTCTGTATTTGTTCAGTACTTCAAACATCTGGTTCTGGTTCTGTTCAGTACTTCAAACATCTGTTTCTGTATTTGTTCAGTACTTCAAACATCTGGTTCTGTATCTGTTCAGCACTTCAAATATCTGTTTCTGTATCTGTTCAGTACTTCAAACATCTGTTTCTGTATTTGTTCAGTACTTCAAACATCTGGTTCTGGTTCTGTTCAGTACTTCAAACATCTGTTTCTGTATTTGTTCAGTACTTCAAACATCTGTTTCTGTATCTGTTCAGTACTTCAAACATCTGTTTCTGTATTTGTTCAGTACTTCAAACATCTGGTTCTGGTTCTGTTCAGTGCTTCGAACATTTAATTCTGTATCTGTAGCAGTACTTCATACATCTGGTCCTGTATCTGTTAAGTACTCCAAACACTTTAATTCTGTATTTGTTCAGTGCTTCAAACATCTGGTTCTGTATCTGTTAGGTACTCTAAACATCTGCATCTGTCTCTACTTAGTGCTCCAAACACCTTGTTCTGTATCCATTTAGTGCTTCAAACATCTGGGTCTTTATCTTTTTAGTGCTCCAAACACTTAATTCTATATATATTCAGTACTTCAACATCTGTTTCTATATTTGTTCAGTACTTCAAACATCTGGTTCTGTATCTGTTCAGTGCTTCGAACACTTAATTCTGTATCTGTTCAGTGCTTCAAAAATCTGGTCCTATATTTTTTTAGTGCTCCACTTACTTCTATATGTTTGGTGTTCCAAACATCTGGTTCTGTATTTGGCCAGTGTTTTAACTGGTTCTGTGTCTGTTAGATACTCCAAACAGCCCGTTCTGTATCTGTTTCTGCTCCTAACATCTACATCTGTATTCATAAAGTACTCCAATTATCAGGTTCTGTATCAGTTACGCCTTTGAAACACCTGTATCTATATTTGTTTAGGGCTCTAAACATCTGTACAGTATCTGTTTTTGCTCCAAACACCTGTCTTTGTATTCTGAATTGCAAACTGGACACTATTCCTTTATCATTTCCCAATTTGTATTTCCCTGTGGTTTCTACAAATGTGGACAGATGCTAATTCAGTGTGGCTTTGACCTTGCTGGTGGATTCACTAAAAACCAGTAATAGGTCTGACTGTAAACTCCGTAATGCACCAGCAATATTGATTGGTTAAGTAGGTTTGTCAGTAATGTCTCCAGCAATAACTATTTGATTTGTCTGTTGGATCACCGATATGGGCCGGCCATAAAATTGTTGTATTGCTAAGAAAAAAAAATAATGTAACGAAACAAATGCTGGTCGTACGCTCAGTCCTTCTCTACATATCCTTCACCTAATACGACACACTTCTCCAAACGGTGGACGAGCTGGTGGACACAGTCTTTGAAGAAGCTTTCTTTTTGTTGTTGCCTCTTGAGGATAAATTCCACCTCGATAATTACCTAGTCAAACACCTGCCTTGAAGTCACTGGGTGGACGTAACTGGGTGCGAGGTCGGGGAAGTGGGGGGTGATGAGGCAGAATTTCGAACCCCAAGTTGCTTGCAAACTTCACTGTTTTGTGAGCTGAATGCACAAGCGTATAAATTTTTTACAACCATTTTGGTTTTGACCCTCTAGGGGCATCATGCTACTGTATACTGCAGGTTTTTTAAATAAGAAGAATTGTTCATGAACGTACTAATTTCCGGAGACATGATTTGGGCAAATACAGAGTCAGACGAAAAAAGATTTATACACACATCAGGAAATTTAAATATCATATTATGTATTATCATAATATTATCACATACAGTACAGACCAAAAGTTTGGACACACCTTGTCATTCAAAGAGTTTTCTTTCTTGTGTTCTTTAGCCCAAACGCGTCTCTTCTGCTTGTTGCCTGTCCTTAGCAGTGGTTTCCTAGCAGATATTCTAGCATGAAGGCCTGATTCACACAGTCTCCTCTTAGCAGTTGTTCTAGAGATGTGTCTGCTGCTAGAACTCTGTGTGCCATTGACCTGCTCTCTGATCTGAGCTGCTGTTAACCTGCGATTTCTGAGGCTGGTGACTCGGATGAACTTCTCCTCCGCAGCAGAGGCGACTCTCGGTCTTCCTTTACTGGGGCGGTCCGCATGTCAGCCAGTTTCTTTGTAGCGCTTGATGGTTTTTGTGACTGCACTTGGGGACACTTTCAAAGTTTTCCCAATTTTTCGAACTGACTGACCTTCATTTCTTAAAGTAGTGATGGCCACTCGTTTTTCTTAGCTGGGTTAGCTGCTTTTTTCTTGCCATAATACAATTTCAAACTCTGTACTGTATATATATATAAATTTAGTATTAGACAAGTCCCCCCCGTCCCCCCGCCCCCCCCCGTCTGTGCTCCACAGCCACAACAAAAAAAGTATTTAAAAAAAATCCTATTATTTTCCTCGGGTCCTATTCTTTTCTGATTTGCTTGTACAGCTGATGAAGATGCCAGTGATGGAAGGTGGCTGCTCTTAGCTTGTTGGCTTTTGAGGGAGGGATTTGATATACAAAAGGCCTTTTCAGTCAAGAACTGGCTCATGGCATATACAGTAAACCCACCCACTGATGCACTCACAAAGGCCCTCTTTTTACTCCTAATTCAGTCGTGTGTCTGTCTAGTTTCCTACTACCGTAGGTGTGACGCTTTACGCCTTTTTACCCTGGCAAACTCCTCTGAAATTATGGCTTCCTGTCGGATGAGTAATGTGTAGATTTATGGATTTGGAGTAGTAATAAACACAAGAATAGACGATTTTTTTTATTTTATTTTTTGCTCTTTTAGGAAACTGCTCAGTGGATAAATGACAGCGTGATCTTTCTTCTTCCTTAAGGGCCACCAGTATGGACACTTATCTCAGCATGAATCCCTGTTTTATTTTCATTTCTCATAATAACAGCATCATGTGGTAAATAGGATCTAGGGTAAAGACCACGCTGAGACGGAGAGAAAGTTTAAAATGGCATCGGGGTCTGGGAAAGGCGGGTGTCTAGGGAGGAGAGGGGATCCGATCAGCACTCATGTACCGATGTGTGCCGATGAAATTCTGTAAAAAGTCCCGCTGTAGCTGTCTGACCCAGTATAGATCTCTCTCCATAGAGTGACGTGAGTGAATACAGCGTCTGTCTGTGTGTGCAGTATACATGAGTGTGTAATGGCAAGGCCCTTTATTTCTTATCCCTTTCGGCGCCTACATGGGAAGGAAGGCGTCTGTCCGGCAGACTTTATAAATATGGTTAAGAAAAGGCTTTTGCAGTGTGGAGCTGAGTGGATGTTAGTGTAGGACGAGTGTTTCCTTTGCGTCCAGACGGTGACCTTTTCCAGCTGTTAAGTGCCATCCGAGTTCTAGGATGAAGCCCGACGGCCATTATAGTATAGTCTTATTTGCAAATGTGTATTTTTGTACAAATGACAGAGAGCATTTAAAACAGAAATCTCCATTGTTTTCTCCCTTAATAGGTAGTAATACATTGTATTGTAGTTAGTTTTTTGTTTTTTTTCCCCCCAGATAGCCTTCAGGAATGCTCTGGAGGCAATGGTGCACCAGAAAATGATACAATACACAGAACATTTCAAGGAACGCAGAACACCAGATGTGTTAGCACAAGGTCATATGAGAGGGAGAGACAACTCAGAGTTTTTTTTTTTTTTTTTTTCTAAACAAAAGAAATCATGTTGATGATGTTTTATTCCGTTTTGCTAAAATTGTTCATTTCCTCTGGGTACGGAGACTTTTTAGAGAGGAAAAAAAATTTATGATTCATATGCTTTTTTTTTTTTAATAGGCTTTTTTTTTTTTTTTTTTGTTCTTAGCATTGCACTAGTAATTTCTGGTCAGTTCATTTCCCTGTGTCTACTGACTCTATAAAACTGTTAACATTGTTATAAAATACAGTATATAGTTATACAAGAGGAATTTGTGCAATCCTGTGTCACACAGATTCAATGCGGTTCCTTGTCTTGTCTTTCTATCCATATTTCTTTAAAGGTGCTTCACGTCAACGTGGCGCGGTGGCGTAGCGCTTAGCACTGGTGTCTTGCCAGTCACCTCCAGGGTCAGGGTTCTATTCCCAGTCAAATTCCCTTTGATGGATTGTCACCCTGTCCACCCTGTCCCAGTCCCCACACCAGCGGTATAGACAGTGAGTGACTGCTTTATGTCAAGGTACATTTTCAAAATTCCTATCGAAATCAAATTTATTTCAATTAGGCATCCACAGGGGCTGTACAGTTGTAGTTGTTAGTCTTTCGCCTGCTCATGTCATTGGGTCGCCACAGCAGACCAACCATGCATCCACACACACACACACAGGTTTTATGCCCTTCCTGACACAACCCTCCCATTTTACCCGGTGCATCCAGAGGCTGGGGTTTGAGCATTGAACCCGGGCCTTCCGCATGGCAAGTAAAAAACTACAGTACCACTTCAGCAACGAATGCCGCACAGAGGCTATTAGTATTTATATGCAATTACATCAACCTGACATGGTATTGATTGCTGATAACTTTAATGATAATAATAATAATAATGATAATAATGATGATGATGATGATTATTATTATTATTATTATTATTATAAAGTGTGTTATCAACACTGCCTTGGTTAAAATTTATGTAGCTGCCTAAAAGATATTTGACCATTGACGTGAATGGTTCATAAGCCAACAGTTTGTTAAACATCACAAACAGTAACTTTATTGAATTTTTTAACATCTCAATCAGACCTTTTGTTCATAAGAATTAGTATAGACTGTTTCGTAACCCAGCAGTGGTCACAGTATTCAGGTCACTGCAGTGGATTTCCCCTGCACCTGTTCATGTTGGATAATCTTGCCTTGGCAGAAACAACATGGGATTTTTTTTTATTTTTTTTTAAAAACATTTTCTTTATTCATAGTTTCCACAGCTGGTCCCAGGTTTTCTTGCAATTACATTGGAGACTCTGAATAATTAGCAGAATAATTAAATCCCACAATAATGTTAGCTGAAAATATGCACTGGGTTATTATCATCAAAGGATATGCACGCTAATGTCCTGCAGCTGAGTGATTCCAATGAATGTCGTATAGAGTGTAAAGGGGAACACCAGCAACCAAAGTTGCCGACGGGTGTCCGTGTTCTGAGGACAAATATTTTTTTAATGGAAAACATAGAATCATAGTTAAAACAAACACCATACAGTACCCGTAGTGATCAACACAGTGATAATGAAACTATTTGTCATGACTTACAATTTGTCTAAATGATTATGTTCTGGAAAAGTATTGTATTTTCTAATATTCTTATATAATATATATAATATATCTTTATTTCTATAGTTATATGTATATCATTTATGTGAATATTGGTTATTCTTTTCTCATCTTCCACCTTGTTTTACAGTGATTCCTTTATTCGAGACTTTATTCAAGTTGTGTCACTACCTTTGTATCTTGTACCTTTGATAAAACATAGTATTTTCATCTTTTAGTATGTTTTTTATGTTTTTATTTTATATTGTTCAATGATAATAATAATAATAATAATAATAATAATAATAATAATAATAATAATAATGCAAAAAGTTGGAATGAATGAGAATGGGCCACAATGTCTCTGTGTAAATGGAGATCTACAATTTTCCCTTTTACTGTAATAAAATATTTTAAAATTGATTCTATGCCCATTGGGTAAGAATAATACATTGTCAGGGTTTCAGAAATATGCATTGTTCTGTATCATAGTCCCTTAAGCTTGATAAGCATTTTTCTCTTTTGACTTACAATAAAATATTCTTAAAAAAAAAAAAAAACTCTTCTTCCTTTCAATAATCCTCCTTACACCTCTTGCCTTGTTCACTTGTCTGCATTGTGCTAAGTATCTATTGTCCAGTGTATTCTGTGTATACTTTGCACTCATTTCAGAAGATGATGTGGTACTGTACTTTGTCACACCATGACCTCGAGTTACTGTGTGTTACACCATACAAGGATACATGTAATAAACAAATCAGCCATAACATTATGACCACTGTCAGGTGATCTGGACAACACTGATCATTAACTATACACCAACAAACTGATGACAGGATCCAGGATTCCTCAGCCCCCAAGGCTCATCCATGCCCACGGGGACCAAAAGCCACCTTGTCTGGTCCAGTCTCACAGAAAAGCCTATGCTGGCCATGATAGAAAGGCACCAGGACACCCAGTGCATTAAAGCTGCCACACATGGGGCCCACCAGGCAAAGACGCCCAAGACCACCACCATGGTCTCCCCACATTCCAATCCAACGGAGCACCTATGGGATGCATGTACAACTATTCCAATTCACAGAGGCCCCACCCCACAAACGGGCAGCGCCCAAATGAACCTCTTCCAACGTCCTGGTACCAAACATAACAGCACACCATTGAACACTCTGTTGAGCACACTCTGGTTGACAGAAGGGCAACCCAAAACCTAGCTGGTTTTACTGTTAATGGTTTTAATCTTCTGGCTGATTTGGTGTATGTAGGAATGACAACAAATCCCTGATGACTAGGCTTAAAATTTGTGAAATAAACTTTTTATTCTTTTTTAATAATAAAAAGATATGTTGTATGTAAAAGAATGATAATTTACTGATAGTGATCCACCTCATTCTGGAAATGATTAATGAATGTGTAAAGCAGTGATGGAATCCATAAACTACAATTAGTAAAGCTATTATATTTACAGGGCCATGGTGGTGCAGTGGGTCACGTTGCCATCTCACAGCTCCAGGTCTACAGTATTATCCTAAGCATGAGTTACTGTCAGTACCTACATGCCTCTTTCCCAGTGTTCCTGGGATTGGCTTTGGATCCACTGCTTCCTTTGACCAGCATAAAATGTTTCCTGAAGATGAGTGACTTTTACACTATGAACAAACTAGTAGCAAACATTAAAAAAAAAAAGCTTTTAAGATGTATTGCTGCAGGTCTCATGGACTGAAAAGAATACCAAAGATAGAATTCAGTGCCTAAGTGGTTAGCACTGTCGCCTTGCACTGCGTCTGGGTTCGATTCCCGCCGTGGGGTCTGTGTGCATGGAATTTGCATGTTCTCCCCCCATGCTTGGTTGGTTTCCTCCAGTTACTTCAGTTTCCTCCAACAGTCAAAAGATAAGATGAAGATTAAGCTAACTGGTGTTTCCAAATTGCCTGTAGTGTAATTGTCATAGTCAACAAATACAACACTAATCACTGGTCCCTAGTTGGACTACAGAAGAACATTCCTAGATAGAGGGATGGATGGATGTATCTACCATACTGCCGGTGTGTGCAAACAGAAATGTAGAGACATGGTTAGAGAGTAATGACTTACAATCTTGAGCGAATTGAACCTGAAGAAGAAAAAGGAATAAATGTGTTATGTTGTTGAAAAGATCAGCAATAAAACCCTCCACAAGAGCAAAACATCGCCAGATATGACCGTGTAATTTATCAATACTAAAGAGTTACTAGAAATAGTTAAAAGGTTAAAGCTAAAAATAGGAAGATGAGCTTTAATGTAATCATTGGTATTATTTCAGGTTGAAGCCCACGAACATGTCTGCCTGTCTTTCTGTACGGCAGAACTCTCTGCATAACTTATTCATGCAAAGAACTAAACTAAATAAAAACTAAAGTTTTGTAAGGTTGAGTATCTTATGCCTTGTTTACACTAAGTTGTACTTCTTCCATTGTCAGCCAAATATACTCACTTTCGGTAATCGGATAGTAAATGACATGAGAAATCAAAAAAGTAGATCGGATAAAGATGAATTTATCTTAAAACGACTTAAAAATTTTTTTTATCTTAAATAGTCTTAAAACGACTCCAGCGCATTAAAATCCACTTACGACACTATACGGCTGTTATTTCAGAGGGAGAAATATGAACTAATCCCAGTAGAAATATTCAGTTTAGTTTTTCTAATCAATATCTATTGGTGCAGGCGTTTGTTTACATTGAGCAAGTATCTTATTTGAATGTAGATTATTAAATCTGTTCATAACATCGCTTATACAACATTATGATTTCACTTATGTTGCAGGTTAAACTTCACCCAGATATCTAAGTACTGCAAAAGTTTCATTCGACTCTGTTCGATGGAGGATTTAAGACGCGCCCACAGTCTGACACATGCGCAGTACGCTGTCACAACTTGCGCTTTCTAATCTGGCACAAAACCGCTCATAACTTCAGTTCCACTCAACATTTTGATTTCATTTATGGCGCAGGTTTATAACTTCAGGCAAATACCCGTGATGCTGTGATGTGACAATGCGATGGCTGGACAGACAGACATACATACAGAAACTTTTCTGCGACTGTTTCAGGTCCTCCAATGTATGAAACATAAAGATATGATAAAAAAAAAAAAGAAGTTCTGACCAATGTACAGTCAAAAGCTTAGTTTTAATTATATAGATTAATTGGCTCTCCAAGCAGAGACGATTAGAGAAGTGTGAGCACGGTGGGGTTTAGCTGAACATCTCTCCCTGGTGCTGAGGTTCACCTGGGATTCTGGGATTGTGCGCAGACTCCGTGGCGCTCCACATGGAACAGCAGCGCTGCGTTGAACTACCTACAGCCGTCTCCACAATCAGACTCCGATCACGGGGCAGCACATCCTGACGTCCTGACAGTCTGTATGGGTGGGTTTTTTTTGTTTTGTTTTTTTGGGGGGGAGGTGTGTGTTTTTGAGCTCGATGCACGTGGGAGCCGCTATAACCCCTGCTGCCAAACTTTTCAGCGTTTCCACCGCGCGCGCGCTCTCGGAGCGCGTCCGCTTTAACATGTCTCACGCGCGCAACTTCTCTCGAGTGGCTCTTCCCCCCCCCCCCTTTCCTAGTGTGGATGAGGGACTTTTGTCGGCTTCTGCGCCGCTGTGACTCGGATCTAACAGCTCAGAATGCTCAGCCGCTGTTTTGATCGGATGTCGGAGATCAGACGGAGATCAGAAGCCCCGATGAGACGTTTTCACTTTTGTTCCGGACAACTTTTGCCTCGCGCGCACGTGCGTCCGTCCGCGCTCTAACATGCTTCGAAGATAACTGCTTCAAAGAGAAACTGCTCTTCGATCGTTTAATTCCTTTGTTTAAAAAAAATAATAAAATAAAAAAGTCAAATTCAAACCGACAGTTAAACCGACACTTATGGCGCTTTTGTGTCGGAGCTGAGGATCGCCCGCGCTGTCCCGTGAGCAGAAGGCAATGCTGGCCAACCCGTCCAACAACGGCGGCGTGAGGATGCTCGCTCCCTCCGCGAGCGACGACGACCGGCGCGTGGAGTTCGTGGCGCTGGCGGCGGTGAACACCGAGCCGCCGAGTCCCGAGCGCGCGCAGCCGTCGCAGCGCACCGGCCTGCTCGGCACCCCGTTCCCCGCGCCACCCGGACCCCGAGCCGCCGCGTCCGCCTCCAGCAAGCGCTACCGCAAGATCCAGAACTGCCTGTACAACGTGCTGGAGAGACCCAGAGGATGCGCCTTCATCTACCACGCGTTCATGTGAGTCCACATCTGTTCACTGAAAATGGGTTACAAAAAAAAAAAATATATATATATATATATATATATATATATATATATATATATATATATATATAGTCGTGCTGATAAATAATACCAGTACCGACAATAATGTGGAGCATCAGTTTTGCTCTTGCAGAGAGAGAGAGAGAGAGAGAGAGAGAGAGAAAAGCTGTTAGACTCAATTGCACACCTGCCGCGCTCTCACCTGGACACACTGACACTTCTGGAATTGGAAAATCCTCCCAGAAATCAAGTGTACAAACAACAGCACTCAGCTTATTATCACTCCCTTTTCCCCCAAAACACATAATCAAGTTTGCACAACATTTTGATGTATTTTTATTTTTTACAGCAAAACGCATTCCCATGCCCAGTGAGCAAGTATAATTACAGTCAGTTTATTATTATTAGATGCACAATTTATTTTCTGATATCAGTCTGAGTCTGAGTATACACAGCTGCACAGCATTTACACACGAGATTCCTATGGCTGAAACATTACGGTATTGATGCTTTTTTAAAAATGTATTCTTTATGTTATGCATGTAATCCAAAAAAAAAAAAAAGAAAGAAAGAAAAAAAAAGTGTGCTGCAAAGAAGCTACTTCTGAAGTTTATGCAACATGAAAGTGACCGATCTTGCATCATTAAAAATTTCAAGTTGACAACTTTTGGAGAGATGATTTAATATGTGCCACAAAAAATATAAATATTTTGGAATATTAAAATTTTAATTATAACAATGTTTCATCGTTATACTGTCTCGCTTCAAACAGTAATCATTTAAAATGCAATTTATTCATGTTTCTTTATGGGTATTGAAGCTCCAAGAAGTATATGACCTGTAAAAAAGTTTAGCTTTAATAGTTTTTTGGTAACAGCTTAAAAAAACCTGTAGTGTCTGTAACCATGTCAAATTCATGTTGCAATATCTTAAGAATTTGGTGTTTTATAATAATAATAATAATAACAATAATAATAATAATAATACGCTATTTCAAATTTATGTCTTTACATGTGAAATCCAAATTGGCCAAGCTTCACCTGAATGACAATTAAGATCACTGAAAGATCTGAAAAAAAAAAAAAAAAGAGTTAAGGACACTACATAAAAGGGAATGAAACTGTATTTAGCAAATGTGTTTCTTTTCATCTGATAAAAATATAAATGCGTATGCGTATTTACGTAAAGCGACGCATGAATCAGGAGATGAGAAGGATTAAGCATTATGAAAAATGGTTTTATATGATCATACCTGAAAATTTATTTTTTTTCACCAAGGTGAGACAATTTTTAGCACCGGTACCATGTTTTGGCCGTTACTGTACACCTGATCACTAAGTCATGTTGCACATTAGGTGAGACGCTGGTGCGCTTTGAGATCGTCTGCTTCCTTGCAATACCCCTGTTGTTTCACTCACTAAGAGAATAAAGCATCACGAAATCACATCAACATCTTTCAGGATACTATCGATCCCACATCTTCTACATCTTACATCATTCGCGTAAAACATACATACATATAGAGCTTTATTGTAAATTTGAGGTTTGTATGTGCTTTAGATTTATACAGTTTCTCTAGCCCGTATATTAATGGCTGATGGAATTCACATCCACACCATGATGTCCTTTCATCCTCCACTTGGTTGTTTAGACTATATATTAGTCAGCAGTTATGGTACATTTCACTGGCCTATTAGGAGCACGTCCGCTGCAGTTAAGAGCATATCAATCCCGGATGGCATAAACAGACTGATGGGTGGCACGCACATGAGGGAGAGTGCACGTCTACTCTACTTCAAACGGAGTCAGGTCCAAGGAAGCCGGCTTTATTGCTTGTAGAAGCAGATAACAGTATAGAATACTACAGGCCATCCATAGCTTAGATACTAACCTTATATAATATGCAGTAAGGAAAATCAAATCTCGATACACTTAGGTACAGGTGTGTGTGTGATCTTCAAACCACATATTACACTGTATTAATATCGGCATTTCATTTCCTTAATAAACATAAAAGAAAATACGCTAGTAGAAAAGTAGGTATCTCCACAAGTTCCATTGTGTTCTGTTGATTTAAAAAAAAATTTTTTTCTATCTCTCCGTAATCCCTCACACCTTTGTGCGAGTCTGCCCTTCACACGAGGTGCTTCACTCAGCACAGCACGGCCTAAATAAAGGCTACTAAGGTCATCTCATGAGGGCGTTTATTTCCTGATCATATTTCATATGATGATTTTATTTTTTTTTTCCTCGTCTCTGAGCTTTCAATTAATTTCATTTCGAGTCGAAAATCAATAACGTTATGGCAGCCTACATATGATTTATTCCTAAGTAGATTCTACAGATTTAAAAGTTCAAACTTAACCATAGGATATATACAGTATAAATAATATAGGTGGTATAGAATGTACAGTACACTATGTTATTTATACTGTATATTTTGGACCACTTACTGTATATTATGTATAGTATATAGCTGGAACGGAATGTACACTATATGTGAACACCTGGCCATTATGGCCTTTCCCACAACGCTGGAAGTCGACGTGTTGTATAGGATTTCTTTATATACTGTACAGTGGCATTACAGTTTTCCTTTACATGTAGAAAACGGTCCTGCCTTTCACACCTCGACCCCAGTGAACATCTTTAGGATGAACTGGAACACAGAGCGAACCCGCGAACTCACCCCACATCAATACCTGACTTTTGTCACTGGTTGACTGTTTAAAATCTCAGTGGAAGGCCTTCCAAGAAAAGTGGAGGTCATAATCACAGCAAGGAGATATTTAATAATCTCATCGGTCACGATGGTTAAAGGTCCACCAGCTATATATCATATAGTGTATTATCGTTGGTACGGAAGGGTGGAAAAAATCAGACGCTGCAATTCTTTTGAATGAAGACCAGTTACCGCAGTACATCCGCTATTAGTCATAGTAAGCTATCTACAGCACAATTGTTGTACAGTTGTTGTGATTACAATCCGTCCCCTCAAAGGGTCTTGCCATTTGTCCAGGAACAGAGAGGGTTCAGTCTGCAGTGGCTCACCTACTGGAGTTTAAACAAACCATGCTGTCTGTCACCATCTGTTTACATCTGTCCGAATCCAAGAGAGGACAGCATACAGCACCTCTCTCTCTTTCTCTCTTTTTCTTTCTTTCTTTCTCGCTTGTATCCTAAAGTTACAGTAAGTGAGCCAAAAGCCTTTAAACTGAAAATCCATTAATAGCTTTACTTAACATTTCAATCTCTTGTGCTTTATTGTTTACCATGTCAGGGATGTTCAATAAAAAAAAAAATAAAAAAAAAATATCCAAATAAAATTCATCGCATAAAAAAAAAAAAAGCCAACCACAGGTATTAAAAAATGCATTTGTACTTGTAGCAGATGCTCTTATCCAAAAGTCAGGCAGTAAGCAATCTAAACAACTAGTTATCTGAGACGCCATAGAGCTACAATAAGTACTCAAAGGAGGGAGATGCTAGATACAGTAGTGCCGATCTTGCATCATTAAAAATTTCAAGTTGACAACTTTTGGAGAGATGATGTGCCACAAAAAAAAAAAAAAAAAAAAAAATAAAAAAAAAAAAAATATATATATATATATATATATATATATTTTGAATATTAAAATTAAAATTATAACAATGTTTCATTGTTATACTGTCTCGCTTCAAACAATAATCATTTAAAATGCAATTTATTCATGTTTCTTTATGGGTATTGAAGCTCCAAGAAGTATATGACCTGTAAAAAAGTTTAGCTTTAATAGTTTTTTGGTAACAGCTTAAAAAAACCTGTAGTGTCTGTAACCATGTCAAATTCATGCTGCAATATCTTAAGAATTTGGTGTTTTATAATAATAATAATAATAATAACAATAATAATAATAATAATAATAATACGCTTTTTCAAATTTATGTCTTTACATGTGAAATCCAAATTGGCCAAGCTTCACCTGAATGACAATTAAGATCACTGAAAGATCTGAATAAATAAAAAAAAAGAGTTAAGGACACTACATAAAAGGGAATGAAACTGTATTTAGCAAATGTGTTTCTTTTCATCTGATAAAAATATAAATGCGTATGCGTATTTACGTAAAGCGACGCATGAATCAGGAGATGAGAAGGATTAAGCATTATGAAAAATGTGAGACAATTTTTAGCACCGGTACCAAAGGAGGGAGATACTAGATACAGTAGTGTACAGAAAGTGTGAGTAGTAATCCGGGGTGCAGGGCAGTGAGTGGAGCTCCAGATTAAACACATTTGATTGTCCTGAGTAAGGATTAAAACACGGCACGCTGGGAAATGAATCAGCGACTCAATGACTGCTGAGATGTTCCAGCCTGACATCAGGCAAAATTCCTGTTACAAAACTGATGTTTAGTGCTCATGTACTGTAGTTATATGAGTTTGACATGTATTAACTATTGTCATACCTTTTATCTGTAAGAAAAACGACTACTGTAGTTAAAGCCCAGAGCATTTTAGCCTATATATATATATATATATATATATATATATATATATATATATATATGGCTTATGATTATGCAGTATACAGTGACGCATCCTTTTTTTTTCAGCACAAAATAGACAATATGGTGAGTTTTAGTGCATTTTAACCAACTATACAAACCTGACTGAGCAAAACAAATTAATAAAAGGGTCACATCGGCAAGACATTGTGTTTTTATGGTTGTTTTTGGTTGTTTCTATGATCAAAGATATAATAATAATAATAATAATAATAATAATAATATGCTCATTTTGCGAGTGCTTATTTTTGCCAACATCATTTGAATATTCCAGTAGTGGTAAAATTGACCTTTTATAAAAGTAATAATAACTTTTGTTCGACATGACGTAACCGAAAACCTAAATACTGTACACGGTTTTATGTCTGAATTCGCCTCCCCATTAACTCACCCCAAGGCTTCCATATTAGCACCTTTTTTTTAATTAAATCTAGATTATTTTCTTAGATCATCATTGACCTATGCTGTGCTAGCCGGACCGTATCTGTTCCACTTGGGTTTTAAGGGTTAATTTTCAGAATAGATTCTGTCTGATCCGGTGACATTAAAAGAACAATAGTAAATAGAAGATTCTGAAAATAGATTTTTGTAAAATGACAAAACAACATGTTTTTTTTTTGTTTTTGTTTAGTTCATTTCTCATTTATTTGCATTACAGAATGGATTTCAAAATGGATTTTTTTTTTCTTTTTTTCGGAAAAGCAAAACCAGTGCATAAACACAATATCACAAACCCCCCCTGGCGCCCCCCCCCCCTCCCCCCGGCGTACTCCAGAGTAGCCGTAACGCACTTGCTAGCACATAGTGTATTTGTGTTCCGAAGATTATTTGGCAGGAATCGGCAGGAAGCGCTTTATTTATAACTGGTGTCTGAAGAGCAGCGCATTAAATCCGAGTGTATGCCTTCGTCTACCTGAGATGTTATTACAGCCGAGGATGTCCTAGCTTTGCTCAGCGGTGCGTGTTAATTGCTTGAATTAGCTCTTTAAATGTGAACTGTTATTTGTGTTCCAGAGCTCAGCACTGCACTCCCAAGCTTAAAAACCGAAGTGTCTTTTGCTCACTTAACCGAGTTTGCGATTAAGCGGCGGGTGTAAATGTCTCGGGCGCTTAATTAAGTCTGTGAGTGGGCAGCAGATGGAGGGATGCTCTCCTACCCTGTTTGCTCCTTTTTTTTTTTTGGTAAAGAGTAGCTCAGAGGGGCTGTTTCCTGCTTTTGCTGCTCTGTTTCAGCTGTTGCACAAAAGACTCGACTATTTTGAGCGTCTCCTCCAAACGGACCTAACGCAACGTCCGGCAATTACAAAGTCCGGCTGTAGAAATGTCACGCCGTAGAAAGACTAACGAAGCACTTTCGCGAGAGCGGATTAAGCAGCCGAAGATGATGTGCTGTGACTGTGAAGCTGATCTGTTGATAGGACACGAAAGAAGAGAATCCGTGACTCAGGTGTTTAAACAGAGTACGACGTCCTGTAAAGATAGTTTTTTTGTTTGTTTGTTTGTTTGTTTTTTACTATTCAAATCACCAAGGAGATTCCATGTTTGTTCAGCATAAAAGTCGAGGCCACTTTAGCTGTTTAGAAATCGGCGCAATGCTGCTGCAAACATTTGCGGTGGGGTGGGGTGGGGTGGGGAGGACGGGCGTAGGAAGGGGGCTACAGCAACCTGCTCACCTGGTAAATAAATGAGACGGCTTCCCATGATGAAACTGGAGCATGTTCAGACCTCACCGTGGGCCTCATCTCTTCTTCTTCACACCACATATAGAAAATCACATGGTGTTGTCAACTGACCCCTAACACACAAAGCTTTTATAGGTCACATTCTACTCCGAGCCTGAACTCTGACCAGAACAGAAAGCCGTAAGCACGACCGGTCATGTACAGCGGCCATCCTGAAGTCCACTCGACAATATGCTTTAACAGAGATCAGGTTTCCATCCCAAGTAGAAGAGGGTGGTAATTATTAACAGGGCGGCCTTATGGAGTCTACATGTTGTCTCCGTGCTTGGTGGGTTTCCTCTGGGTACTCCGGTTTCCTCCACAGTCCAAAGACATGCAGATTAGGCTGATTAGCGTTCTCAAATTGCCTGGAGTGTGTGAATGTATGTGAATGTTGACTGAAGGTCCAACCACGGTCGTACAAATGGGAATAAATCCAATGGTCACCATTGGTCTCCACAGTCCCTAGTTGGACTACAGAGGTTCCTAGGTGGATGGATGGATGGATGGATGGATGGATATTCCTTATGATATACAATACAAAAATATTCATTGTGACATTTGGGTCATACTGGTTTATATGATTGAAGAGCTTTTTGTACTTTAATCTACACTTAAAACGTATGTCGAATTTACATTAGCAAACGTTTGGGTCTGCTGGGAAGTAACTTTTTACACCAACCTACTCCAACAGATAGAGCCTTTTAAAGGTTGAAGGCTTTGTAACATACCAGCACAACCAGTAATCCCAGTAGATCTGTAATGTACCAGGTTTGTAGATGCACGTATTTTATTACTATATCATTTTATGCATTATGCATTTTTCTCTAGTTCACCATACAGAGTCAAGTCTGCTCTTTGCTCTAAGACTGTAAAACAGTATATGTGATGATTGTCTGGCTAAGGTGTGTTCATCTTATGTTCATTCAGAACTATCACACCACCACCAAAGTTTACGTGGTTTCATTTTTTCGGCGGAAACGCAAAGATAGAACTTGATAATATTGAGGTCATCATCAGCTTTATTTTTGCCGCCCTCAAATACACAGCTTGACCCCTCCAGGGTCAAGGGTTAGATTCCTGCTTCAGGTCGGTGTAACTGGCGCTCCATCCAGGATGTACACTGTTGTAATGAAAACTGTCTCGCACTCTGAAACTTTATGCTTTATTTGAACTAATAAATGTATACGCATGTTTCCCCGGGCACAAACGGATGGTCATACAGAGCGGCGCTGCATGTGCAGTATAAGAGAAGCCTACGTGATCGCTGTGCTGTTATGCTCTTTAATAATGCATTGTTTGTGCTTTTAAAGACATTACTCAGCAATCAAGAATCAGATCAGCATAGGACCCTGTTCTTTTAGGAAGGTCATTGATTGTTCTCAGGAGTGGCGAGCGTGTTGTTAGGTCTGGTCTTGAGCTTGATATTACCAGAGATAGAAAGGCAGATGACTGGAGTCAGGCTTAATTACAGTAAGCATGGTGTGGGGAAAATGTTTACTTAAGCAAGACATGCATAGCATATTATTTCAGTTGTTGGACCGAGCTTTACAGATGACAGAATCGTATAAGCTAATGAGCTTAATCGCAACGTTTGCTCAGAGTAATTCGGGCTATAATACATGCATAGGTATATTAAAATGGCAATATTAATAGTATATGCAGGAAGTTGAAGAAATACTACATTTTACATTCCGGTAGTATTTGGTAGACACACTTATCCAGAATGATTTATATTTTGATCTTATTATACAGTACATCCAAGCAATTGAAGGTTAAGGGCCTTGCTCAAGGGCCCAAGTGGTCGTGGGGTTTAAACCCGGGACCTTCTGATTCATTTAACAATATTTTGTTCATGCATGTATAACCATGTCTTTTTTTTTTTTTTTTTCTGTAGACAATAAGACTATGGAATATCTGGTATTTTTGATCATCCTGGTTTGACATTTTAACTAGAACCGGACAATTAATCACATAAAAATTGAAATTGTGACATGAACTGTTGCAATTATTTAATCAGATTTAGGCTGTGATTTATTACATGTAATATAGACGCATAATCGGGAATTTATGTGGAGTTTGTCAATGATGTACGTATATACTGTCTTTGTCTTTTTTTTTTTTTTTTTTATGTGATAATTAAATAAGGGCAAACATCCTTTTAATGAGATGATTTGTGCCATTATTAGCCTAGATACACATGTTTGAACGCTACATTGTACAATTAATAGATACAAATCATTACAATTGCAATTGAGATACGTGTATAAATAATCACAATTAGATTTTTAAAAAATTGTTTTATCAAATCGTGCAGCCCTATATTTAACTCTGTATTGTACAGATATACCACGTGGTACGAGTTAATATTAAATGATAAATGGTTATTCCAAAATTATTAATAATCGTCACCCCCCCCCCCCCTTTTTTTTGTGCCCTTCTTCCAGAGTGCCTTCTTTTAACTTTTCCTAATACACTCATGTCAGTCCAGCCCGAGATGGATTCTGTTTATGAGAGCATCATCTTAAACCCTCATTATTAATACATAAAGAAAGTAGTTGGGCCACCACGCGCACACAAGAGGAGATGATAACGTCTGTCAGATCCAGGGATTGATCAGACTCCCAGCCGGCCATGCTAATGAGCCTTGAATACTATGCTGACCTAAAGAGTGGACGAACTTCAGGTGTGTGTGTTTGTGTGTGTGTGTGTGTGTGTGTGGGGCACAGTACAAAAATCTCAAGTCAGTTGAGTGGAATGTGTCACCCAAGAAGCCTATAAATAGAAAGAATGCTGTTAACCCGTGCGAGTGTGCTGCCTCTATGGCTTTGTCCTGCTCAATCAGACCACAAATCCGTCTCAGCTAACCGAGGAATTTATTTCGCGGGTGGGGGTTTAATAGGTCCGAACAGCTCACGGACTGGCTTTCTGTTCCGTCTCCTAACCCTTTCATGCATGAATTATGAGAACCTCAGTCAAGATTTTTTTTCCCCCCTGAGTGTTTTCATTCCTCTCTAGACTTGAAAATAAAAAGCGATTGAAGTTTTTTTGAATAAACCCATTTTTCATGGAGTTACAAATATGTCCACTCAGGTGGACACCATGCGTTTGACATTTGAACCAAAGAAATATGCATTTAACTAACCAATAGAAGGAAATGATGTACTGTGTGAAAATAAAATGTAACCAGTTATTATAATTTGGCATAACATCCAGGGCACAACCAATATATCTGTTGTCATCAGTTAACAGGTGCTAAACATGCCTTTACAAAAAGTGCCAAGTATTGTTTGTGGGTCAACAAATGCTCTTTCATGTATCACATCATCTACTTTTCCAATCTATCTTGTATGGACATTGGCAAAGCATTTATTGCCAGGAAGGTTTTCAGTCCTCCTTTTGTCAGGGACAGATCGTCTTTTCCATTTTGGAGCGCATACAGGTTGGTATTGTGCACAATTTCATTCAACAGGTCTTCAGGAAATCGATAGATAAGGAAATCTATTGGCTCTGTTCCACTACCATTTACCTTCCACTCCCCTAGAAAACGAGGCAAGTCACCCTCAAACTGGTTGTCTTTGGTTTTCCAGGCATTTCTGAACTTTTTCTGTCCCAGAGCTCTGTCTGGTCTTATATCCTCAGCCCCCTCAGCATCTTCAGCTACCTCACCACCCCCAGGGAGGGGGGGGGAGGGGCGATGGTCAGGGTGCTTGGGCCAGTCATAGTTGCTTGCAACTATATTAGTATGAATTGCAGTTCAAATTTAGCCAGTGATGCATGACGTCCAATTTAGTGGACATGAGATTAATTGCAAATTTATCCATACACAAAATAAATCAATCACATTAATCCTTAGATGTTACTTGATGCCAGCATTTCTTTTTTTTTTTTTTTTACCTACAAGGGTGTCCTGCTATAGAAGGATTTACAAGATATTCCTGGCATATTCTGCATTTCTGACTTCCTGGTGGCCATCCTGGATTTGGGTTAGAAAAAAAATGCACTTACCATAAGTGGCCTATAGGTGGCAGTGTATGGGATGATGCACAAGCATCCACTGTGTTGGCCTATATGCTATACTATACTATACTATAACAACAAAACCCCTGTATATACAAGAGAACAGCTTTTGAATAGCTGTCCGCTGTAGTGACCACTATGCATGAAAGGGTTAAAAATACACTAATAGAATATTATAGGTATTTTTGATTGGTTCGTCTTCAAGAAATCTGGAAAGAAAAACATAAAAAAAACATCCTGAGCATCCTGTATAGTATTGACTTGTTATATATTTTCCCCACAAAAATTGCATGTAAGCAGCTGCACAGACACAAAGAGCTGTCTCTTAGTCGGTAAAAATAATAGACTAAGTTCGCAAGTAAGACGTTTGATATGATAACGTAACTAAAGCACCAACTCTCATACACACTCGCTCGCTCACTTACTCACCTTCTATACCACTTAGCCCTGGTGGGCCTGGAGCCTATCACAGGGGACTCACGGCACACACACACACACACACACAGAGTGCGAAATTCCTGTAAACCTACTTTGCATTGAGGAAACCAGAGTACGCAGAATGAAATGGAGAGCATGCAAACTCCATGCACGGGTTTATTTGTGGTGCAAATCTAATTTGTGCTAGTCATCTAATTAGGTGTCCTAGTTACTTTATGTTACATTTACATTTAGGCATTTATCCAGAGCGACTTACATTTTTATCTCATTATACATCTGAGCAGTTGAGGGCCTTACTCAAGGGCCCAACAGTGGCATCTTGGTGACCGTGCACCTTTGAACCTTGAGCACTGAGCTAGCCCTGCCCCTACATGTCACATGTACTGTATGTACTGTAGCGCCTCGGTCCTGGAGGAACGCGTTCCGTTTCATTATGTACTGAACTGTACATTATATGGTTGAAATGACTGTAAAAGCCTATTTGACTTATGCGCACTCCTAATGCTTTTTTGTGGTCATCTGAATATGTGTTTATTGATGATAACGTGAAGTTAAAAGTTGCAGAGGTGTAAATAAAACACTCCATCTCCGTTTAACCCGCGACCCCATTGTTTTATTTATCGCTCGCAGTGGTGAAGTGTGTAAATTATGAAGCCCCCCCGTATTCGGTCATCATTCTGGCTTTACTTCCTATTATCTCTTCCTGCCGTGCAGTTATTAGTTGAACCCTAAGATGCCGAGTATGCTACACTACAAGTCGTCTCACATCAGCAATCAAGCAGCCTCTGGCGTCCTTCCTTCCGATCGGTAAATAACTACTGCCAGGTCAAATGACGCCCAGGTTTGACATACAAAGCTAACGCCTAACTGAGCAAGAAATGAGATTAGTGTCGGAGGAAATGGATTGAAATAATGCAGAGCAGATGATTTGGTGGGATTACTGGAGCTGGAGCTGGGGAGCACCCTGGGGAAACGAGCGTAGCCTGGTACACGATCATGTGCAAAGCTCTCGCATGACTACAGTCTCGCACGTCGCACAGTATTTAATATAGTGGAAACGTTCAGGCCTGTGCTTCAGTGGAATTTCAGTGCATGTGATTCTTTTTTATTTAGGCGTAAAACCAAATGCTCGACATCGGCTCAGAGCAGAACAGTACATTATGCCTTTCCATCAATTTCTGATATGTATATGTTGCATTCGTTGCATGCATGTTCTAATCCCTAAATGCGTGCTGCCTTCTCTGCATATTCTGAGATGGATGAGAATGGTGTAGCAACTTTTCCATCTTCATAACAGAGAAAACGCATTCTGTGCGCTCGTTCTGCATACATCTGCATCATCTATTGTGGGGAACATGGGATATAATGGGGTACAATGGCCCACCCGGGTCGCATGTGCCACCCATTGTTTTCTGTCATAGATGCTTTTTGTGGTCGGAGCAGACGTCTGAATATACTGTACAGTACAGTATGTTTATTGATCAATATGTGGCGTGAAATACAACAGAAAAGTTGTGGAGGTGTAAATAATATTACACCTAATAATCGCGAAATAAAACCATAATCGTATGTTTTTTTTTTTTTTTCTGACTGAGAATGCTACTATTGGGTGGTTTTCCTATTATCTATCATTTCATCATGTGAGACAGAGAAAGTTTGCATATGCATGATATTTGATCGATTTATGTGCCAAGGACCCCCTCGATCTCGAGCAAGTTTCCTCATAAAGCTCACATCTTTATGAAAGTGTTAGGAATGGATTCCCACATTACAGCCTTACAGCATTACAGCATTACAGCACTGAGTCGACTCATACTGAGTATTAGGTAAAAGTGAAAGTGCAGTGGCAGCCATATGGATACGCTGGATCGATAATTGCTATACACGGGTTGTGGGGGCAAAATCATGAGGTTTATTTTGATGTATCCTGGCAAAACATTTCAATTTTTAAACCTCCTGAATCTGATCTGCGCACAACTCGGTGCAGGGTTTATGCCGGATGCCATTCCCGAGGCAACCCTACCATTTTTCTAACCGGGCTCGGGACCGGCACTGCATGCATACGGCAAGGCTAGGACCCAGATCCTCAGATCCTCGAAAATCAACAACATGGAGCCTTAGCCACCTGATCCACCACTTGCAACGAGATTAATGTTTAAGAAGCTGGCTTGTTGTTGATAAGGGCCTTTTAATAATGTTCAGAACCTTTTCAGAACTGTTGACCCTTTAACCCAATGCTGTACAACCCATGGGGCTCAAAAGTTTCAAACCAGCTGTTTTTATGTTTTAAGTGGGTGAACTTTTTTTTTCTTTTTTTTCTTTTTTTACATTTGTTTAGAAAATGTTTCTCAGATTGAACATAAGAACTTCTATGATTCACAACAATACTAACCAAGATTTGACTTTAAAGTGTAAGGTGGTCATTATACTGTACCCCATGTTCCTCTAGGTGATTCTATGGGTGAGGTTGAGGGTTTACTATGAAAAGCCTTACTGTAAACTAATATAAACCCTGTACTATATAGACTTAAGTAAATTTGAAGGTGAGTACAGTGGACCTTGGATTACGAGCATAATTCGTTCCGGAAGCGGGCTCGTATTCCAAAAACACTCGTAAACCAAATAGACTTTTCCCATAAGAAATAATGAAGACTCAAATTATTCGTTCTACAGCCCAAATAATGTCAATAAATACATAACAATAATTAATGCAACATATAAAGTAAAAATAAAAGAAATTAACCTGCATTTAACATAAAAAAAAGTAAAAATAAATCCATATAGTTAAGTGTTTCCGTTTGTGCACGCAGGTACTGTGTATTTGTATGCGCGCGTGTGTGTGTGGAATTAGCCCCTTGTCTCGTCTTAAACAGTAAAACTCCTTCTCCCTTCCCCCACCTCACTTTTTAAAGTTTCACAACTAACTCTGTAGAAGTCTGAAGAGCACTAAGACGCAGCAGGGGACTCTTATTTTGACACACGGGACGCAGCAGGTGAGACGATTACCCATAATTCCCGCAGCGCAAGAGAGAGAAAAAGCATTGGCTCAGTTGTGATCACTTGCCGCTCGGTGTCAAAATAAGAGTCGCATGCGTGATACATGATACTCGGCGCTCGTAAACTAATACTTGCTCGGTTTCCGATTACAAGTTTATTAAAAATCTTTGCTCGGTTCGCGGAACACTCGTAAACCACGTTACTCGCAATCCGAGGTTCCACTGTACTTATTTGCTTTTACTCAAGTGTACATGTAAATAGAGAACCTTTACTGTTCCTTGAGCAATCTCTACCATTTACTCGACTTCCCAGATTTTTTCCCAGATTTTCTCCCTAATTTAGTCGTTTCCAATTCCCCCCCTCCATCACTAGGAGGCTCCCACATTAAGGCTACTACTTCCACTCAGTCGCACCACTGGGGGCGGTGTAACACACTCGGAAGACAGCGCTATCGGCTCCTTCCGCTTGCGGAAGTGGGATTACCGCTTGAGCTCACAGACGCCCCTGATTGGCTATAGAAAGCTCACCCATGCCTGTGATCTTTAATCTGACCTCCTAGGAAATCCAATGGAGCACAAATCGTCCATGATAGAATGGCACCAGAATGCCCAGTGCACTACAGCCTGGTGAACAAGCCCAAGGCCACCGACCCAGAGAGCCATCCGATCAGCACCCGTGGGATGCATAGGACAAACAAGTTCAATTCAATCCATGGAGACCCCGCACAAAAATCACAGCCCTCAGTTTTTTTTTTTTTTTTCGCTCTGCCAGCATACCCCCAAAGGTCTAAAACGTCCCGAGGGGTCAGAGCTGCCCCGGTGGCACAAGGGGAACCCGCACAATACTGGACATAACGTTTTGCGTCGTGATGTTATGGCTGAACAGGGATCGAGACCGTTATCTGTCCCGGCACTCAGGTGGTGGAATGAACTTCCTCTAGATGCCCGTACAGCTGGGTCATTGCTAATGCAGACCTTTCCAAGAGTGTCTGTCTGATTGTACCTTGTTAGTAGCCTAGTAACCCCGTGTGAGGATCGCTCCAACAGCAACGGAAACTTCAAAGCACTTTTATAAGTCGATCCGGATAAGAAAATGTAAATGATTAAAACCAGTGACGTTATTCCGGCAGGAACTCGAGCTCTCCAAATGACCATTACTCTCTTAAGACTAAAGCGGAGATTGCCTTCGATATGATAACACAATATAACAACATGGTAAGGTTGTTTCCATTGTTTTAAATAGATGACGCACATACAGGACAACCGAGGCCGTCCTGGATTTGGAGTGGGCACCATATGAGACGGACAGGTTCTGCCGTCGGCATTGCCTTAAAACTCTCCTTAGCTGAATTTCGGTGCCTTGTAACGAGCTCCTTTTGGCTGCTGGAAAAGTCCTGTCATGCATGGGAAGTGTTCAGTACGTGAGAGGAGCAGGTGCTCAGGCCTGCACTGTGTCGTCCCTCTGCTTTGATTTCGTGTAGGAGCTCACAGGCGTTTGTCCTTATTACGTGATGAAACACGATGTCGCTTTTTGCCTCTGTTTATTTGGAGTGGCCTCCTGGCAACATTGATCACTGTGGTTTCCCTGAACAGGAATCTCTCTCTCTCTCTCACACACACACACACACACACACACACACACACACACACACACACACACACACATAGACAGCATTAACCTACTCAGCTTGTTGAACCTGCATGGAATAAAGCTACAAATGGGGTTAGGCTGACAGACAGTTAGCACCACTTCTGCGAGGAGCTTGAGCTGCCGAAAGATAAAGAAGAGCTGCATATAAGGGAAGGTAGAAAGACACTTGACAAAGGGCTGGCAGCGAAGGACAGAGTAACGCACGGATTTGTCCTTGTCGTGCCGGTGAAGTCCCGATGAGAGGTGATGAGGCAGATTCATTTCTCCTTTCCGAGCAGAAACATTTCCTCTTGGGACGTCCTGTCTCTCCCAAGATATACAGTGGCTGGTTTTAGGTTTCAAGAATAATGACGAACGTAAGCTGTCGCCACACTCCCCCGGCGTTCACGCTGTAATTTACAAAAACTACCGTCTCGCTGTTACAGCACGCCTGTCATCTCTGCTCGCTTCATTTTTTTGTAGTATATTGCTCTAAAAGTGTAGGGGTTCTCCGGGTTGCAGGACACAGTCTTGGGGTTCTCCTGTTCCCTCTCCAGCATATGAAGCGCTCAGTGATTAACTGAACGGCGTCCGGATTGCGGACGTCACCAAGGCACCATGTTGTACCCAGCTTCTCATACGTTAAAATAAAGCACAGACGTGGATGCAATTAGGATCGGCCTGGCTGTATAGCTGCCATGTTTTGTAATATGAGCCGCGCCAGGGCGAACACCTCTAATCTGCAGTAATCTATGTTTACGTAAAGGCTATTTTAGTCTGTAAGACTCAGATACCAGCTGACTTTAGCACAAACATTGCGGCTTTGCTAAGTTTATTTAAAGTCTACAGAGCCACCAGGTTACCAGCGGACACAACCAAGGCACCAAGGCACCAAGGAACGATTACGCGCTCGCCGGACGAGTCGGAGTGTCGCGTTAACATTAGCTTCAGTCCAAATCGCTGACTAGGCTTTCAAGCAAACGAAGCGGTGTTATTTATTTATTTATTTATTTATTTATGTATTTATGTATTTTCAAAATGTGAGTGCACATGCGATATTATTTCCAGCCTTCCGTTTTGATTAGCGAGTCGTCTGTGCTGAAACGGTGTTCCTCCTCACTAACTTTGGATTTGCAGACTTGAGCAAATGTTTTTGCTTTAGGTGAAATTTTAGATGTAATGCACTTGATGATGATGATGATGATGATGATGATGATGATGATGATGATTATTATTATTATTATTATACGCGCTACTGCTCACTCAGTTAGCGACAAATCACTGCAAATGAGTTACAGCCAAAAATGATGCCCGTCAATACTCAATACTCAGTTTCTGACGAATAAAAAACTTTCTTATGTGTGAGTCTGTGTACTGTGTATATGTATCTACGCTGCGTAATGTGTTTATTGATCTGTTGTTGAGTTAAACCTTCATCAAAATATGTATTTTTCTTCTATTTTTATATGCTCATATGTAAGTCACGGGCGGCAAGGCGGCTTAGGGATTAGCGCCGTCGCCTTGTTCCCTCCAGGGTCCGGGTTCGAGTCCCAGCGCGGGGCCCGTGTGCATGTAGTTTTATGTTCTCCCCCCGTTCCGAAGACATGCAGATTAGGCTAATTGCCGTTCCCGACAGTGCATGAATGTGTGTGCCTTGTGATGGATTGCCACCCCATCCAGGGTGTACCCTGCCTCTAAGTGCTTTAAGTCTCCTGGGGTAGGCTCTAGCCCCCCCCCCCCCCCCCCCCCACAATGCTGTATACAGGATTAAGCAGTATAGATGATGTGTGAGTCATGTGATACAAAAAATTTATGAAAAAGTAAACATTTATTGAACTGGACGGAACTAGTTTTTGCAACGTATTACAAATATGATCTCTCCCGAAATAGTAAGCGTGATATCTATTGTATAAGCATTTTGTAATGTTTAAACAGGACGCGCGAGGAGGAGACACAGAGTGAAACTGTATACAGTGTCGTGCGCAGCCGCACAGCCTGAGAGATCTGGACGTACAGTAATACAGTAGAAACTCTTTGGAAAACTCTTTGGCATAATTGATGATTATTAATTAAACTTATTATTAATCTTCGTTGATGATAAATCTTGTGATGGACGATCCGATTTTAACTCGCTAATTGCATAATGTACTATTAATATCGGATTTACTATTCATGACGATCATGTGTTTTTACTGGTTATGCTTATGCATTTTTAATATCATGAGATTTCAATGGAGGTTATATGTTTGTAGGATCTATATTTACACTTTATGTTTAAAGTACACTCATTGAGCACTTTATTACGCACCAACTCCAGTGTTGATCCAGTGTTGTGGCAGCAGTGTGTAAAGTCATTCATGTACAGGCCAGGAGCTTCGGGTAAATTTCACATCAACCATCAGACTGTGGAGTGGAACCAGTTGGGAGGTCGGAACGAAACGACCGGACTGGTCCAAGCCGACGGAAACCCTGTAGTAGTAACCCGGAAATCCACAAATGTAATGAGAAGGAAGCATCTCAAAAAGCACGACCATCTCGATTCTGCTAAGAACAGAAAGCTGAGACTACAGTCGGCTCACCAAAACGGTTCAGCTGAAGTCTGGAAAAACACAGCTGGGTCTGATGAGTCCTGGGTTCTTTTGAGGTACACAGATATTAGGGTCGGAATTTGGCACCGGCAACCTGAATCCATTAACGTAACCAGCCTGTGAGCTTCTCCCCTGGCTCAGAGGTAGGTTTTGGTCTTGATTTCCTGGGAAGGTCTTCATGAGCGCCAGTTTCGTCATGGTGCCTGATGAGTTTTGCAAATGCACTCGACACAATCCTGTTCTTGCAAGAACGGTTCCAGAAAGGCCGACCTCCATGTCTTAAAATAATAACTAATCTGTTGTTGTTGTTGTTGTTGTTCCATAATTAATCACTAAACAAAAACAAAGAAATTTGCAAGTGATCCCAGTCTTTTGAGCGGTAGTGTATGTATCACGACTTCAATTCAATATTAAATTTTTTCCAGATTTTGTTACAATTTCAAATAAACTTGACAATTATTTTGCTCCTACCATTCGTGATGTCGTGCTGCCTACATGTGAGTAGTTTAGAGTGAAGCACCTCCGATGGATGGGGATAGGGGATAAGGCACCCCCGGGCACCGGATACTCCTCACATGGCGATATACTGTATATCTCTGACAGTTGCTTACGCGATCGGGTTGCCAGCTCGACGCCCGACTGCATCTGAGCACTTGGGGGTGAAGGGTCAAACAGGAGCGGCCTGGCAGCATCAGGGCTCGAACCGGGGACCTTCTGGTCAGTAGTCCAACAGCCGAACCGCCCAACGTCAAATGGAAACATTTATCTAATATCCAGTTTGACAAAAGAAAACTTACAGATAAAACATGACTAGAGTAGGTGTAATGGCTTTGCTGGTTGTTCCGATGCTCTTCCTTGTCGTCCAGCAACCCTCCAGATTTCCAGTGCATTCCTGTAGTTCCCGTATGATTTAAAAGAGGCCACACGCCACAGAAGCAGACCACGTCCCCTAATAGGGAACCCCTGCCGATAGGGAACTCTCCACTCAATCATACGCACGACACCCGGCGCGTACCCATCCTTCCCTTCCTCCCTCTCCGTCTTTCTCGCTCTCTAGCTTCCATTTGCTGGTAGGCTGCAGCTTCATGTATGGCCTAAGTGTTGTTAAGACCGCTTTAATTTATAATGGCAGGTTCTGTAAACATGTGGGAAAACCTCTCCATGGAGACGGCACTAAAACAAATCCATAATATAGAGGCGTATTTATAAGGGCCGACTTCCCTGCTCCTCACTCATGAGTCTGGCATTTGTGTGTGTGTGCGCGCGCGAGTGTGTATATGGTCGTGTCTGCCGTGCACGCACACGCACACGCACTTGAACCCGGCTGATATACGTCTCTGCGTTTTGAAATGCTTTTCGCGAACTGTAGTACTGTGATTCCTGACGATCCATCATTTCGATGCTCAGGTATTACATTTGTTTGATGTTCATTACGATCAAATATTTTTCATTTCATTCAGCGCGATTACTTACACCTGAATTAGGCATAATTACGGACACCTGCGTACATCCGTGCTGAGCTGCACAGATACAGTGCACTGTATGGCGCAATGCCCGTGAAAAGCGGCAGGTTTATTTGGGCACGCCCCTGCTTATCCTTCAGAACGCCACTTCCTATGCATTTACTGATGATTAATTTCGGTATCACGCCGCGGTGCATTCCTATCTCTCCGTGTCCCTTTTCCAGGAGCCGATTCTCTCGCTCTGTGTTAATAGTTTCCATTAGGAGAGAATAGAGAGCGAAAGCTTTGCCTAAAGGTCAGCCTGATTGGACCATAAATACCACATCAGCAGCTCATTCTCCATTAAAGCACACGTGATTTTTGTACTGTGCACAGCACTCGGTGTCATCGAGCCATAAATTTCACGACGTTTCCGCGAATAAGTGTGTGTGCTCATATACCTTTATGAACCTTTATATAATCACACAGTTTGTCAGGCTAGCATTTCAGGAATTGTCATGAATCGTTTTTTTTTTTTTCATTTGCTGGCATTTTTTCTTTTTTTTTTATAATGTACTATAATTTTTTGTCATTTTTAAGCAAAAATTTAAGGATATGCTTACAAATGCAAACAAAAAAAACTATAATAATAATTACTATTATTCTTATTGTTATTGATATTATTACTATTATAAATACTACTCTTGTTAAAAGAGGCGTTAATTGTGGTTATAATTAACCATCTATTGTTGTATTCATTGTTTTAATAATAATAATAATAATAATTATTATTTTATTATTTTATTTTTCAGTATTAAATTTTATTTTATATTTCTGTTATTCCTGCCGGCCAAAATATGGTATCGGTGCTAAGGATGTCTCACCTAGGTGAAAAAAAAAATTCAGACAGGATCATACTGTGTAACAACATTTTTCATAGTACCTGATGCTTCTTATCACCCTAACCACACTTCATTTGTTTGTAAATATGCATACACATTTATATTTTTATCAGAAAAACATTTGCAAAATACAATTTCATGCCTTATTATGGGGTATCCGTAACTTTTTTAGAAAGATTTTTAAGAATCTTTCAGTGATCTTAACTTGTCCATATGAGATTAATTTTTACTTTTTAGAAAAACCTGAAGAAGTGTATTATTCTAAAATGCAAAATATTAAAAGATTGCAACATGAATTTGACATGGTTACGGACACTACAGATTTTTTTTTTGGAGGGGGGGGGGGACCCTTAATTTTGCACCTTTAATTTAAGCAACAGTTTTTACTTCTAGATCCTTACACTAATTTTAGCATTAATACTCATAAAGAAATATGAATAATTTGCAGTTTAAATGATTATTGTTAAAAAAATAAAAAAAAAATGTCTCCAAAATGGCTAAAGTTTTTAAGGGATTTAAAAAAATATATTTTTTTTTTAGGGAAGCAAGATTCGTCACTTCTATGTTGCAAAAACTTCAGAATTAACTTCTTCGACACACACATTTTCTGTATTACATGTAAAACAACAAAAAAATAAAAATAAAAAATCACTCCCAAAATTCTAACAGATCGACCAAACTCCTATGTGCACAAAAATGAAATGATGAATATCAGACAGAACATTGAGTGCTGACCTTTGAAATAATAATAAGAAGTCATTTGACATTTGGCAAAACCAGGTACGTATGACAGGGATGGGAATCATCAGGGATCATCTGATACAATATCATCACGATACCTCGGTGCCGATACGATTCGTATTGCGATTCTGTTTTGCAAATATACTGATTTAGGTGTCTTTTTTTTTTAGATTTTGTTAAAAAATTTTAAACTTTGCAAATAATTTGCTCCTACCACACAAGACACACAGGATATATTGCGAGGGATTTTAGAGGAATGGCAACATTTTACCACCTCGATTGCAAAGATATTTACAGTAAATGGAAAATATGTGTAAAAAAAGGGATTTAAATGAATTGCAGCACAAAAGAATCACGATCCGTAGCCGAACCGATTTCTATCCCCATCTCTAATGTATAATGTGTTGGAGAGCTGCTTGTGTCCTGCAGTTTGTTAAACTGTAAAACCCGTTTGGCTCTCGGTTACAGTGTAACGAGTTTATGTTTTCGTCTCATAAATTTGGTTTGACACACAGAGACTGCTCTGTGTGCTCAGGATGTGTGTGTGTCTGTGTGTGTGTGTCTGTGTGTGTGTCTGTGTGTGTGTGTGTGTGTGTGTGTGTGTGTGTGTGTGTGTGTGTGTGTGTGTGTGTGTGTGTGTGTGTGTGTGTGTGTGTGTGTGTGTGTCTGTGTGTGTGTGTATGTGTTTGTGTCTGTGTGTGTTTGAGTGTGTGTGTGTGTGTGTGTGTGTGTGTGTGTGTGTGTGTGTGTGTGTGTGTGTGTGTGTGTGTGTGTGTGTGTGTGTGTGTGTGTGTGTGTGTGTGTGTGTGTGTGTGTTGTGTGCTTATAGTTCATGTTTATGGATCTTGCACTCAGGTGATGGTTTGTTTTTGGGTGACAAACCATAAGCACTTGTATCTGCCTCTACTCACCATCCATGGACCATGAATGTAGTAGTTTTATTCAAGGACCAACAGGAACCACCTCATGTGGTAAGAGCAAGAGGGAAAAAAAAGCGGCACACTTTTAGAGTTTCTAGACGTCATGCACCCACATGGGAAATCTTTTGCTGCAGGGCCACTCAACCAATGCTCGAACCATCACCCTCACTACCTGCCCCAATAAGGATGTCCGCCTGCCTCGTTGCACTGCTGATGAAGTCCTTCTACCCTCTACCATTTGGCCTCACACCAGATAGCATGACCATTCTTCCAGAATTGCGTTTGTGAGGTCAGACACTGATCTTGGACGAGAAGACCTGTCTCGCAGTCTTCACTCTAATTCATCCCAAAGGTGTTCTATCGGGACTCTTGGAGGCCAGGACGATTGTGCACTTGTGCAAACTATTCCTACAAAGTTGGGTGCTTGAAATGGTCCATTACTGGAAGTAAGGGGCCGAGCCCAACTCCTGAAAACAAAATGCACAAAGCACGGTCCATAAAGACATGGATGAGCGAGTCCGGTGTGGAACAACCTGACTGGCCCCAATCCTGACCGCTACCCGATAGAACACCTTAGACTTCTCGTCCAACATCAGTGTCTGACCTCACAAATGGGCTTCTGGAAGAATGGTCAGACATTCCCATAAACACACTCCTAACCTGTGTGGAAGGCCTTCCCAGGAGAGTTGAAGCTGTGAGTGAGATGGATTATGTAAGGTATCATCTTTATCCTCTGAAATGGCATTGCATAAGAAACAGGACCAGGACCACGTAGACATTATTCAGATGACAGACAGACAAAACAGGAAGTCGAAAGTTGACTATTTTGGCGAGATTTAAATTATTACAGACTTGAGTCCACCACATTTTCCTCACCGCATTCTCCTTGGATATAGTATTATGTAGTTCTGTATAATGCATTATCAACTTTAATAGTTTAATTGTCAAGTCAGTGATCAATACTAGATTTGATCCTATCTTCTAAAATGACCAGCCATCACTTCTGCAGCATGATAATAATGCTGCTTTCAACGTACCTTGGAAGTGCAGAGAAGTTAGACAGAGAAATTGGAGCTTCGAAATCGCATCATGTTCGGCCACTGTGGTACAAATACATGGGAGCGCTGATGACTTGTTGTACATCAAGGTGTGATGAGGGGTGTATCCCAGCAGGACTTTTTGGTTGTCACAATGATGTCACGTTTATTTGACAACGTGATGGACGATCGGGACAACGTTGGAATTTGGTTGTTTCGGAAAGTTTGAATTATTTTAACGAATGATGTTGGAACAGCATTGACTACATGACGATGGGATCATCATTAATTCTACAACGTCTTGACGTCTCGTCACGTCAACATCTCAGTGTCAGTGTTGTCCCAATGGTGAACGACCATCGCAACGACGTTAAACCACACTTCCTGGCCTGTTTTCGTAAGGGTCAGTTCATTGGGCTGTATCAAGCAAAGAAAACAACTAAAGAGACTTGAAATGACTGGAACTGGGTTAAGAGCTGTCCGACACATTATTAATAATATTTGTAAGGACAGTGCTGAACCATCAACTTCGCTAGAGAAATCTGATCGGGGGGGGAAAGCAGTGTAAAAGAAGTACAGTATAAAAGAGTAGAGTAGTTTTAGTGTTTAGCAGCCAGATCGATTGAATTCAAGTGAGTTTTAACTTTGTTTGGGGATTATAATGTAAATGACACTTTCTAGTCAAATGCAGCATAAGAATTTAGCCACAGGAAAGTTCTGTGATCTAACTCTGGCATCTATTGTCCAAAGTCTCTATCTTTCAGTATATACAGTAGTTCATTTTGCAAGAGCAACTTTGTTTATAGTTTTGAAATGTAAGAACTAGCTAGACTACAGTATGGATTAGGAATGTTTATAAATATTTTTTAGAAATGTTTATAAATGTTTATAAATATATTACTGTTTTCACAGAAACCTGAGAAAGCAGTAATCTTAGCTTCGACCTGAATTGACAAAATGTTCCTGTGAATTACACTACACATACACTTCTACTACACAATAAAAAGCTTTGTAACAATGTCAGTGAGCGCTTTCTCTGTCGAAAGCACACTGCGTTTCAAATCCGAATCTTTGGAAACATCTCCATATTTCAACACTCTTCCTCGCTCATCAGTGCCGGACGGTTGGATTTCCCCCACTGAGCAGAACTGCTGAAGCCCCTCAGACAAACAGTGGAACATCATCATGATCAACCTGCCTTGATTCATTCTAAACGGCCTTTTCTCTCCAGCGAATAATGTAATCTGGCCCTAATGTCCAGACGCCTCTGAAAATCTTCTATTAGCCATATCTGCTGTGGGAGCCGAGTGTTGTGCCTAAACACTACAGATGTTTCAGGATACAAGGTCAACATCTGCTGGTGACTCAGAATTTTTACACGGTGGATTTCTTTTAAACGGCAACGTTTATTTTAATAGAGTAAAAAAAAAAAAAAAATAAACAAACAAACAAACAAACAAAAACAGCCACATCTAGGTTCACACTGGAAAACGGTGAAAAGTTATAATTGGTAGTATTTTTGGGTGAAGAGTGGGTGTAGCAGTCCTAGATGTCATCGCAATTTTCATAATCACCATCTCCGATTAGTTATAAACGTTAGAGAGTTTCCCACACAGAGTATACTTGGGCGGGCCTCCAAGTACGGTATGTTGAGTAATGTATATTTGCCGACCCTTTTAAAAAAAGAATGTAGCGATAGGAGAGGATAGTTCACTCTTCTGCTAGCAGAACAAACAGGTACAGGAACGGTAGTGCGAGAGCGGTGTCCTGAGAGGCAGTGAATGCAAAAGAATACAATCTCTTTATAAGAGAAAAGAGAAACAATAAACGACCTTTTTGTGCTGTTGGGTAAAGCTGACTCGTTCCGAGGGACACCGCTGCAAGTATGTTTCACTTAGATTTAGGCATTTGGCAGACACCCCTATCCAGAGCGACTTACATTTGATCTCATTATACATCTGAGCAGGTGAGGGCCTAATAATGTATATAATGCAAATGAGGGCCTTGCTCAAGGGCTCATCGATGGTAACTTGGTGGTCATGTGGTTTGAACCTGGGACCTTCTGAACCATAATCGAATGCCTAATACTGTGTCGGTTCCCCTTTTGCTGCCGAAACACGAGCCAGGGTCTCCACAAGACCTCCCAAAGGTTGCGGTATGTTATACAAAGACCCGTAAGCTCCGAGGTGAAGTTCCCACGGACTCGGCTTGTTTGTCGGTCGTATTCAGAGCTGGACAATATAAAGGCCAAGTCAATGTTCTTCGAACCATTCCTGAACAATTTGTGCAGTGTGGTACTGTACGGTCCTGTATTAGTGGAAAAATGTTGCCAAGAAAGCAGCTCTGTTTATGTGATATGTTTCAAAGTAACACCAGGACCCAAGCTTTCCCAGCAGAACATTGCCCAGAACATCACACTGCCTCCGCTGGCTTGGCCCTTTTTTTTCCCCCATAGTGATTCCTGGTGCCATCTGTTTCCCAGACAAGTGACACACACACACAGACACACAGACACACACACACACACACACACACACACACACACACACACACACACACACACACACACACACCTGGCCCTGTACATGATGTAAAAGGAAAAATGATTCATCAGATCATCAAGATCATCTTCTCACAGTGCAGCACGGTCTAGTTCTTCTGCTCACATGCTCACTGTGGGTATTTCAGTGCCGCACAGAGGCCGGCATGGTCACTCTGACTGCTCTACACCTACTCATACCCCATATCGTGATGTACTGGTTGTTCTGATGCCTTTCATAGCCAGCGTAAACTTTTTATCAGCAGGTAGTGCTACAGTAACTCTTCTGAGAGATCAGACCAGACGATCTACTCTAAACCCCACACATGCATCACTGAGCCTTGAAATGTCACCAGTTCACCATGTTTGGTACTGTAGGTACTAACCAGTGCATACTGGGAACAGCTAAACAAGATTTTGGAGTCGTCTCTCCATCACAGGTTGCAGAGTTGGACACTTACAGTACGCTCGCTTGTTTTTCGGGCACATCAACTTCAGGAACTTGAAATGTTCACTTGCTGGCTGATATCGACAAGTGCCGTTTTAATTAGATAATCAATGCTATTCACTCCACCTCTCAGTGGTCGTAATGTAAGCTCTAATGAAGTTACACTAGAACTCTAATGGCGTTTCCTCAGAATTAATCTGTCATGAATTTTGCACGAGGTCAAGGCTGGGTGCCGTACGATGCCTTTTCAATTAAATATTTGCAAAGATTTTTACTTTTCAGAGAAGGATCTTAGGAAATCTGGTAGAAATTTTTTTTTGCATTAGACTGCTTTTCACAAAGGAATAAAAGCAGTTTGTTAAATATGCATATGTATCGACAATACAGCCATTCCGATAAACTTAAGATTCTTATTCTATTAGTATACCTGAATAATTTATCATGCCCCAAGTTGCTCTTCAAGATATCCAGATAAAACAAGTCATTTACATCACGAAAGCAAGTAAATTCACATCAAGACACATTTCTAAAAACTCATTCGTAATAAACTGTAAAGAACGTAGAAAAGTGGAGAAACATTCCCATAGGAATTTTTCTTTGTATTGCGTATTTACTGTGATGACTAATGTTTGAACTGTAATTTACTTTTAATAGAGATATAATAAAGTTTATGGGGTAAGAGTGTTAATATTTATTTTATATGTCATAAAAACACACTTTGTTTGCACTTTTTAAAAATACATTTATACGTTTATAACGATGTGTTATAAACAAAAAAAAAAACAAAACAAACAAAAAGGAAAGCTGCCAGATTGGTAAAATATGTCTTTCTGCTTCAAGTGTATTCTGATCTATATTCATCAGTATTAATTCTACATGCAGTATATATGGAATATAATATATTATAAATATAATATAAATATATAATGGAAAATATGTAAAAAGCTATATAAAATAATTTTTGATAGCTTTTATGTACTATTTTCCATTAACAACCTTAATGATTTTATTTATATATATAAATTTTATAATTAAAAATATTTTATAATATATATAATTTTTTTATTTTTATACAGTATCTGAGTGTGGTCCTTGTTGCTGAATTTGAACTGCTTCTTCGCCACGTCTGTTGACTGAAGTTCATTCATTTTAAGAACTGTAAATGCTTTTCTTGGAAACCTTTAGACATGCTGTAGAATAAACAGCCATGCATGAGGAGCGGTATTGCCATAGTCATGTTTTGTAGAGACAGACATACAGTAACAGGCAGCGGGCCGTTTCAGACAGCAGACCGACTTCAATAATGTGCTTTCTTTTGAACACTGACCGAAGAGTCGGTGTGTGCACGGGTGATGTAACTGTCTTAAACGCTCTGTGTTGTGTCTCCTAACAGCTGCTGTAGTGCTGACAGGCAGGCTAGTGTAGCCCCGACTGAACCCTGAATAGACACTGAAGCCTTTCATGTCAACCAGAGATCGTCTGTTTGAAGTCTCGGTCGAACACATTTATCGAGTGTGCTTATAGTAATACGCTGAATGATAACAGTAATGCGAAGCGAACACTGGACATCCTCTTCAAATGTTTCCTCTGTGTTTCCAGATAAGCTTATCAAAAGAGTGTTAAAAGGGCTACTTTTAAAAGGTCACTCGTTCCCACCTGCTGGTTAGAGAGCACTCTTGTGGCAACCTCGGATCTACAGTTCTGCACCAGTACGTTACAACTGGCTGGAAAAATATTTGTTATTCCTTAGGGGTGTAACGTGATCATTTGAACTCAAAGTAGGCATGTCCTCAACCAGAACGCCACAGCAACTGTGGAAAATGTGCCTTCACTGCCGGCACAATGAGTGAATTCTGGAGGAATTCTTGCTCTTCAGCCATAGTTACATCATTTCAGTATTGGTCCATTATGGAGATGTACATGGAACTGTTTCCTGGCAAGCTGATTAAAAAATGCGACTCAAGTCAGTTAAGAAGTTGCACAGGTTAGTTTTGGACAATGGCCAACGGAGTGCAGTAGGTAAAATGCCTAAAACGTTTTATTTCGTCAAATATTGTATGTTCCTAGGTCTGATCCTTCAACACAATAGAGAGAGGTTTAATCCTCAACATTGTTTTATAGCACTTTACTGAACACTATCCAATCTAACCACTCAGCTGGTGAAGGTATTTTAGGGGTAGCCTGGTGTAAAAACGAGGCTGAAGGTTCGTCATGGAATCCTCATTTAAATATTCTAAAAATAAGATTTCGACAGAGGTTTTTCCGAGGCCCTCCTCGTAAAAACAAAATTGCACTGGCCATACTTCAGGAAAAGCACACGATACAGATCCAAAATGCGACCTAATACCTGATTTGACGTGACGGGTCACAAATACAGTAATAAATAAACCCATATTGCTTTATTTGTATCTATTTCGACTAAAGTGATGCAGGTAATCCCCGATTTACGAACATCAGAGTTACGAATTTCCGCAGATACGAACGGACCGCGGTTCTACGAACATTTGTAGATGCGAAAAACAAATCACGGAAGTAACTCCCGTGTGTTGTACAAAAAAACACACCGCAGTGCACCAGATACCAATATTTACACTTATATACAATATTTCCAGTGTGTATGTGAATTTTTAAAATGTTTAAAGTCCGGTATATTATATGTGATTATATGATTATAGAGGTGCAAGAGAAATGAGTCAGACTCACCGGTTTTAGTGAATCAGTTCGGAAGCATGATGATGGCTTTCCTGATGGTGAATAATCCTAATTTCGGAAAATCCTCAACCAAATAGAGTTCACGGGCCAATACAGTGGAAAACAGCTCTGAGACGTCGGGATTCCCCTCGCAATTTCAAGGCGCAAAGACAACGCTGTTCCATTTGACGTTCGAGATTCATTTCCTTAGGAGTGATTACAGTTTTTGGCCACATGATGGCAGTGTAGGGAAAGGGGACAGAGATTTAGTCTAGAGATTTAGTCTAGTGGATTGGTATGCTTTACATTGCGACAAAGGCGTATAAGACTCACTTTGACAGATTTAAGAACAAATCTGACTTATGAACAGAACTTGTTCGTAAGTCGGGCACTACCTGTATTTGTACAGCACTGTAATGTATTATAATGTACTCACTCCGTATTATCAGGTAGATCATGACACATTTAGTGTTGTCTGTCATATACATGGAGGCACTAGATGATGCAATTAAATGCACCAAGTCTAACAAATCACAGCCTGCATGCTAATTAAACCAAGGTCAAATAATTCTTAAAAAGAATTTGTTAGACTTTGATATGCCGACCACCAGCAGCATGAACGTCTGGCACCTTTTTCTTTCTCACGCCACATCATTTTTTATAACAATCCTTTTATTCACACAGATTAAATTTCATTTATTATTATTATGTTTTTGTTTTACTGTCTGTAATTTCAATAGACCAGTCTGTTCTAAGCTCTTTATTTACCAGACATTCTTGCTAGATTAACCGGATTAATCTTTTGCTTCCCTGGAAAGATTATAATAATTCCAGGTTTACGTAATAAAGAGAACTTTTGGGTATTTGTGCATTTTATGCACTTTGAACAGGCACACGCAGTTTGCAAAGGCAAAACTATATTCAGAACCCAAAGAAGACCAAAATAACACTAAACGCTATAAAAAGGGGATCTGGGGGAAAATTCCGAGGTCCACACTAGGGAGCACGAGGAAGCAAGGATAAGGTGGAACTAATTACAAGAAGTGAGATTGATATTCAAATATGCAAAGTGGAAAGCCAAGAGGGTCAAAAAATAGAAGCTTTGACGTAACAGGATGTATATTAAAGCGCTAGTGTTGTGCTGACTCACAGCTCCAGGGTTCCAGGTTCATTGCTAAACTCTGATGATGATGATGATGATGATGATGATGTCTGTGTGGAGTTTCTGTGCATGGTCTCGTCATGTCTGCGTGGGTTTCCTCCTCTGGTCTCCTCCTGCCTCCCAAAAGCATGCAAGAAGTTTGATTGGCTTGTTCCCAGAATACATTAGTGGTATTCAGTCTCGACTACTAATAAAGCTACAGAAATCTTTTTTTTTTTTTTTTTTTTAAACAGGAGGGGTAAATAATGATCTAAAAAAAGTGTTGATTAAAATATATAAACAGCTTAAATTACACTAAATTTCTGTCTTAATATTCAATTACGCAAATCAAAATACATTGGTCAGTGGAAAATATAACTCCCTCACTTATCGCCTTTATCCTGCTATACATTATTGTGGCGGTCCTGAAACCCGACAAGCACGTGGTGAACATGCAAAGTCTGTGCACACAGACATGAGGTGGGAATCGAACCCGTGCTCTACCCTGGAGGTGCAAAGCGACAGTGCTAATCGGTAGAAAAATATTACATTTATTACAATTATGAAAATAAAATGAGAAATGAGAAATTAGTCACAGATACCAGATACTCGTTAATACGTCTTTATTAAATCGTTCTTAATAACCTTGTTTCGTTTCACTCTCTACTGAACCGTATATGGTTTGGAAAGCCTACTTGATTTGTCTTGACTTGACTTAACGCTTGCATGAGATACTGTAGTACTACGTCCGGTTTCTGCTGAGTTCCTGCCAAGTTGTTACCAAGCTCTTACGGCTTTCACCCAGTCGTTTGAGGACGTACTGTAGTTGGTACACAGCTCAGCGTGACCAAGGTAACAATAGATTGGATATGTGCAGAAATAAATATGTAAGAAAGAGAAGATTAAAATGAATGGAACTCAAATAATTGACGGATACTCATGAGTCCACATTAATAGGAATACTATACCAGTACATGCAGTATGTATGTTGCATGATTCATGCAATTATGATTATAATAATAATCGCAGCATTGCAGTGCATAAAGTCATGCAGAAACAGGTCCAGGGCGTCAGCTACTGCTCTCATTAAACTTCAAATGTGACCTGATTGTTGGTGCCAGATGGCCTGGTATGAGCGTTTCAGAAACTGCTGAACAAATGTGCAGGCGGGGTGCGGGGTTAAAGAAAAAGAGTCGTTGATATGAGGTCAGAGGAGAATAGCCAGACTGATTAGAGCTGATGTCATGTCTATAGCAACTCAAAAAAATTGTCTTTACCTTTAACTCAGCAAAAAAAACAACAACAGCAGGATGCCAAAATGGTCGCCATACATAGGTGAAATGTAACAAAACATCAAAATCCTTAATATGATTGCTATTTGATTAATAATAATAATAATAATAATAATAATAATAATAATAAAAAATTATAATAATGCATTTTATTTATATAGACGCTTTCGGGTCACTCAAGGTCGCCTTCCATTATCGAACCAAGGATAAATTCAAAGATAAAACAAGAAAACATTGAGTAGTAAGTGATTCAAACAACATTAAATGAATCAGGAGACATTTAAGACATTTAAAAACAAATCACACTTCAAAAGGCGATTTAAATAGCGGTTTGAGTGCAGCCTTACATCATGTAATGTGATAAACGCGTCTGAACAAACGAGCCATAAGTTGAGATTCGAATTTGCTTGGAGAATCTATATGACGGATGTTTCCAGGGAGAGAATTCCAGAGACGAGAGACGACTTCCAGTAGATAAAGCCCCATTCTTGGTTGACCAGATGTGGTTTTCAGCTGTTGTAATCTATCCACCTCAAGGTTTGACCTGTAGTGTATTCCAAGATTCCAAGTTTTTAGCTCGATACAATGAGTGTTAAGTACATTTACTAGATACAGTAGCAGGACTAATACAAAAACAAACAAACAAGGGTTTTCCAACGTTACCATTCACCACTGATCCAGTTTAAAAGGAGGTCAGGTGGCTGAGTATGAGAACCCGATGATGGTGAGTCTTGTGCCTTTACTTATCCCCCTGCTTAGTGGCAGCATGGAAGTGTAGCTTGGCTTATTCAGGCACATCTTATACCAGGACTAAAAAACAAGTTCAGTAAAACGACCAGCAATTATTAGCCTGATTATTATTATTATTATTATTATTATTATTATTATTATGGAGATTGTGAACAGATCTTATAGCAGCTCTGAACCTGATTCCAGTAGTGATGGGAAGTTCGGCTCATTCGATTCTTTGAATCTCGTTCATCAAAATGAACGAATCTTTAAAAAAAAAAATCCTTTAGTTTATTTCGTTCTTTTGATCAGAAATAAAATAAAATGTTACATTTTCCATAAACAGACCCCCGACACGTCTACATATACAAATTTTGGCTATACTGTAGCTCCAGTAAGGCAAATATTACCCTGTAATATAAACAGCAGTTTATAAAACAATACATTATAATACAATACAAACTGACAGTACAATAATACAGTACAAGCACAAAAAACAGTTTTATCACAAAGACATATAATTATAAACAGAATGACCAGCTCACCTCTCATATCTTCTAGTCTGAGTCATTCGTTTCGAATCTGTCGCACTGCATAGCGTCTTAGGGAGTCACGTGACAAAAGAACGACCGACTCGTTGGGAATCGTTCATTTCTGTTTCCTGAGGTTTTGCGATGATATGCTCATGCACGCCCAGTCGAATATGAACGAATCACTCTCCGAGGCTATCCGTTCTTCTGAGTCACGTCAAAGACTCGTTCGAAAAGGACGAATCGCTCATGAACGACCCATCACTAGAGTCCTGGTAGCCTACGGTAGTGGACTGCATTGGGGTGCAAAGAAGAAGGAAGGAGAAGGACCGAGCCAGCAATGCATTAGAGGCCAGTACAGCAAGAAACAATGCATTACTAACACCAGGCTGTGTGATGCAACTTATAGCACCAGAAACGTAAAGGTCAGCATCAACAACAGGACTAAACTGGCTGTCATACAAATTCAGGAGCATGGTTGTGCTGAATGTGGAAAAGATGATATTCCTTTTGGAGTACGGATACGATCCGTCCGCGCTCATGGACAATAACTTCATAGACTTAATGGCTTCCAGGTGGCAGGGCGTGTCAAACTAGCCATGGTCGTGTATGAAAGACACTACACTTTGCGTACACTGCATATTGCATATGGCTGGATCTCAGTCCCAGATTCAACATGGAACTTTCCGTACATCCTTTAAATCATATCAGAAGCCTGGAGGCCTAGATGGATAAAACATCTCGCAGAAATCCTGTGAAAACTGATGAAAGAAAACGCCCTGGAAGATACAAAGTCTGATCGTACAGTACCAGCTGTACCACGGGGTGTCGTGGGTGAATAAGGCTCTGAGTTACTGATCGGAAGGTTGGAGGTTCGAGCCCCAGCTCCAGCAGGTTCCTCCTAACAAGAAGCTGAAGAATAAAGAATTTCACTGTGCAGTAATGTATAGCTGACAAATAAATGCTGAACCTATCAGTCTATAAGCAGTTGTGAAGGGGAGAATCATTTAACTGGACTCTCATCCAGTAAAGCGATGGTCGGGGGGAGCAAAAGGAGAGAAGGTGAATACGTTATAAACTAGTATGACTTAAATCAGCTCCCTCGTCTCTCTCTCTCTCTCTCTCGCACACACAGAGGCCCTGACTTCACTTTTTCTTTTTGCCCCATGTGTAAATAAAAGCATTATATTTTGCAGTGGTCTGGATTTTTTTTCTTCACGAGTGAGGTTAGCAGTGCATTGAGTGGTGAAATGTCAGCGCATAAATGCTTTAGCACGGGCAAACTGATAGAGAATATTTCGTGCATGGTTTCTCTGAGTCACAAGGGTGTTAAAAAAGCACAAATACCGAGATCGACGTTGTTGTGGTCGTATCAGTGTCGATTTTGCGCGAGTTTGCAAAACACCATAAATCCAGCTCGTGCAGTTGTGTCACAGTTAATACATCGGCAGGCTGTTGTGTTCGTATGGCAAACGTGTGCGTTGATTCAGAATTTTCGGTTGCTCCTGTCCAATGTGTGTGAAGGTTATTTGGTGATCGGCCTTAACGTTATGACCACCCGCCTAATACTGAGTAGGTCCTCACTTTGCCACCAAATCAGCGCGATGCCGTGTGTTCGGACATCTTTATATCACCCATGATTTTATATCTAAAAAAAAAAATTTAATCCTGCGCTTGCATATTTCAGCACCGTGTTCAGTTTTGCACTGGTGCCACATTTGCGAAGCTTAGGCCCATGACAGCTTGTTTGTGCTGAATGGTGCTTATGGTGCCTGAGTTAAAGCTTGGTGATAATTGTCTGTGCGCAGTAATGATATTGTCTGGAAATGTCAAGCCTCTCAGCACCTTCCACGAAACAATTAAGCACGCTTACAGGCCCTCTCCCACTCTACTCAGCCACCTCAGCGAATATCAATCGCACAGCGCTGTGCCACAATAGCCTACGTTAGTGCACACTGTCCTTTCCAACAAGAACCGGATACTGGCGCGAGTGAGAACGATCCATCCTGCTGTACAGATCCGAAGAAGGCCACGGTGTGTGCGTGTAATGATTAAGTAGAAATGGACCATTATTTCCGAAAAAAATAATGTGATACAGTCCCAATTCCAAAGAAGAAGAAAGAAAGTTGGGACAATATGGAAATTGGCAATAAAACCAAAAATCTGTACAATCTCGTCACCTTGTACTTATGCATATACAGTAGATTCAAAACTCTATTTGTTGACAGAGTTGACAGTGTAGCGTTTTCATAAGGTGTCGGAGGGATCTTAACCCAGTTCCAGTAACTTCAGTATTTAAACAACTTTAGTTGTTTTCTTTGCTTGATGCAGAACAATAATTTGATATTTCTGAAATGGTGACCCCAAAGAGGTTTATTTCACTCTAACCGTGTCATACTGAATTGTCTTGTTACTCTTATAATACCACAATCTGCCAACAACTTACTCTTTCTGTTTATTGAACATTAAAAAAAAAAATCGTTCTTTTTATCTATTTATGCTGAGAGTTAATACTCTGGCATGTCCGTAGGTTCTCTTGTATATCATAAGCTGTTTCTTCACGAGTCAAAAGGACCAAAAAAAAAAATCGTCCTTTTCAGTTATTGAGAACTCGTTAGGGATATCCTTCGTCTTTTCATTTCTTACGACTATAACAAAACGTTGATGATGCGACTCCTTCCATAAATATGAACTCAAAGTCTAGAAGTAGGCGGCACAGTGGTGTAGTGGTTAGCACTGTCGCCGTGCGCCTCCAGGGTCCGGGTTCGATCCCCGGCCAGGCTCGATTCCCGTCTCCATGTGCATGGAGTTTGCATGTTCTCCCCGTGCTTGGTGGGTTTGTAGGTTAGGCTACTTGGCATTCCCCCAATTGCCCGTAGTGTGTGTATGTCTGTGTATCCTGCCTCGTGCCCTAAGTCTCCTGGGATAGACTCCCGTAACCCTGAATACAGGATTAAGCGGTAATGATGATGAGTGAGAGAGTCTAGAAGTACATAAAGCTTCACTATATTCACACAGTTTGAAAATATTGTTTATTATAAGACAGTTAGATAATGTGAAGCATCACTTAGACAAATCCATGTGAATAACCTGGGTCTACAGAAATAATGTATTTGGACGAGTGGATTCATATAAAGCTGTGATTTGAATCACAGCCGGCCTGTTTGTCAGACTTGCTATTATTGGTAATGAATCCACAACTTCTCATCAATTGCATTGATCTATTAACAGATATCTTACAGTATGTATGTATGTATGATTTAGTATTATTTTTTGTTGTTGTTGCATGATTTAAAAAAAAAAAAAAAAAGCTTGTCCAGGCCCTAGTTTTCATGTATTGCTTTGTTTTGTTTTTTGTTTATTGTTTTTTTTCCCCAGGAATTCAGACTTCTATGAATACGAGGCTTCCGTTCTCTAACCCGATGACATGACTGTTCAGCACTTTAATACTTACCTGCTTTATTAGGACATAGTAATATTTGTTTTCTCTCATGGGTCCATGAAAGCCTTTAATAACAAATTCTGCCACTCTTTGCTATGGCATGCTCTTTATTTTTTCCTTCCTGTATTTTGGGTCTTGCTTGCCTTGGAGAAGTTGACAGTCCCCGGGGACTTTGCTCAGCAGGGATTAGTAAAGCAGGAGCTCCAGCGTGTGCCTGGACAAATTTGCTGGCTATCGCTATTTAAGGTCTGCAGGTGCTATTTATAGAACGTTCTACTGTTACCATCTTTTCCCTACCAAGACAAAACCTCCCTCTCTCACGTGTGTGTGTGTGTGTGTGTGTGTGTGTGTGTGTGTGTGCTTGTGTTAGGTGGGTGTGCGATCCTTGTACACCTTCCTGTAAAACACACGATGAATACGTTTCAGCACATCTGTTTACCCCCTCATCGATCATGCCCGGATAAATTGTCCAGCTAAGCATTATGTAAAACCCTATTCATCATCCGGCATATTTAGACAAATGTCCCGTGTCTCTCATCACACATACAATGGGTTTTTGTACATTAATAATTGTTTGAGAGCCGAGCGCTACGCTGCCAGAAAAACGAAACAACACAACAACCTTTAGATTAGCTAAAGGTATCAACGTGGACAACCTGGACCTCATTTATTTATTTATTTATTTATTCATTCATTCATTCATTCATTCATTCATTACTTCTGCAGGTAGTACACTTTAGTATAAAGTACTTGAAAGGAATATGAAGCGGTTAAACCTGTCAAACAGCATAGCATGCTAAGTCAACATAGTGTTTAGGGGTAGACCGTCCTGACGTCTTATACTTTTGTGTATCATAATTACATTCGATGTAATTTAATGACACCTACCGTATATTTGGTACAATACATTTGGAGAGAAAAAACACAAATACGGTGTTTACCCAGCAGGAGATTTCATCGCGATTAATTTTGCGTGGAATGTTTCACCTCTCACATATTCCTTCTTAATTCCTTTATCAGTCTGCATTTGATAAACTCTATAGATTACTGCATACATACTGTATCAACCCAGCATAGGTCAATGATCACTCACTCACTCACCCATCGTCTAGACGCTTTATCCTGTATACAGGGTCACAGTGGGTCTGGAGCCTATCCCGGGAGACTTAGGGCATGAGGCGGGATACCTCCTGGACCGGATGCCAATCCATATAACCCGTCTCTGCTTATTACTCCCAAAGAGTAATTCAGGAGAATTCTGCGCTCCAGGAAAGCATGTTCACTGTGCCAAGCTGCGTGTGCCAAATCTCTCAAGCAATTAATCATCCTAATCAGTCTTTAGTGATTTTCCTTTTAGTTTTATCTGTGTTACCTGTCTGCGTATTGCCGTGAGGTCTGGACATCCGGTTCGGTTCACAGGTTGACCCCAGTCTAGGTTTAAATAGTGTGCTGGGATTTTTCGCGATCAATTCAGTTCATTCAAAGTAATACACATCGGCGAGGTATTTCATATTCCAAATATTTCATTTGGAATTTGAACAGGTTTTTAGCAGTTTGATACGCAAGGTTAAACTAACCCATGTACCAAACAAGACTTTTGCCTGCCATCGTGTCCGTACATTCTGTACTGATCCATCTCATACTGAGTAGCTCCACTTTTTGCCAATAAGCTAATATTCAACCCCAACTTCCAGGTGCCAGGTGCCATTGTAATGAGATGATCAGTGTTCACTGCACCTGTCACCACCACCATTATCTTCATCTTCATCATCATCATCATCATCATCATCATCCTCATCAAGTTGCCTTGCAGCAGACTGAAAGGTTCCTGGTACTGTACATTGATATCATCCTGACACTTACAGTCAGGCCGTGCTCTTAATGCAGGAATCTACTGTAAAAATCTCCTCACTTTGACCTCCAGAGACCGTCGTTTTGCTGATTTTGCAGATTCAATTCCTGCTTCTTTTTTTTTTTTTTTTTCTTTTTTTTTCTTTTTTCAATTGGCATGTTTTTCTTTCTGGAAAAAAAAGCTTGGTGGAATATGACTGAAATTTGCCACTTGGTTGAAATGTGAACCTTCTCAGAAACTGATCGGCTTTTGGGCCTTTCTTCCTCTATCCAGTCTGATTTCTGCTGATTCAGGCCTCCTATTGTCTTTCTTGGATCATTTTACCAAATATCTGTTAGGAACTAATGAGGGAGGCTGAGCGGGGAGGTGAAAGCCCAGCGGAAGAAAGGAGTGCATGTAGAGCTGGGGCGTCACCGCCTACAGTAGTCTTGTGATGCGATCAGACACATACTCAAACACACGTGGTAATAATAAAACAGTTTTTGCATTCATTGTTTTCTACCTTGTTTATGTTCCTGATGCAGCTTCACTCTACATAAATCTGTACTTTGACAAGTAGACAGCAGTTTACGTGCCATGAAATATTAATTTCTATGAGGAAACATACTGTACCGATGCATGCGTTCCTGATGTGTATAAATTATTCAGTATATTTGAGATGTCCCTTTATGCTAGTGTTTATTTTTTTGTTGTTGGCACTGAACTGATTTTGAAGCACAGTCTATGAATTTCTAAACAAAAATTGTACAATTTCTAAGGCTCCAAAACCATAAACTTGTCTTGCTTTATCTGTTTAACGAAAATATTTGCTGTGTGGGCCTCCGAGTGGCGCGGTGGTTAAAGGCGCTCGCCCTATCATCAGGAGATCACGAGTTCGATTCCCGGGTGGTGCTGTAACCTCTCGCAGCCGGAGGTCTAGAGAGAGCCGATTGGCCGAGCTCTCTCAGAGGGGAGGGATGAGAGGTACTTGGTGCTCCCACATTAATCACGGCTCTACAGCCAGTCGGGGGCGTCTGTGAGCTCACGCAAGCGGAAGGAGCGGATAGCGCTGTCCTCCGAGTGTACGGCGCCCCCAACGACGCGTGAGCGAGCAGTTCGCCCCTCCTGACTGAGTGGTAGCGCCCCTAGTGACGGCGAGGAATGGATACGACTAAATTAGAAAAAGAAATCGGGGGGAAATCCCCTCCCCTCCCAAAAAAGCTTTGATGTGTGTTTGGCTCGTTGGTTCTGTTTGAACACTCAATTCTGTGTTTCAAGTTTCGACTATATATCTGAAGGTTATGCTGAAAGATATTCCTGATTTTTTTTCTATTATTCCACCAACAAAGCACCAAAACATGAACATTTGAACAGTGTGCTTGGGGTTAAATGCTTCACTTTTGCTACTCTACTGTAAATACACCTCTGGTCAAGACCTTCTTCCAGAAGGCACTTCCTTTGTCCATCTGGTCATCGGCAGACTTTGTCCAGCTTGAAGGAACAGTGGCCTATTTTTTTTTTTTTTGTGATGGAAATCTTTCAGTCTATGGCAATATAAATCTCACTTGACTGTAGAAGGTCACACTGGTGTTCCCTGTTCATGGAAGGCTATGGCTGGGTTAATTGTTCCTGTTGGCAAAGTAGATACAGTACAACTCTCAATATTGATGGCACTTGGCAGACGTTTTGTATACGATACATTTGTATCTCATCATACATCAGCATCAAGGGCCCAGCAGTGACAACTTGCTGGGGTTTGAACCCAGGACCTTCAGAACCGTAGTCCAATAATGACAACCACTGAGCTACCCTTGACCCCAAAAGACCCTCAAGAACATAAACCTGTGTACAAGTGTTTGCTCTTGGACTCTGCAGTTGTTAGGAAATGGCCCTAAGAGACATTCCTGACTTGTGTACAGTAAATCAACCATCCTCTTTCTCAGATCTGCACTGAGCTTCTTGGACTTTCCCACTGTATATTGTGAGTGCTTTCAAACAAACAAACCGTTTTAATGTTAACATTAACAGAAACTTCCAACTGGAGTAACTCTTTATCACTAGTAGAGATTTCTTGGACTTTCACGAGCAAAACTAAAAGACAGCTCTGCTAAATCCATAATGTTCGCCTTGTGTCGATAGCAGAAAAACCCAACACGAATTGTATTCCAAATTCTTGGAGAAAGATGCTTGAAGAAATTATTTCGAGTCCAATATTGCCATGACATTCATGTTAATGATGAATGTACAGTATTTAAACTTCCAACCACAATTCGTCACACCAATAGAAGTTGTTTGTATTGTATTGTTACGTTTAAATAGTCATTAGCCTGATCATCTCATCTCTAGAATTGACTGGGCAAAATCCAAACCTTAGTAACAGAAAAACAAGGTCAAATTTGATAGTGTAATTAAAAAGATCTGTAGTTCCAATGAATGAAAAATGAACGTAAATTAATAGCACGGTAGCTTAGTGGTTAGCACCGTTGCCTCTGCGTCTGGGTTTGATCTCCACCTCAGGCCTACAGTGTGCATGGAGTTTGCATGTTCTGCCCGTACTTGGTGAGTTTCCTTTGGGTACGCTGGTTTCCTCCCACAATCTAAAGCCACGCAGATTACGCAAAGTGGAGTTCTAAAATGTCCCGTTGTGTGTTAGTGTGTGTCCTGCATCCCGTCTTGTGCCCAAAGTCTCTTGGGAGAGGCTCCAGGCCCCCTGCAACCCTGATCTTACAGGATAAAGCGATATAGACGATGAGTGAGTGAGTAAATGAATAAAGCTTCAGACATGGTAAAAATAATAATTTACGGCTTCGTGCTCCTTCAGAAGCTTTATGCATGTTAATAACTGAGGAATATAACTGGATGCCTAACTGTTCCTTTGTTCCACCTGAACCATTGTTGTCTGTATGTTGGTGTTATAGTGTAACATGTTAATAGACTTTAAATCACTGCACTTCTTAAACATCTCATCATTTAATTAAAAATGAACGCAAATATTTGGAAAAGTGACTAAACAGCATCCTGAATCATACGTCTAGCCTTTTTCTTTCTTTGTACAGTCATATTAGATACCCAGGAATTAAACCAGCTGTGGATGACATAAATGATAAATGGGTGGGATGTCTAAATGGAGTGTGTTTCTCCAGCAGTGAGGAGACTGTGTGCTGCTTAACAATAGTCTGGTCCTGGTGGATCTGGCACTGGCCTCGTACGCGCCGCTGTGCAGCTTATGTGATCTCGTTCCGAATGTTCCGTCATGGACAGGGACAGGGAGCGTTGATCCACCGGGTGCAGTCTTTGTTTTCGGGGGCTTCAGCTGGAAACACCTGGAGCAGCCTGGGAACATCAACCACATCCCAGAGATCCTTACAGCGTTGCGCAGCTCCACAATAAAATTCAGCAGTTGCGCCAACTGATTATTATAAGTAGAAGTACAGTAAATTAAAATTTTAGGTATAGAAATCAGGAATCATATGTCAGAGTTTGTGGTCAAACTGAGCGTTTTCACATTTTGGTAAAAATGTAATACTTCCAAAATATTTCAATACTTGTAATAAGTTACTTTTGGCTTCATGTTTTACCCCAAACTCAAGTAACAGCACTAACTAACTATGGATAATTAACTACAGTTAACTTTATTTAACTGTTTTTTTTTTTTTATCTCTGCTTATTGATTTGCATTTATGTTTGTTTATTTACAAATGTATACAATAACATGGTTTATTTAAAAACATGTGCTTTATATTTTTTTGTAGTACATCAAAGTACATTTTTAAGTATGTTTTCAAAATAAATGCATAATTAGTGATCGATTGCCTTTTTTTTTTTTTTAATTAATGAAAAAAAAAATGAAGGCTAAAAAATATACACCCCCTCAAGTACGGCACAGCTTTATCCAGGCTGTGGAGCTCAAATTTCTTCTGTTCGCTGTTTTCCCACGCACGCACATTGGACATTTCAACTGAGGTCCATGGCCAGGGCGCTTTTGAGCACCTGTGTTTGTGTGTGTGTGTGTGTGTGTGTGTGTGTGTGTGTGTGTGGAGCTCAGTGCCAGCTCAGATTCGAGGGCTGAGCCAAGTGCGCAGAAGCAGTGCTGATGAATCATTTCTCTGGGTTTCATCTGAGTCCATTTTATGCCTCTGTGTAATATGTTGGTTTATTTTACACCTTCATTTATTCATGTGAAGTAATCCAAGAGCCTTAAAGAGTAAAAAAAAAGAGGCTATGTTGGCTGTGTTGATATTTTAGAGTGAAACCAGATCTCGTCCTTGTGGTCATTTGTAGGCATTAAACTGCCCTTGTCTTTGTGTGTGTGTGTGTGTGTGTGTGTGTGTGTTTTGCAGCTTCCTGCTGGTGTTCAGCTGCCTGGTGCTCTCCGTCTTCTCCACTATTCCCATTCATCAGGAAACTGCCAACCAAGGCCTCTTCATCTTGGTAAGAAGTAGCGTATTTTAACATCATCCACTTTCTCATGCGCAGAATTAAAGACACATAAGCAGCGTAATGTGTGATTATCCTATTCTTACCTGATTGGAAGAAAACCTCTTTGTGAGATTAAAAAACAAACCATCAAACAGACTAATTAACTACTTAATTAAAAAGACAAGCTTCACCATGCCACCTATAGCGAAAAAAACCCTGAACTGGTTTACTTTTTTGTTCTTTCCTAAATAACCTTTTTTTTTTTTTTTTTTTTGATTGATGGATCTATCTGTGGCATTGCATAACAAAGCGTTCAACAAAATATATTTGTTAAAATATCATATCGGTAATCTTTTGTATTTTGTGTCATCAGTTTTTTTTTAGTTTTTTTTTAATACTTTGTATTTATGGTACAAATCGAAATCATAAAACATGTCATTTTATCTGCTTAAACCAGCAAAACCATTACACCTTATGTCATGACATTGCTAGTTCTGTATCTTGCCTTACCTTAAGAAGTAATTCGTCTGAAGTAAAGATCTTGTTTGGTCTCTAAAGTTGGTCTCGGTCTAGTTGCTTTCCGCTCACACACTGTCCCAGTATTGTTTCCGAATCCAAAATGCAAACGAACACCGTTTTAAATATGTGAGAAAGCTTTTCTGCCGAACACTGTATATACCTTTTGCTTGTCGGTTTAGAGGTGTGTCCTAAACCATGATGAATACTGGGCCGTTTTAATTAGCAAGCACTATGGAATATGCCTTGGTTGCACCTCTTTCTTTTTTCTTTTTTTTTTTTTGCAACACATCATTTTTTACAAAGTGCATTATTATTTAGTTGACAATTTTTATTACTCTGTAAGCATAAACAAAGCATTACAAATCTGTGAATATGCTTTATTTATACTTTATTACTTGCAGTAACGTCTAAAGCTTAGGACTGATTGGCAGGGTGCGAGTCGGTCATGTTCCTCTTCTGCCTACAGTATGCTTAAATCTCGTTTTTTTTTCCCCCTGCAGGCTTGTTGCACACAGAAAGAGCAGAGTAAGCACAGCACAGGATTCAGGTGTCTTGAATCCGTAATCCTACCAGCAATAATATCCATTTAGCCATTATGAAGTGCTTTTGTAGGGGGTAATGGAAGCTTTTCCCTCTGATGATGAAAAAAAAAAATGTTGCCTGGCTTCTATATCAAAACAATTACCCTATGGGGTCAATAGGATGCCTATACAGCATGTGTCTGTGTATTTATATTTAACCTTTATTGTTTATAGTGCACTGTCAATCAAGCGTAATGTTGGATCGGAGAGACCTGGGCATAGTGTTAAGTGTCAGTTAAGTGTTTTTATTAAAACATAAATCAAACAAATCCAACGAACAACAAACAAGGTAAAAAAAACAAAACAAACAAACAAAAAAAAACAGGCAGAGGTCAAACAGATGAACAGACAACAGACATTTTTTAATCCTGGGACCGAAAATCTGAAAAAATTCAGGTAGGACACGCTAAGCTAATACTTGGCAAGGTGTGCGAGTTCCGCGTGTGCAGAGGTAATGTGGAACAGTGTGTGTTTAATCACTACTACTACAGGCGTGACTGTGAATCTGGATCTCGTGTTCTGTATATCATGTGCTGTAATCCATGCTGGTCATGTTTGTATGGCCATATGATGCATTGTGGGAGTTCTTCATACAGTAGGCGTCGGCTGTGAATCGGCTGCAGTCTGCACTGATGTGACGTGTACAGTAGACATACATTAAAATTGTAAATGCATACAATTGGCAGCATGCACTCCAGAGCAGCCAGCTTCATATACAGGGTGGGCCATTTCTATGGATACACCTTAATAAAACGGGAACGGTTGGTGATATTAACGTCCTGTTTGTGGCACATTAGTATATGTGAGGGGGTAAACTTTTCAAGATGGGTGGTGACCATGGTGACCATTTGGAAGTCGGCCATCTTGGATCCAACTTTTGCTTTTTTCAATAGGAAGAGGGTCATGTAACACATCAGACTTATTGGGGATTTCACAAGAAAAACAATGGTGTGCTTGGTTTTAACGTAACTTTATTCTTTCATGAGTTATCCCCAAGGTCTCCCGATCTGACCCCCTTAGACTTTTATCTTTGGGGTCATCTTAAGGCAATTGTCTATGGTGTGAAGATACGAGATGTGCAGCACCTGAAACTACGGATACTGGAAGCCTGTGCTGGCATTTCTCCTGCGGTGTTGCTATCAGTGTGTGAAGAGTGGGAGAAGAGGGTTGCATTGACAATCCATCACAATGGGCAGCACATCGAACACATTTTATAAGTGGTCAGAAACTTGTAAATAACTCATGAAAGAATAAAGTTACGTTAAAACCAAGCACACCATTGTTTTTCTTGTGAAATCCCCAATACGTTTGATGTGTCACATGACCCTCTTCCTATTGAAAAAACAAAAGTTGGTTCCAAGATGGCCGACTTCCAAATGGCCACCATGGTCAGCACCCATCTTGAAAAGTTTGCCCCCTCACATATACTAATGTGCCACAAACAGGACGTTAATATCACCAACCGTTCCCGTTTTATTAAGGTGTATCCACATAAATGGCCCACCCTGTATATTATTGCTGTTGTTCTTTCCACTGCTTTCATTACGGGGTTGTGACAGAGGTGACCATCTGATGCACACATTCAGCGTGGCACAGCGTGGCACAGGATGTCCTTTCCCTGACATATCCCACTTATTAAAAGCAGGCTTGGGCTGCCACTAAGGATGCTCCATCTCCAGCAGTTGAGTTTTGGGCGCTGGCTGGGAATCGAACCCGGGCCTACCACTAAGCCACCAAACGTTGTATATTGATATAACAACGAATTTTAGTTAAAATTTTGAATTTTGAATAAGAAGGTAAAAAGAAGTAAATTGCACTAGAAAAAAAGGAATTTAGTCTGCTGTCTCGGTCATTGCCGCCTCTATATGTAGCGCTCAGCAGAACAGTTCATATGTTACATTGCGAATGAGTGAGTGAGGGAGCGTTTGTCAAGATGAGTTTTGAGACTTTGGAGGCGTTTGAGGAGGTAAAAGGTCATCGTTTTGTTATGATACTACAGCTGGCGCTACTCTGAACCATTTACACATTTTCATCCTGTATAGTAGGAGTAAATTATTTGTGAATTATTATTAGTTATTATTTGTTAATTATTATTAGTTTGTTTAGAAATCAAATTTTACGTTAAATGTTAAACTCAAAAAAATGTATAAAAAAAAAAAAAGAAAACAAATTTAAAGGAAAATGTAACATTGAAATCGGGATATTTATAAAATTGTGATCGCAGTTTGAATCAAATAGGCATTACGGTATTGTGACTTGTGACTCCCATCCCTACTCTGTGTAATATAGCAATACGAATGGGAATATGGGGAGGGTGTATCTGTGGGTTAAAGAAAAAAAGGGGGGGGGGGGTTGGGTAAAAGTCTTTGATGTAGCACATCATGCTCATCATCTCAACATGAAACCATCATATTCTGAGGTTAAATATTATTTGATTCTGGTGAAGAATCATTTCTTCTCAACATGTTTTGTGTTCAGGACCGTTACAGTTATGTGATGTCTTGTTTGCCACACACACCTGCATAATACTAATTATGAAAAAATGATGAGTTTCTTTAAAGGCGGCACGGTGGTGTAGTGGTTAGCACTGTCGCCTTGCACCTCCAGGATCCAGGCTCGATTCCCGTCTCTGTGTGCATGGAGTTTGCATGTTCTCCTCGTGCTTGGTGGGTTTCCTCCCACAATTCAAGTACATGTAGATTAGGTTAACTGGCGTTCCCAAATTGGCTGTAGTGTGTGTGTGTGTGTGTGTGTGTGTGCCCTGCGATGGATTGGCACCCTGTCCAGGATGTACCCTGCCTTGTGCCCTAAGTCTCCTGGGATAGGCTCCAGGCTCCCCGTGACCCTGAATACAGGATTAAACGGTATAGATGATGACGAGTGATCATGAAATAAACATGAAAATAAATAATTAATAATTCCTTAAAAAGGAAAAATCTACCACTAGCCAGACCTTGTCTTTGCTGATGTGTGTATTGTTTTTTTGATCAACGAAGCCAGAAGTAAGCCCCGTATTGCAAACATGTTTTTCATGATATAGCATTTCTGTAAAATCATACAAGTGATAAAATATCAGCTAACATTAATTGTGATCATTGTTTGTATTTTTTTTATTTTTTATTCAATTTATTTGACTTATTTTTTTCCAGGACCAGAAGAAACCTTTCTGTAAATAATGATTGCATTGTAGTTTCAATGTTTTTGGGTCTTTTTTTTCATCATAATTTATATTTATTTATTTATTTGTTTGTTTGTTTGTTTTTACAACAAAAAAACTTTTTTTTAAAAGATGAAAGAGAACGCTTTGCACTATGGGTGTCTTCTTTGCTGTGTGTCCTACAGGAGTTTGTGATGATCGTGGTGTTCGGTTTAGAGTACATTGTGCGGGTTTGGGCCGCTGGCTGCTGCTGTCGCTACAGAGGATGGCAGGGCCGTCTACGGTTTGCGAGGAAACCCTTCTGCGTTATCGGTAAAGCCCGGATTTACATCTGATCATGACTTTTCACACTTTACTCTGAAGGTCTTGACCTTGGCCGCTGTCTGTGTGTGTTTGCCTTCCACGTCTGTAGATTTTATTGTGTTTGTGGCGTCGTTGGCCGTGATAGCGGCGGGAACGCAGGGGAACATCTTTGCCACGTCGGCACTACGCAGCATGCGCTTCCTACAGATTCTGCGCATGGTGCGCATGGACCGCCGAGGTGGCACCTGGAAACTCCTCGGCTCTGTGGTGTACGCACACAGCAAGGTAAGTACACACACACACACACACACACGCAGTTAAACGTCCCTTAGCCCCATTTCAGTTTCATTATGTTTATCCAGAGAGACTTACAGTCTTATCTTATTGTACATCTGAGCAGTTGACGGTTCAGGGCCTTGCTCAAGGGCCCAACAGTGACAACGTGGTGGTGGTGGTGGTGGTGGGATTTGAGCCTGGCACCTTCCAAACTGAAGTTCAGTGCCTTAACCCCTGCCCTCATTACAGCTATACACGTGCTGCCAAATGGCTTTATTTATTTATTTATTTTTTAGAAGAACTATTGTTCATTCCAGATGTTAACTGGAGGGAAAAAATACATCCTTCCACGTAATGGTAATATTAATGTTGGGATATTTTATGGATTTTTATGCGCTAGCAAAACTGGTTTAAGTTCCATCAATCAAATCTTTATTTCTAATAGTGCTAATCGGTCCACAGATTGCATACAGAATCTAAGATAATGTAAAAAATTCTCACGTCCATTTTGCTATTCAAATATTGCATCATCTGTTGTTGTAGGAGTTAGTCACAGCATGGTACATCGGCTTCCTGGTACTGATATTTGCCTCGTTTCTGGTCTATTTGGCTGAAAAGGACATCAACACAGAGTTCTCTACCTATGCAGACTCCCTCTGGTGGGGAACTGTGAGTACACCGCTATGCCACGTCGTGTGCTTGACTTCTTTCTTTGCACGTGTCTCTCAAGAAGCATCACAATAAGAATACTGTATCTTCTCACTGACTTCTTATCCTCGGTGTCTGTTTTGTTGTTGTTGTTGTTTTCAGATCACCCTCACCACGATAGGCTACGGTGACAAGACTCCACACACGTGGCTGGGGCGGCTTCTGGCTGCTGGCTTCGCCCTGCTGGGGGTCTCTTTTTTTGCCCTGCCTGCAGTAAGTGCACCTGTACCGCTGATGTACATGCTTTTATTCCGCTTCCATGTTATAGTGTGTTAATTGTAGAGTAGTTTACTGCCATCTTGGCACTCCACTGAGAAACCGCAACTATACTACAACTAGAAACTACGTCAGAAACACTGAAAAAAGTGAACCGAGTTAACACAAGCATGGCAGCACCTCCACCCAGGTTTCGGGTTTGATTCCCCCTGTTTGGTGGGTTTCCTCCCACAGTCCAAGAACGTACATATTAGACTAATTGGTGTTCCCAAATTGCCCTTAGTGTGTGGAAAGAGCGTGTAAATGTTGCGTGTAAGCGAGGTATACATGGCGTACCCCGACTCGTGCCCCAAGTCTCCCGAGATAGGCTCAAGGCCCCCGTACGACCCTGTACACAGGATAAAGTGATACTGCAGCGGCTTACTGGTTATGGTTTCACAGGTTTCACCTTTCACAGGTTTCACCAGTTGTAATATATAACAGTTTGTATTGTAAATATGATCGCGTTGATTAGAACTTTATCGCCAACCAGGCCGAAACCCACTGAAAGGGAAATGTTTTCCAGTGAAATATCTCTGTGTTGTCCTCCTAAGGGGATCCTCGGCTCAGGTTTTGCACTGAAGGTGCAGGAGCAGCACAGACAGAAACACTTTGAGAAGAGGAGAACTCCGGCAGCCACCCTCATACAGGTGATGAGCAACAAACCCCTGCTTGATCACTCTCACATGGACATCAGGGCTTTACAATGCGTTTGTGTGTGTGTGTGTGTGTGTGTGTGTGTGTGTGTGTGTGTGTGTGTGTGTGTGTGTGTGTGTGTGTGTGTGTGTGTGTGTGCCTGTGTTCGTTAGGCTGCGTGGCGTCTCTATTCAACAGATGCTCGTCATTCATATCTCACAGCGACCTGGTACTTCTATGACAGTATGCTCCCTTCCTTCAGGTAAGTACACTCTCAATGCTGTTTGCTTGTTGTGAGATCTGAACCGTTTCTTGTAGAAGCCCGGTACATTATTCACTCTTTCAGAGGCGGCTTTCCACATTCAGGTAACAGGCCCTCGAAATAAATATTAAAGCTGATCCAGTCATTTTTAATGGGAGATTTTGTTCTTATTGATTTTACGCAGAATGAAATGAGCGTAACACGGCCTGTTAGTTATGTTTGGAGCCACTGCATCAGATACCCGGGGGTGCTTTGAGTGTTTTGTCTGTAAGACCCTTTGATGGGTTTGATGATAATATTTTTTAGACTTTGGTTATGTTTGAAAGATTTTTGTTTTATTATTATTATTATTATTATTTTAAAATGCACTATAATATTATTGTTCTTTGTAATAATAATAATATAGTTGCAAGCAACGATGACGGGTCCAAGCACCCTGCGCCATCGCCACCCCGGCCGCACCGCACAACCTGTACATGTCGCACACTATACAGGCCTAGATATTTGTTGTGCGTGGGTGTGTGTGACATTTGTGATGTGTATGTGCGTACAATAGGCCGCAGATGCTGGAAAATAAGCCTCGCACTATGATGTTCCTGAATGTGATGTCACTGAACGTGTCACACAGAAAGTCATTAATAATTTTTTGGTGTAAGTTTAAGACATTATTCGGGTACCTATGTGAAAGTGTGTATGAGCTATGCAGCATAATCTCATGTGGGGGCCCCGCGACGCTCAGGCATCTTGATGGCAGCAGATTCCAGCCTGTCTGCCAAGTTTCATGAGTTTTTGAGCATGTTAAGACCCCCGAAAAGTCCAAAAGGGTGGGGGAAAAAAATCCTTAGGAAGACAAGAAGGTCCTGCGCACCTTATAGTGCTTGGGTCCTAAATAATAATAATAATAATAATAATAATAATGAGTAGATTTAAAAATTATGATTAATATTATCTACTACATTTTAGATTTGAGAAGAGCCTCATAATCACTTTGTTTTTGCTTTTTTGTGCAGTGGCCCCAAAATGGTACCAGGTAGTGTTTTTGCCAGTTAGAATATTAGAATAGAATAAATATAACAAATAGAAATGTTAATTCACCTAAAATCTAAGATCCTATAAAGCGTCAAATCCATAAGTTGTTCATGTCAATACTTTGACCCAGCCGTTTGCTGAATTTAAGTTGAGTGTAAAAGGTTATTTATTCACACATCTTTATTTGATGGATGAATAAATAACTAATAATTGATGTGTCAAAATGACACGGTGCATTTCTATGCAGCCCCTGAACAAAGCTTTATTTATTACAACCCTTAATAAACTGTACTTAATAAATCCGATTTCAAAACGCCTTGAGGCTTTTACATACTTTTTTTTATGTTTGGGGTTATATCCTTATTTTCACATTCATTTTTAACATTTATTCAAAGTTTTTTAAACCCTGATTTATTATGACAATTTTTAAGTTACATTTTTTTTTGTTGTTGCCAAAATTAAAAAAGGATGTATATACAGTACTGTTGAAAAGTTTTGAGCCCTTCCTTATTTATTCATATTTTGCATGCAAAGAGAAAAGGCTTGTAAACAGGCATTTTTAATGTAGTCTTGAGGAACAGAGGCTTCCTGAAGGACGTTTTTGGTTCTTATTTGTGGCATGTTTTTGGCACAAATTTTTTCATTGATTAATTTTTGCTTGAAAAAAAGAGAGATGCTCGTTTTTTTTACTTTCACTTCAGCTACATCATTTAATTTAATTCCATTTAATATGAAGAAATGAGGAGTGGCTTATATACTGTGTATATAAAATATGTTTTATACTTCTAAAATCTAAATTTCTGTCTTTTCAAGTCTGTATTTGGTTAATCATTTTGCTTTCGTTTTTGTTTTATTTCCGTTTGTCATGCTTTTTTTTTATGTTTCGTTTATGTTTGCTCATGGGTCAGAGAATTGACGTTACTGTTCAGTCACCTTCAACGGCAGCGAAACTCCAAGAAGTTTCTCCACAACTACCAAACGCTGCTATCAGGGCTTCGGCCCTACAGTTCGCTCTATGTGTCGGGGGACAGGTACGCTGCTGTCCAGCTTCAAAACACACAACATGTCTGTCATCTCATATAGACGCACTCAAACTTTGTCCAGCCTATTCATGCATGCACACATCATGCCACTAAAATAACAATAACCTTTTTACACACACGATGCAAAAACGTTTCAAGCCATTCAACCTCAGAGGTATTCGGAACTTTCCATGTGTGTTAACCATTGCTATTTTTTTTTTTTTTTTTTTTTGCTGTCATTTTTTTTTTACACGCTGCTTAGTTTTTTTCCGCCTTTTTCTCCACTACCATATTTTATGTAGGATGTTTGTGATTGCTGTGCACACACAAAATGATTGACGGGCATGCAAGGACACCATTATGCCTTATTAATGCTGCTGGTCAGCAAACTTGTGTAGCAGTTGGGTTTTTTTTTTCATAGCTGTCTGAATGTAAAATGTCTAAGTGTTATAAATTGCACAATACCGATTTAAAGAAAAACTCCACCCTGAAACACAAAATATATGTTTAGATTAAAATGTCTGGTGTATTTACAGGATTAATTTGGATGATGCTTTTATTAATTCGATATGATGGTTGGTTACAGATTGTACATTATTTCTGTAATGGTTAGTAGATTTGTGCCACCTAGTTGGACAGAGAAAAATCTTTCGACGTGGAAAAAGCTGTTGGCTCATAACTGCAAATGCACATAGCGTCTTTTGAGCAATGTTCAAAGTCATATTAACAAAAACGTACAAAAATAAACATAGAAATAGTGAAGGTTCAGAATGCAGTCCAGTGATATGCACATAATTATACATTAATTTGAGTAAAGGGTGGGTGGAAAGTAACTAAGCATTAAAAATAGCTAATAAAGTCCATATTTCTACATATACAGATTACAGATTTATTGACACATATTGTACACGTACTCTACTACACGTACCTTCAGGTCGTCCGGTGTGCGAGGCTTTGTCCTGTTCTCCTCTTCCTTTACGTAGCCCCACAGGGGAAAAAAGAATAAAAATAATAATAATAATCACATGGAGTGAGATCTGAACTTCGCCAGGAAAACGCTAGAGGACACACTGGGGGACTTGGGAGCACGGATTCAGGAGGTTCTCAGCAAAATCCCGGACGACCTTCTTCGGGACACTGTACATTCCATCCCTGGCCGTTTTTGAAGGAACTGGTTGATGCCACTGGTGTCTATGTTGCCATTTAAAGATTTGCTTTCATTTTCCTACTGTATGTAATAAAGTACATGTGCAATTTGTTTCAATACATCTTTATTAGAAATATGGACTCTATCACCGATTTTTAATGCCTAGTTACTTTTCACCCACCCTGTAGTTAGTACGCTTGGTGCCATTGGCAGCAGTATTAGCATGGAATTGTAACTTTTATCTAACTTCTCGTTGAAGCAGAGTGTACAGCTGAGAGGGGACAGACTGAAGGAATAAAGTGCTGCTCCATGACCTTTTTTAGGCAAAGGAAACAATGATGGCTAATTTCCACAGACTTCATATCAGATGACTTATTATTGTTTATACTGTAGTACGTGTTCATTAAAGTGAACATAAACCAACATGTAAATGAAGGACGTTCAACTCGGAAATTCATTACAAAACTGACCTTGAACACTGTGTGAATTAAAAACAAGAATGTACAAGTCTTTCCGGGTGGATTTATTTATTTATTCATTTATTTATTTATTTTTAATCCTGTACATACGACGTGGCAAACACTCCTAACTCCATACATGACTCACCATTCTTCTTATCCATTCCCTTTTTCATCCTTCCCTTCCTCTACAGTATAAAGAATTCTGGAGTCACAAGGTTTGTGGTCAGATTTTGCCCGGATTTTGATTCTGTCTCCTGGATCAAGCTTGTTGGCTGTGCTTTGCTGTGCATTCTCAACTCTGTCGTCTTTCTTTATGCTGATACAGGAGATGACTTTTTATTAACGGATATGAGTTTGATCAGTTAGCGTTGTTACGCGGTGCAGGTGTTGCGTCTGGTCACTCAGTAAGACGGTTAACCTTTCGTAAACGGGGCTTGATATGACTCGTTTTGACATGTGGAATATCTGCATGCTATCCCTGCCTGCTAATGAGACCTGCCCTCTGTCCTCTTCTTGGTAATTGTATTACCTGTGCTTTAACCTAATCTTTTAACCCCACGTTTCTGCCAGCAGCTGATCCCTGGATAGTTTCGCGGGTTGTAACGTGTTTAGAAGGCTAATTCGATTTAGGATGATTGATCTGTGGGCTACAGATTTACCCAACCTATTTTAATATTTATTACTCAGTCCTCTTTGAACGAAGCTGCACTTGGATGTCTCTTATCAGCTAATTACTAAAATTACTAGTTAAAAGGTGAAAGAAATCATAAAAACATGGGAAAATACATGAACCCGGGTTGTTGTTGTTTTTTTTTTCATAGAAAAAAGGCAAAAATCATAATAGGACCAATGTGTTGATTTATTAATAATCTTTATGTTTTCTTTCACTTTAAAATTATGAATGACCCTTTATTAGTTCACCGCTTACAAAGTGTATAAACTACAGCAGACATTTGGTTTGAATTAGCTGATAATAGATTTAGAAAAAGAACAAGTGTAATTGTTGTATCCTGCCTTGACCCACTTCCCCTCACAGCCCTCACGCTTTGCCCCTTTGCCTTGTGTGTCTCCTCAGTCAGCTCATATCTAAAAAGCGGGGTTTCTTCCGGATTCACGGTGGCGGCAAGCGGAGGTATCCAAGTCACTGTGCCTGCTACACACTAGGCACGTCTCTCCTTTGCCTGACAGTTTCAGGGCCTTACTGGTCCAGAGCTGCTCCGCTCACTGAGCCCAGAGACAAACAAGTGCTATGTTAACAAAGACTTTACACATTATATAGATTCATTAATTATATTATTAATTAGAGTTCAAATTATACTGTAGTTCAGGCACAGATTAGAGAAATGCATTGGCTGCAGGTTTTCATCCCATTCATAGGAAGCTCAAGTATACGACAAATGTAGACCAAGAACAACTAAATTACAGTGGAACCTTGGATTACGAGCATAATTCATTCCAGAAGCAGGCGCATATTCCAAAACACTCGTAAACCAAATCAAAGTATTCCATAAGAAATAATGGAAACTCAAATTATTCGTTCCACAGCCCCAAAAAATAAATACCTAAAATAATTAATATAATATATAAAGTAAAAATAAAACAAATTAACCTGCACTTTAAAAAAAAGTACAAATAAATCCCGACAGACGTGTTTTCCCGTTTATGCGCGCAGGTGCTGTGTGCGTGTTCGTAACACACACACATTAACGGAAAAGACTGTTTTATGGGAAACATTAGCAAGGAACATCACTAATGACTAGGGTTGGGTATCGTTGGGTTTTTTTTCGATACCGGTAGCCAAATCGATACTTTTAAACCAGTGCCAAAACGGTGCCTGAACCGATACTTTGGAAAAGCCACAAAATGATGGCTCAAGAATAGATTTTTATTGAACAAAAAATTTAATGCTTAAAATTGAACAATATATTAAAAGTTTAAGTACTATCTGGAAAGTCATAATTATAAACAGAAAAGTAAAACCTTTATTTTTGTCACATACACATTACAGCACAGTGAAATTCCTTCTTCGCATATCCCAGCTGAGCTGGGAATCGAACCGCCAATCTTCCGATCAGTGACTCAGTGCCTTAGCCCTTAGATTTGCATTTTGCAATTAACATTACATTAGCTTACTACTACTAACCTGCGGAAAGGCTGCTGACGTCATCATAATCGCTGAACTCCTATTTGCTACAGTTGGTATGACTGGGTCTGGGGTCATCACACCGATAGTGCCAGCTGTTGTCTGTAAGCTGTCAAACACGGCGCATCCCTCTGCTTTTAAGTTTATTCTGTGTGCCCTCAAATGTTTCATTAGATTTGACGTGTTTCCCCCTTTACACGTGACTGCTGTAAAACATTTACTGCACGTTGTGGAGTTGGAATCCTTTCTTGTGAAATATAGCCACACTTTCCACCGTTTAGTTTAAGGCATTTTAACAAAAGTTAATTTAGCAAGTTAAGATAGCGGTAGATCACCTGCTGCCGTCAGAGCGAGTGTGACGCAAGATGCGTTCACGCGCATGTCGGACAGTCTCATTTCCTGATGATTTGCGCTTTTTAAAAAAACTTTTTGTCTAATCTAATAAACGTTTAATCTACAAAAATAAAATGGACAGTAACATTACTGCAACAATGTTTTGGATTTGTATTATCAAAGCTTTCCGAAGTCCTCAAGATTTTTCTAATTAAGGAAATATATATTTTTTTCCGATCATTTCTGACACCCCATGAATGTAGTATTTAAATTTTTACTAGCGATCAGGTTGATGAATCTAACTCTTATTACAATTGTGTCGTCATCATCGTAGCCCCAGAGAACAAATATATTAATTGATATATTAGTTGAGGCATTTAAGTGGCACCGAAATGAGGCAACGAAATTGGCGTTCTGTTTCGGTCCGGTACAAACTGGTTATATAGGTACCGGTGCCGTATTGGTACCGGTTTTCGGTACCCAACCCTATTAATGACACTCACATGAGCGCATATTAACAGAATCACTGCTTTAAAGTAAAAAAAAAAAAGAACAAATAAACCTGCACTTTGCTCTGTCGCGATCCTTTTCAAAGGTAGAGTTAACGCTCGCAAACCCCGCGCAATCCAAGTTTCCACTGTATTCGAATGCAAAGTGACTTCTGTTTTGGTTAGACGGAAAGCCTGCAGCCACAATGGGCCTTTTCTGATAAGATTGAACATCTCGTTGAGGCCCCATTGAAGATCAGATTGGCAAGCACCACATAGAAAGTTCTACTTTCATTAGCAATATCATTATTAAAAATATGCCAAAATGTGTGGACATTTCACCATCACATCTCAAATGTGGTTCTTTCCCAAATTGTTACTCCAAATTTGGAGGTACACAACTGTATATAATGTTTACTATAAAATTAAGTTCTCTCTTCACTGGAACTATTCGGCCCAAACCATGACAATTATCCTGTCCATTAAAGCACCATGAAACTCCATGAAGACATGGTTTGCCAAGGCTGGACTGGAAGCTCTTGAGTACCCTGTACAGAGCATTGAATTCAGCCTCACTTTGGGATGAACAAGAACACCAGCTCCACACCACTAATGCGATTTAGGTTAAATAATCACAAAGTCTAGTGGAAAACCTTCCTGGAAGAGGGAAGTTTATTATAAACTCTTTAATTGGATTGGAATGGGATGCCCACCTGTACAGGTGTTATGGTGAGATGTCCGGCCATTTGTTCCTCTGGTGGAACTCAGGAATGTACAACTGTTTAAAAAGCTAAGGCTTCTTGGAAGGCGTTAAAAAAAAGCCTTTTTTGGAGAATGTAGAATGATTAGTTATACATAGAAAACTATAAATTATATCGAAATTTGATGTCAGTCATTGAGAGATGACTAATAATACAGTATTGGGTGCTTGCTTGTTCTACCATTTCAATAAAATATACACTATATGATCGATTTAGGATCTGTTAATTCATGTCAATGTCCAGTTAGCCAAATATGTGACGGCAACGCAGTGCATGGAATCATGCAGATACGGGTAAAGAGCCTCAGTTAATGATCACATCAAAAATCATTATAGGAACAATGTGTTGGTTTGTTCATCATTTTTAACTACGGATGAAATGTGGCTCTGGGTTAGTAATCTCTGAATGTGGCATGTAGTGTGGGAGAAGCAGAGCGGAAATAACATAGTTCTGCTACTTCCCAGAGATTGAGGTTTGCCTCTGCTGAAAGGTTCGAGATAAACCATGAGTTCATACTGTATGCTTGACTTCTAGAGTTACCAATAAGATTACCAATCTCAGATCAGATGTTGTTCTTTTATGGCATGTTTGAAGATTTCAATGATCATGGAATGTCTAGAAATTTGGGAGTACTTCCATGTGCAGTCTGTATGTATATGTGTGTGAGTGTGTGTCTGTCTGTCTGTCTGTGTGTGTACATATACAGTCATGTTCAAAAAACATAGAAACAAAAAAATCATCTGATTTTAGAGGGATTCTTTACACTGTGCAATTATTTATAAAATCGGTCCTTGATTAATTGATCATCAACAGGTGTACAGACCTCTATACAAGCAGACGTCTGTCTGAAGCATTCACACAACGCTAAGAGGGAAAAGCATAAGCAATGGTCTTAGAGAAGCGATTGTTGCACCACATTTGTTCTGAATCGTGTTATAAAACCATTTCCAACCAATTTGGACTTCAACACTGTACAGTGAGAAAGATTATTCGCAAGTGGAAAGCATTCAAGATACTTGGAAGATACTTACTTCCTAGGACGTTTCTGTGGACGTCCCAGCATGTCCACCCCAATGACAGACCGTGCAATGCTTAAAACAAAAAACCCAAGAGCTACATCTTAGGACCTGTAGGCCTCACTGAGCATGTTAAATGTTAAAGTCCACGACAGCACAATTAGAAGAAGACTGAATGAGTTTGGTTCGTTTGGAAGAGTCGGTAGGAGAAAGTCTCTTCTGTCTAAAAAGAACACAGAAGCATGTCTTAAATTCACAAAGCTGCACCTGAACAAGCCACAAGGCTTCTAGAACAATGTTCTATAAACAAAGTGAAGTTGTTTGGCCTTGATGCTGAGTGCCACATTTGGCAAAAAAAAAAGAAAATTCAAAAATCAAACAGCATTTCAGTTGAAACACCTCATATCCACTGTCAAGCATGGAGTTGGAGTGGTGATGATTTGCACCCATAAGACCTGGAAAACTTGCAATCAATGAGTTGACCATGAACTCCTCTGGAGGCAAATATGAGGCCGTCTGTCCAACAGCTAAAACTTGATCCGAATGACACAGTAAATCTACACCAGAATTTGAATGGCCTAGTCAAAGTCCAGACCTCAACCCAACTGAAATGCTGCGGTGACTTAACAAAGCTGTGCATAAGCGAATGCCCCAAAAAATTCAATAAAGCTAAGCAATGTTGTAAATAAGGATGGGCAAAAATTCCTCCACAACAACATGAGAGACTGACAAAGTCATACAGGAAGCTATAAACATCAGGTTTTTACTCCCAAGTGTGGATCTACAAACTTTTTTTTTTCCTTTTGGCTTCATTTTAGACAGTGAAATTTGCTTAACTGAGACCTGCTACAATTTTTAAAATATGATTTTACACAATTTAACATGGAGTTAAAAGAGACAAAGAGCTTTGGAACATGACACATATGTATATGTATATGCATCTGTGACAGTGATTATCTTTTGAGAGCGGACCGTATGACCCGCATGTGCAGCTTGGACATTCTGCATACCCATTAATGTTGTGATGCTTATAAGATGACCAGCATGTGACTGTAGCCCCATGGCAGCACTTCATATGAACTTTTTGTAGGGTTATAATTGCATGTACAATGGAACCTTGGATTACGAGCATAATTCGTTCGGGAAGTGGGTTTGCGTTCCAAAACACTCATAAACCAAATCAACATTTCCCATAAGAAATAATTAAAACTCAAATTATTCGTTCCACAGCACCAGCAAATAAATACATAAAAATAATTAATACAATCTATAAAATTAATATAAAACAAATTAATCTGCACTTTACCTTTAAAAAAGTACAAATAGGTCCTGACAGATAAGTGAATCGCGACAGAGCAGAGTTTCTGTGTGTTTTTGAAGCCGGGGAAGGGGTGAAAAGGCGAAAGAGCGTCTGTGTGTGTCGGTGTCAAATTACGCGCGCACACGCATAAGAGACGAGCAGAGTTTGTGTGTTTGCGAAGCCGTGGGGGTGGGAGGGGGGGAAGGTGAGAGAGTGACGCTCGCTGTCAAAATAAGAGTCTCGTGCATGATACGTGATACTCGGCGCTCGTAAACTAATACTTGCTCGGTTTCGGGCTAAAAATTTAGTTAAAATCTTTGCTCGGTTTGCAGAACACCGTAAACCACGTTACTCGCAACTCGAGGTTCCACTGTACTGTATAGTTTATAAAATAAGAAATGTCATGAATCCCTGACACCAAGACAGTGAACATCACAATTTTGCCACATGTTTGTTCTCTTGGTCTTAGGATTTAATGCCACAGCTAGATGGGCATTCAAGTCAAACTGGGACTTATTGTGCAGAATAATAGAATACAGTTATGAGAGTAAATCTTTTTTTCCTTCTATATAATCCCCTCCTACTCTAATGCACTTATCCCACTGTTTCACTAGTGCTTGGATACCATCAAGGTAGAAAGTTCTTTCTTTGAATGGGGAAAAAAACGGCCTGGTTTACCACTTCCCCATTACAGGAACTCGGCTGGTAGTTATTGTTTACCGTTCTGAGTTCACTTAAAGAGACTTCGGGCCAGTAAAGGTGTTAGTTCCTGGAAGGCCAGCATTTCAGATGTGAAGCAGGCAGTCTTATCATGGTTCGGGCACTCTATGAAAACCTTCTGCGTTTAGGATATCCAAGCACAAGAGAGCTCCTGGAATAGGTGCATTAGTTTAGCAGGAGATTATATAAGAAAATATAACAAGTGTTTTTTTCCCCCTCTCATAACTGTGCACAATCAAAAGTCCCGGTTTAACTTGAATGCCCCTCATTTATAAAACAGGGACTACTTAAAGATATACTGTATTTCTCTAGCATATTTATAATAATACATATTTATATAGTTGTTCTTCAGAATAAGAACATTGCATTTGCAAACACTGCACTTGAAACAGCTTATTTTCTTGGTGGTGTATGTTTTAACTATCTGTAATGTGCACGTCTATATTTAATAGCTTTAAGAATTATAATGCATTGCTTTCAGTGCTTGTATAGCATGAAAAAGGATTCTTGTGATTTTAAATCTAAGCTCTTCTTTGTTATTCTGTCTAACCAACCTGCATCATGAAGCTGCTCTGCCTGCTAATATGCCTGCTGTTGCTCTTTAAGTTATTTGAAGATGTTAAATGGGTGTATATTGTTCTATTACTTTTGTTCATTTACTGTTATTTATTGTAGAGCTTTAGGTTATTGTATTTTATGCAGCAGTGGGTCAAAGACACCACTGTCCAGCATAATGCAAGTTATTATTATAATCTTTGTCCAATGTCTAATATATATATCACCATAATATAGGATAGAATTCTAAAAGGGCTAAAAATATGAATGAAATATACATTATAATACAACAGTTAATTCCGACAAAGTAATCCGATTGGACGAGAGGCGTTCCAAGAGTGGTGATAACAGAGCGTAACACTATACTGTATGTATCACTGTAGGTTTTCTAACAATCATTAATTACACTAATTGTCGGTCATCGGCATTAAACTAAACTAGTTTAATAAACAAACATAGTTGATTAATAAAAAAGACATTTAGACTGTTAGACAGTTAGATGATTTTGATTAATCGTCTCTTTTCTGTTTTTAATATTTTACTTAACTACTGACTACTTTTTAGACATTAATACACTTTTTTTCTGCCTGTCTTTTTTTTTTTGTCTTGCTACCTAAACACTTTTACTTCTAACAAACTTCTTCATTTATTTGACCTTTTAGACAATTTATCCACTAAGTTTTGCAATGATTATGAAAACATTTACATTAAACATTACACAACACATACAGATTTGGCTCGTCTAATGAAACCAAGCTGTTGTTTGTCAACACGGTGTTATACATTTCCTGGCAGTGCGAAGATTGGATTCCGTGACCGCATCAAGATGAACAGTTCCCGCTCCACTCAGGCGCTGCGGAACAAGGCTTCTTCCCCGGTACCACCAGGGAGCGTGCGGCAATCGCCGAGCAATGAGAACATGCCGGATGCCACCAGTCCCACGAAGGTGCAGAAGAGCTGGAGCTTCAACGACCGAACCCGCTTCCGCACTTCCTTACGGCTGAAAGCACGTCCTTCCACAGATGGTACAATCGGTCAGACCTATGTACATGTAACCCTCATACAAAGCCCTGTACGAAAAACATGTTTGTTGAGTTTCTCCTATGATTTTCTTCCTCCCTTGTAGTGGAGGGAGTTGGGGAAGAGACCACAGAGGACAAGTCCTACTGCGATGTTGCTGTAGAGGATGTCATACCGGCAGTGAAGACGCTGATTCGAGCAGTTCGGTGAGTCCAATCCGCTGAGGTTGGTTTTACAAAAGTTGTCACATGAGCTTTGAAATCTAGATAACATTTCATTTGCCAGTTTCAAGCATTTCAAGCATTGTGTGTGCCTTTCTCCAGTTAAACACTTTCAAAGCTCAGGCTCCTAATTCTTACATGCACTTCAATATGTGTCAGTTACATTAACCTTAAGTCAATATTTAATTTACTAAAATTAATTAACATACACGGGACTCAAATGTTCTCTCAATCACCAGGCCAATTCACAATGATGCCATAGCCATCAACGGTGGGCAGGGGAACTGGCCATGCTTTCTGGGCGAAAGTGATGACATTCCCTCTCCTCCGTGTCAGTCAGAGCATCACTAGTTAAATGGTGCCTCTCTGAGCCCAAACCGGCAGAAGACGCCAGCTAGCGCTTTTCTCTGAACTTCATGTGTTTCTTAGGACGCATGAGAAGCTCCATCAGTGTGATTAGGAAGCGCTAGCTAGCGGGTGGAAGTTAAGCCAGTAAAACTACATTGAATAAAAAATGAGTTATTATACGTTTCTGTACGAAATGTACTGTAGTTGCCCAGTAGTAATCATCCTGTTTGTTAGACTAACTGTGCATCCAGCCTCAAATGTTTTATCCTCCTCAAAAACCATACTTTAAAAGGTACAGTATGTACTGCATCAATTTTAAAAGCAGAACAATAATGACGCATTAGAATACGTAGCATTTTCTTTACCTTTAGTCAACAGTAAGAAAGCTGTGATGCATGGATGGAACACTTATAATCAACGAAGGATGTTGAATCTAGGACAACCTTCCTCTAACCAACTGTCATTATCCAGCTCTGCACCACTTTGACTCATATGGCTGTGTCCAGAGGTGGGTAGAGTAGCCAAAAAATTTACTCAAGTAATTTTTTTTACTAAAAAAGTAATATTACTAAAGAAGTAAAAAAGTAATCATCCAAAATAATCTTACTCAGGTAAGAGTAAAAAAGTATTTGGTGAAAAGATACTGAAGTACTGAGTAACGAGTAACTGTTTCAATCGCAATGTCCGATTTATTAATTTTTTTAGACATTATAATAATTATATATGTAATTGTATATTGTATGTATATATGACATGTATATAGACATACATACACACACACACACACACACTGTAAACCCGAATAAGCTGACAATAAGGTAATCAGTTACATAAAATGTTTTAAGTAATGATGTTTACAATTTTAAGTAAACAGAACTATCAGTTTTTGAGTTTGTTGTACTCATTCATATTAATCGTTTTTTTAATCGTTAATTATCTAGCAATTATTTAATAGCAATTAAATAGCCACAGCGGACAATCCGGTCCGCACACAAGCCTGGCACAGGTTTTACACCAGATGCCCTTCCAGACACACCCCTCCCATTTTATCTGGGCTTGGGACAGGCACTTCATCCAGTTGTTGGGAATCAAACCCAGGCCTTTGGCATAGCAGTCGAAACACCTACCACTGAGCCACCAGATGACATCAGACACAAATCACAACTGCAGCACTAATCAGTTACTGTTACTTAAGTACTTACAGTTACTTAAAATATCAAATATGTTCGGCTAACCTGAAAATGTCATTTCTACAAACTCAAATACCATAAAGTTCTAAATACTCATCAAGGACATATATATACACACACACACACACACACTGTGTGTTTGTCTACATATGCTGAAGTGTGTGTCTGTTTTTGGCAGATAGAGAAGTCACAGCAGTATGAAGCTGTTTGTTTTTTTTGTTGTTGTTTTTTTTGCAAGCGAAACATACTTTATATATGATACCAGGGATGCATCATATTTTTTGGGATGCATAAAAAATTACAACACGTGTGTTGCCGATTAACTCTATACACAAATATACGTATATTATTCATGGACTGTTAAAATAACATTATATGTACAATTAAAGTGTGACGACGCGGGTCTCACGAGGGGCAGAACCGCGCGAAAATGCTTTGCACTGTTCAGAACGGGCAGATCGGCAGGCTGCTGCCACGCGCGGAGCTCCGGACAAGCAAAGGCGCGGCCATGTGTACACACGGTTGCCAGGCAACGCCGCAATCAATGTAAACGCGCCGCACCTGGCGGCGTGTTCATTTAAGGGTCCTGATACCGCGGCACTTCGTGCGATCAGTTAGGTAGCACCGGTAAGGTATCAGGGCCAAAGGAAAGATCGAGAAGCGCACAGAAAAATTAGAGACAGAGGCAAAGACCCAGGAGAGAGCGACACGCATCAGTTTAGCGTTCACTCTTACCGTAATGTATAAAAGTCCAAAAAAGACACAAACCCTTCTCTCTCTCAAATAAATACCCGAGAGAAAACAAGTTTTTATGTCAGTTTCCAGGCGCTCGGCCGTTCTCGCGGAGCCCTGTTTATGTTGTGTTTTCAGTTTTCTTTAAAGTTTCTTAATTGATAATCCCACGGCATCTCCAAACGGGAAGGTCTTCCTGTCATAAGCACTCTTCTCCACCTCCTATTTCATTGACACCCTGTAAAGCCTGCGTTATGGCTCTTGTAATATTATAACGTCTCGTGGTGCGGCTCTCCACACAGCACCCCATTACATGAAGCTAACATATAATCACACAAATATGAAGAAACAAAAAAAGCATTCTATACTAATCGCAAAATCCCACTAGTAGCAGCATGAATTTATAAAAGTTTCCGCACCTTTCTCTAATTTTAGTTTGCGCATGCGCAGTGAGCGTGTGTACGAAGGATTCATAGGTAGGATGAATTTATAGAACACCCGCTGAAGTCCCCCCCCCCCCCGCTACTATGCCGGCTTACCTGGTTGGTCAAACGGAGTCATGTGATCGTTGTTGCTGCATCTGATTGGTGAAACGGTCATGCGGTAGCGCTACCGGCTGCATGTTTACAATAAACGGTTAGCGTTTCTCCTTCACAAGTCTACTCAAGTCAAAGTTAAACTACTCATAGAAGTTTTTTTTTTTTTTTTCCGAAAAAGTTACTCAAGTAAATGTAACTCGTTACTACCCACCTCGGGCTGTGTCTTTTTGTTTTATGATAAATAAAGTATACGATGACAAACCCAGAGAAATCAGTATCACAGTGTGTATTCTACTGAGCGTTATAATCTAAGTATCAGTGTATATCCAGAAAGATCTGATGAAGGGAATGTATGTATCGGTGACATTGTGACACTACCAGTCAAATTTTGGACACCACTTTCTTACTTCATGATTTATTAATTTCTACACCCCAACTTCCTGGAAAGCTTATAATAAGCATGACAAGCACATGCATCCTGCCAATCACTCAATTACTTTATTACAAACTGAGTGGAATGAGCACAGATTAAACACCAATATCATTAAATATATATACTGTATATTCTTCCGACACGCTTGACTTTTTCCCAGTGCACCAGCACGGAGTACAAAGCGCCAGGTGTGCAATACTCACATGTGTGTCACTGATGGTGAACCACCATGCTGTAAGAGTTTGCAGTTTATATTAAGACTTCTTGTAAAAGAGTGATGTCTTTTTTTTTCTCTTTTTGTTTTTGGAAAATACCTAATTTTAGTGTAACACAGTGCTGAGGTTTCACTTTCAGAAGAGTGTTGCAGGAGATAGTCTAACACTACAGTTTGTCCTTGAGTTCACATTGCCATTTTCGTAGTGTACAATGAATAATATCTAGATCTCATGGAACGACATTTATCACTGACATTTGCTCTGTAAAATGTTTTAATACCAGAGCACTCAACGTGCAAGGTTTGTTTTCTGGCTATTATTAGCGGCACCAGGTAAAATGTTGCTTCGGGCCGGGCTGACAGTATAACACGTTATACAGTGCTCTGCCACGGACTCGGAGAGAGTCAGCATTTTACGGAGACCCTTAGGGAGATTTTTCTTTTTTTTTTACTCTCCCACACTTTTTCCTTACCTCCTCTTTTATCCGCACCTGAGACCCACCCTTGCAAAATGTGCAGCTATCGGCAAAATTAAAAGATGGGGACAATACAGGGTAAACTCAAGAGTCATCAAGAAACTTGGTTCTGGGAGGGTTGGGGCGGTGGGGCCTTGAAATGTTTAGGTACAGAGGTACAGCTGTACGGTTCCGCTTGCATCCCCCCCCCCCTACCCGCAGCAGAAATGCCACCATCAGACAAGCAAACATGCTCAGCTCTGCATTTGCCGCTCGCACACGCAAGCTTTTCCTGCAAAACAATCGTTCTTTTTTTAAACCCACCTCTGCGCACAGACTTATTTTCACCCGTGTTGGTCAGCACTGCAGACTTATTTTCACCCGTGTTGGTCAGCAGATTCACTCACTTCCCCTGCTGGTCACTCATGGTTTTGCAGCTGAGCTGAGAATCTGTCTCTCTTGTCTCTCCCTCTTATAAAAGATTTTCTTGTTAACAGAGGATTATCCCAGGCCAAAATGTCTGCTGAAAGGTTAGGGGGGGGGAAAGCCTCTGCTCCCATGATCCACCCCGCTCTCATAGAGTAATTTATCGTGTTGCGAGATGGCAGTTTGAGCGCAGCTGCTTGGCGATGCTAACATT